>CM061045.1:84497842-85097842 GCA_030762985.1 Adelphocoris suturalis
TGAAGAAGCCCCAGTTCCTGGGGAGAAACGTTGGGGTTTAATTAAAGAACCAATTTAAGGACAGAAGGCTTTTTTAGCGAATTTTTGAAGAAAATTAAGCTACTGCTCTCGCCTCAAAATTTGTAGAATGTGAATTTTTGAAAACATTTTATGCAGAAATCCGTTTCAGGCTATTCTGAATCATATTCTGAAGTTTAACGCATTTTTTTATGTATGTATGTATGTATGTATGTATATATGTATATATGTATGTATGTATGTATGTATGTATGTATGTGTCATTCCAGACGATAACTGTCCGTAGAATTGTGCTAGAAACTTCAAACAAATTTTAAAATGTTAAGGACACAAAACGAAAGTTCAAGTTCGTTGGCCAGCATGATCGGATTACATCTTCGGGTTGAAATTTTCAAAAATGTAGTCAACAATTTCAAAATAGCCTGTTTTTTTGCGATTTGTTGTGCGAAATAATTGTTTCAGCATACTAATATGTGGTATATTCGGAATCAGCGTAAAATTTCCTATAAGAATATGTATCGTTTTCAAAAATTTCAAAGTTGAAAAATCAGTCAAAAATCGAAATAATGCCGTTCGCTAGTTGTAAAAAACGGTAATATTTGCATGAAACATTGTCCAAATTCAGATTGAACTACTCTTATGGAAGTATCCCTGTATAACCAATCCTAGAACCGTGCTGTTTAAAACGTAGATAGTAGGTGCTTGTTAAAAAAAAAAAAAAAATCAAAATCATAAACTAAAATTTCTCTACACGATCAATAGCGACTGAAATGTCGAAGATTTCTTCAAAAATTCGCTCATGGGGTCATGCTGCATGACTGGACTTTTTTATAAAGCTTGTTATAATCTGAACTGTCCGAATAAAGAAACGTTACCACTCGAGTAACTCCGTGGCACAGCGCGGCGCACCCGCCCCAACACACACGTATGCACGCAACGCACGTTGTCAAATGTTAGCCGGGTCAATGTAGAGATTGATAAGATTGGTAACATTGTTCGTCAACAAACCTTTGTGTAATTATTCGAAGCGTTGTAAAGATGAAGAGAAAAGTGAGCGTGCGCGCACACGCGCACACGCACCTATATTTGATGCACCCATAAGAGCAGCTCCCAACTGGTATCTAACCAGCTCGTAAGCGAAATGAGTTGAATGGATGTGTCCTCGGGAGAACCCAATTACTATGGAGCGAATATTATGAATGAAAGGGGCAATCAAGTTACCTCCGCTCATCGCCTTACCAATTACCATACTTGTTCCCGATCAGGGAATGTCTTGTAGGATTTTACTTCACTCGGTATTCGATTTAGTCGGGCGTCATGTCAAATTGAACGATGATTGCGAACGGGTCTCTCCGCCCTTCATTTCTCTCGACCAACGAGATTCAAGCTTCCTTTCATCTGTGAGAATACGAGTACAATTTGTGTTCCTTCTGATGTATGCTCAGTAGGGTGCCCGCTATTTTGAGGAAGGTGGAATTTCGATTACCTCCACCCGAAATTTGGTTTAAAATGTCAAAAAAATGACCCCTGAATTTTTTCAGATTTTTTGAATAACAAAAACCTACGCCGGTAGCTCGATTTTGATTTTCGAAATACGCTCTTTTTGCCAATATTAGACTTTTGAATATAACTTTTACAAACTTCATTGTAAAATTGTAAAACTTCGTATACTTACGTTTTTGGGGTCGCTGAACTCGAATATGAAGTCAAAACAAGTCGACAGCAACAACTTTTGATAGTTTGTAATCTCAAAATCGTCAAAATCATGTCAAAAACTGACAATTTTTCAAAATTCATAGTAAAATTATGAAAACACGTATTCTTATGTTTTTTGAGTCGCTGAACTCGAATTTGCTGTCAAAAAATCAAAAATCTAACAGAAATACGTAAAAATACAAATTTCATTTTTTGACGTGATTTTTACGATTTTGAGATTCCAAACTATCTTAAGTTGTTGCAATAGACTTGTTTTGACTGCATATTCGAGTTCAGGGACCCCAAAAACTTGAGTATACGAAGTTTCACCATTTTACAAAGAAGTTTGTAAAAGTTATATTCAAAAGTCTGATATTGGCAAAAAAAGCGTAGCGCGAGTTTGTGGGTTCAAATCCCAGCCAGGCTTGAACATTTTTTTTTTATATACACATTTTTTCAGGCTAAGAATTGCATTGCAAATTATCCTCGTTTTCTACGCAGTAGAAAAGAGAAAAGATCCGGCGAGGCGCGAAGCGCCGAGTATAGTTTAGGGGGGTCCAGGGGGGCGAACCCCCCCGGCGAATTGCGAAGCGCCGAGTATATATATATATATATATATATATATATATATATATATATATATATATATATATACATATAACTCGGCCCTTCGGGCCTCGCCGTTAATAATTAATATATTAATTGCTATGCAATTCTTAGGCCGACCCCCAATAATTTTTTAAAATGTCCACTTTTTTTGTGTAACGTTTTTTGTCCCGAGATGGGAAGCGAGAGGTCGTGGGTTCGAATCCCGGCCAGGCCTGAAAAAAATTTTTTTTTTCCTCGTGAGACGAAGGTTGTGGGTTCGAATCCCGGCCAGGCCTGAAAAATTTTTTTTTTATTTTTTTTTTCTCGTGAGACGAAGGTTGTGGGTTCGAACCCCGGCCAGGCCTGAAAAAAAATTTTTTTCTTTTTCTCGTGAGACGAATTGCATAGCAAATTATCCTCGATTTCTACACAGTAGAAAAGAGAAAAGATCCGGCGAGGCGCGAAGCGCCGAGTATAGATTAGGGGGGTCCAGGGGGGCGAAGCCCACCTGGCGGGGTCAAGGGGCGGAGCCCCTTGCGAGGCCCGAAGGGCCGAGTATATATATATATATATATATATATATATATATATATATATATATATACTAGCCACTCCGGCTTGCTTCGATCGCCTCCACGGCCAGCCGGGGGCCAAGCCCCCCGGACACCCCATTAAGTTGCTTGCTTCGCTCGCAAGCGGTAGATCCCTAAGAGTAGGTTTAACGTGTGTTGTAGGGATGCTGCTCGCTTCGATCGCTCGGTATGGCTGTATGTGTGTAGGAAAACACTCGTTAAAATCCTATTTATGTAGGAGGGAATGTTCTTGTTTCGCTCGCTCGGTATGGCTGTATATGTGTAGGAAAAACCCCGGACCACGCATCAAGCTGCTCTCTTCGCTCGCAAACGGTAGATCCCTAAGGGTAGGTTTAACGTGTGTAGGAGGTGTTGCTCGCTTCGCTCGCTCGGTATGGCTGTATATGTGTAGGAAAACACTCGTTGAAATCCTATGTATGTAGGGAATGTTGCTCGTTTTGCTCGCTCGGTATGGCTGTATATGTGTAGGAAAAACCCCCCCATTAAGTTGCTCGCTTCGCTCCCAAGGTGTGGCTGTATAGATGCGATGATATTTTAGGGTAGGTTTAACATCTGTAGGGGATATTGCTCGCTTCGCTCCCAAGGTGTGGCTGTATAGATGCGATGATATTTTAGGGTAGGTTTAACATCTGTAGGGGATATTGCTCGCTTCGCTCGCGTGAGGAAGTTATACTGCCCACCCAACATAGCAGACTTTTTTTTCTGTGAGAAATTCTTACAAATAAATTACATGGAACCACGAAAAGTTTATTAGATTTGATAAAGCGAGGTCATGTTTAATTGTGTGAGGAAATCATACTGCCCACCCAACTTGGCAGATGTTTGTGCGTATTTGTTTTCCAGTTCTATTTTTCTAATGGTGCCTAGGCCATTATTTTATGTGCGTAGGCCTACTCGCAACATTGTGAAACGGCGGCGGGCTTAATTAACTTGTCATTTTAATCGCTTCGCCTCGCATTTTGACCAATTTCCCGTCACTTTTTTCGATATCCGATTTCGGATTCAGATTCTGTGGAATCAAACCCGTATTTCGCCCGCAAACACCGTCCCGAAAAACGTACCTTTACCTGATATATTTTAATAGGAAAAAATCAAGTTTTTCGTCGGAATTTTTGAGAAAACGGGTCCGAACTCTTAAATTTTTTTGACGCATTTCCCGATACTGTTTTCGCGATCGATCACGCGTCTTCTTCCTCATAAAAAAACCTAGGAAACCGGTATTTTTCCGGAATTTTCGACGGCCGTTTAGAGGAGTAGAGGAAGCGGGGAAGTGGAATAAATGCGCATTAAACCGAGCTTCCACCCCCCTCCCACCTTACAGCCCATGGTTCGTGGTTCGGGTGGGATTAGAAAATTTTAAAATCGCTTATACACTATTCCGGAAAATCCCAAGAAGATCCCGCCACTCGTAGACTCCCCCCACTCAGCCGTTTGGCCGTGCATAGACACGACAAACAGACTAACAAACGGAGTTTCATTCTTATAAATTATATATATAATAATACTGGCTTGGGTTCGATTCTACTATTAATTTGCGACTGTTTCTGTCCTATAACATATAGTTTTTAATTCACGCTCAAGACCACTTTTTTCACTTTCAAGATTTTTATTCTCGTGTTTTTGACTTTGTATCATTAAAACTATCATAACTCCCTACATTTTCATTCAAAACTCAAGTCTGATTATACCGTTGATAAGAGCGTACGATTTCCTATCTCCCTAATTACTTTTTAAATTTTTGTAAATGGAATGAACGGGTGGAAAATAATCCGTAAGTGAAACATTTGTAAAATTCCGAAAATGTTCACTTTCTTCAAACTTTGTCTCTCGAAACGTCCTGGATGGAGTTAAGTTAAAAAGCCTAAAATGACCCCCTAAGACAATACTAGTATGGGGTCAGTTTCTACGTATTTTTTCACGCTAGATCGAATGGTAACACTCGCAGATCTCTCCAACTCCGTTACAACTGAGTTTTACCCTTAAAGAACATATAAAATCGAGCATAACAAATGAACTAAAAACTAGTTTTTTAAAGTGTAAAAACTCGGTTGTAACGGAGTTGGAGAGAGCTGCGAGTATTACCATTCGATTCAGCGTGAAAAAAATACGTAGAAACCGACCTCAAACTAGTATTTTCTTAGGGGGTCATTTTTCACAAAAACCCTAGATTGCATGGGAAAAACAGTTTTTTTCAGTATACAAATATACTTTTCTCCCCCAATTAACTCCAAGTAAAATAAAGATTGACTATATCGTTGGAAAGCCCGAGGTTGGGATTGTGATGCAACTTTTAGGCTTACAGCATGAAACTTTCCACCCAGGTCGATTTGAGAGACGAACTTTGAAGAAAGTAAAACTTTTCGGAGTTTTACAAATGTTTTACTTACGGATTATTTTTCACCGGTTCGTTCCATTTGAAATTTGTTAGAAAGTCATTCGGGAGATAGGAAATCTTACGATCTTTTCAACGGTATAATTAGATTTGAGTTTTGACTGAAGAAGTTATGACAGTTTTAGATTCTAAGTCGAAAACGCGAAAAAAATCTTGAAAGTGAAAAAAAATGGTCTTTAGCCGGGAGTGGGCTCGAAACTGCGACAATCTGTATTAAGAGTTATATATACTAATAGATTAGAAAGGTAAACCAACAAAGATTAATACTCACTTTTAAATATTTCGCTTGACGCGTTTTCAACTGAATGACAATCTGACGGCCGGTCGATCCTTTTTCTAGGGACGATCTTGTCAACAAGACGCGGGGGTAGAAGAGGGGTTGATGAGTTTGAGGGAAGATGGGGGGGGGGGGGGGGAGGTTTCCAGGAAAGGGTGGATCCAACGAAACGCAACCAGGATCCACCGATACGATACGCCCTCTCAGAAACTCTCCACTCAATATCGGAGGTATTCGGCAAGGATGCCACCACTCTGAGGGTGTAGAATTGGTACCGTGGTATGTGCGTACTCGGCACATTCTTCACTGGTGGCACGACGTATGGCCGATCTGTGATTGTTCATTTGTTCATGCGTAGGCTCTGTTGTCGTCTTTCCGACGTAGAAAGCGTTGCATAGCCCACACATCAACATATAAACCAAGTATATATATATATATATATATATATATGTATATATATATATATATATATATATATATATATATATATATATATATATATATGCTTCTACTCTACTATTTGACAAAGGCAAAAAGCCGAAATATCATGTAAGTTTTTTCTCATATTTCTCTCTCTCTCTCTCTCTCTCTCTCTCTCTCTCTCTCTCTATATATATATATATACTAAATGTTATAGGTAGTCCACCCCTAAATTTTTTTTTTTTTTTTTAGACAAAATTTTTAATTTCTATTTTAAATTAACGTCTGCCAAGTTGGGTGGGCAGTATAACTTCCTCAAGCGAGCGAAGCGAGCAGCATCCCCCACAGAAGTTAAACCTACCCTTAGAGATCTACCGTTTGCGAGCGAAGCGAGCAACATCCCCTACATGTTTCAATTGTAATACATTCCATGTATACAGCCACACTTTGCGAGCGAAGCGAGCAATTTAATGGGGGGCCCGGGGGGCTTGCCCCCCGGCTGGACGTGGAGGCGAGCGGAGCGAGCCGGAGCGGCTAGTATATATATATATCGTGGAGTACCACCAATACTTATCTGTATTCATCATTGAAATATATGTGCTATTTTTCTCCGCACATCTATCTATATAGAAGTTGCTATGATAGGTATATAAATGAAGCTCTGAAGAAGCGTATATGTTATAGATATGAACCTGCATAGAAGCTTCTATGGTATATATATGAAGCAGTACAAAATCTTCTATGATGTATATATACATGATGCCCTATACAAGCTTCTATGGTAGGTAATAAGTAAGGCATTGAAGAACCGTATATGGTATATATATATGAACCTGTATGGAAGTTTCTATATATATATATATATATATATATATATATATATATATATATATATATTTGCAGAACTTGTTAAGGATATATTATTAAATGGTAGGAAAACAAGCTTATTATTATTAATACACTCTAATAAAACGTCTCATTCAGAGTAAAATGAAGGGCACTCTAAGACCAAATGTTCGAGTGTTCCGACTCGCAATGTCTGCATTGAGGTTGGGTTTCAGGGTGGATGCGATGCAGGTGGGCTTCACAGGCTCCATGATTTATTCGCAGCCGCACAGTTCTGCACAGGGCTTTATGCGGGGAATTACCAACGAATAGTTTTAGCTTTTGCATTCAGCTTACCACTTGAGTCGATGTCTCGCTGCAAACTTGAGCAAAAGTCGGACGCCGGCTATCCAGGTAAAAGAGAAATCCGTTTATGGAATATTCGTACGTGTACACCGAATAAGAATACCGTACACTCGTACTCCGCATCACAATCGGAATATTGTATTCGATATATTATAATAATAATTGCTGAAAGGGTGGCATCGTGTCTCGTATATTATAACAACGAATCCGTACAATGAATCTTTCAGTTGGGTTTTTTAAAATTCATAACTCAACTACCTAACAAAAACAATGAGAGAGATCTCATTCGAATCTTCAAAAAAGTTTCAGTCATCGCATGAGCGAATTTTCGTAAATTATCGAACTAGGTTACGTTACATTGTTATGAAAATTAAGGACTTGGAGGGAAAATAAATTGTTAGTCACTCATTCTATGACAAAAAACTCGTTCTAAATAATATTCTGCGATTCAAAAAGAGATTTTGGATTTTTAACTTTTTGGAGTTTCAATTAATTTTTTAGCTCATTTTAATAAATTTTATGTACATTTTTCAGCATAATTTTGCACATAAATATTTTAGTGTTCTATTTTATAGTTAAGTTTAAAAGTACTGTTTTGATGTTCTGACGGCCTGATAATGATGTTCTTACATCGAAAGTGCTCGCCCCCAGTACCCGACTTGCGAGTGACTACGGACTCCTCCAAAAGGTACGTGAATGATAATTTTACTCTTACAACAAAAGGAAATAACCCTTGAGATTCCGTAGATGAGCTGGTCGCATACTCGCTGTTAGCCTGGCTTGTTAGCTGTACATACATAAAGAGTGGCGCTCAGTCCGACGCCTGAATTGTCGGTGCATTGAAATTTTAATGAAATTCAAGTATATTTTTCAGTATAATTTTGCACATAAATATTTTAGTGTTCTATTTTATAGTTAAGTTTAACAGTACTGTTTTGATGTTCTGACGGCCTGATGATGATGTTCTTACATCGAAAGTGCTCGCCCCCTGTACTCGACTTGCTTGTGACGACGGACTCCTCCAAAAGGTACGTAAATGATAATTTTACTCTTACTACAAGAGGAAATAACCCTTGAGATTCCGTAGATGAGCTGGTCGCATACTCGCTGTTAGCCTGGCTTGTTAGCTGTACATACATAAAGAGTGGCGCTCAGTCCCTGAATAGTCGGTGCGTTAAAAACATGCCAGGATCTGAATTGTCGCTCTTTCTTTCTATACATAACCTATAATATTGGCAACAGTAAAATATCAAAAGAAATCAAAGTTGTTTGGCGCTGCGCGACAGATGTTAACTTTCCTTACTTGACTAAAAAGTTGGGCAATTCGAGGAAAAGAAGTTTCAGTCATGCAGCATGATCGTATTAGCGAATTTCCGTAAATTATCGAACTAGGTTACGTTACATTGTTATGAAAATTAAGGACTTGGAGGGAAAATAAATTGTCAGTCACCAATTCTATGGCAAAAAACTCGTTCTAAATAAATTCTGCAATTCAAAAAGAGATTTTGGATTTTTAACTTTTTGGAGTTTCAATCAATTTTTTAGCTCATTTTAATGAAATTTAAGTATATTTTTCAGTATAATTTTGCACATAAATTTTTTAGTTTTCTATTTTATAGTTAAGTTTAACAGTACTGCTTTGATGTTCTGACGGCCTGATAATGATGTTCTTACATCGAAAGTGCTCGCCCCCAGCACCCGACTTGCGAGTGACTACGGACTCCTCCAAAAGGTACGTAAATGATAATTTTACTCTTACTAGAAGAGGAAATAACCCTTGAGATTCCGTAGCTGAGCTGGTCGCAGACTCGCTGTTGCCTGGCTTGTTAGCTGTACATACATAAAGAGTGGCGCTCAGTCCCTGAATAGTCGGTGCGTTAAAAACATGCCAGGATCTGAATTGTCGCTCTTTCTTTCTATACATAACCTATAATATTGGCAACAGTAAAATATCAAAAGAAATCAAAGTTGTTTGGCGCTTCGCAACAGATGTTAACTTTCCTTACTTGACTAAAAAGTTGGGCAATTCGAGGAAAAGAAGTTTCAGTCATGCAGCATGATCGTATTAGCGAATTTCCGTAAATAATCGAACTAGGTTACGTTACATTGTTATGAAAATTAAGAACTTGGAGGGAAAATAAATCGTTAGTAAAATGCCCGTACGTTGAAAAACTAGGTTTTTTTCTACGAAATCGAGAGTTTTAGTGAAAAATGACCCTCTATGAAAATGCGAGTTTGGGGCTGGTTTCTATCAGGCCTCGAAATAAAGTTCCGGAAAAAATAAAAGCTTCGAAAATAATGACTCAAAATCGTAACATTATAACAACCCTTGGGATTCCGTAGCTGAGCTGTACATACATGAAGAGTGGCGCTCAGTCCCTGAATAGTCGGTGCGTTAAAAACATGCCAGGATCTGAATTGTCGCTCTTTCTTTCTATACATAACCTATAATATTGGCAACAGTAAAATATCAAAAGAAATCAAAGTTGTTTGGCGCTTCGCAACAGATGTTAACTTTCCTTACTTGACTAAAAAGTTTAATTGTGTTAAATTCTCTTTTTTCCCCTCAGAAAGTTGAAATTTTACAGGTAGCCCCTCCAACCCAGTTGTACGAAAAAACTACATTAATTTTTGTAGATATATAGATAACATGTTTTTATTTACAATTTAGTGTATACAAATATTATACCACAAACATGACAGGCTTTTGGTATAAATCTACCGACCGCGATTAATTTTTGAATATAAATGGTTTCTAGCAAGAAGACTTACTAGTTAATCTCTACCACTAGAGCAGAAGACAAAATTACGTTAAACATAACAAGAATGAATAGCACGCTTGGGCAGAGGCTTTACAGCTATCAAGGTGTGATTTTGTTTAATTCATTACCAACTTCTCTGTTATCTGTGGCAGTTAGTATTGCAAAATGCAAGCAATTACTAAAAACCCACTATACTGAAAAAAGTGACGAGGGAACTACTTGAATTGATTTTGTGTATTTTTATAGTCTGCTAAGTTACGAGGACGTAAACCGAGTGGGTAGAAATTTATGTTTGTAGACATTTAAGTTTTTAAGAATTGTGTATAATTTTCTGGTGATTTCATATATTTTTAGATGAATCATTTTATAATACTTGTAACTGGAAGATTAATCATTATGAATTTTAGTTAGGTTTCAAGACTCCAACTCCCAGGACAAGATTTCTTAAAGGGAGTTGCAGTATTTCTTATTTTATGTAATTCGTAATTTAGTGTCGTTCATAAAATAAATAGACTTGAAAAAAAAAAACATGCTTTGAATACAAGGAAACACCACAGAGGTAGTGCAAATAAGTTTATTTTTACACCCAAAATTTTTCTATCTGCATGACATGCGATGTACGCGTAGTCAAAAAAACATTCGACCATTAGTACTCGTAGGTAGATTCATGCAATGTAATTTCAAATGTCGCACAATAATCCACAGATAGATAAATCTTCCAAATCAGATTGGTAATCTTAAACTTGTAAAAAATTGAGTTATTTCAACATTAGATTAAAATTTAAAAACTGGGTAAGTTAAACATTAGGTTATGCAAGGCTTGGGTTATTTTAGTTTATTGAGTGGAAAGTCACACTGGTTGAAGATCGGAAAATCACTGTCATAATTTGATGACCTAAATACAGTAGAAGGATATGGAGAGGCCTCATTAGCTTCTGCGAAAATATCATAAAAATATTCCTTTCCTAGAATTCCTCTCCAATTACAAGTTGTTGACAGCCTATAATCGATGTGAAACGATGAGAATTTGTGAAAAGTGATGTGAAACAAATGGACTGGGCGCAAATCGAAAAAATTCGTTAATCGATAACAGGAAAAGGAAAGCTCCATCCATAGGTCCGGTAGTGGTCCGTTTTGGTGAGCTAAATACGCAGCAATCAGGGATAGATGACTCCCAAATCGCCACTTCAGATAAACATCTGAATCATCGGGGACAGCACGTTTAACGCAATGAAACATAGAAGGGTACATGCACTCAAACTGTCATACTCCTTTCCTTATAAAAAAAAACGCTGCAAATTATTTCACAAAGGTTTATTATTTTTTCAATTGAGTATGATCGTAGTTTTAGTTGGCTTGCATACGTCATGAGGCCCGTCCAGACTCCTCGGCGTGTCCTATTTCGAGTTGCCACAACCTATACCTACTTCTATAATTATATACGCATGTTTATATTTCTCGATTTAAGCTCCTATCTATTCAAATAATTATTGCCTAAATAATATCATTATCTAAGTACGTACGAAAAGTCGAGAGGATATGTTATTAAATATGCGTAGGCAAAGCATTGGCATTAACAGACAAATATTTTTGTATTTTATTTATTGCGCGACTTTTCTGTCCTGGAATGCACCCTATGAAGGACCATATTCATGCAGTAGGTATAAAAATGTTTCTCAGGAGTTTTTATCATGTGAGTGGCCAAATAATAGTAGTATAGTATAGGCATAAGTAGCACAAAACTTTTGTGTCGGTCTACTGCATGAATAGGGTCCTGTTCCAGGACAGAAACGTCGAGCAATAAATAAAATACAAAAAAACCAGACTAGATTGGTCATTTCTCCACCTTCATAATATATATATAATATATGTCATTCCAGACGATAACTCACGATAGGATTAAGATAAAAACTTCGTTGTTGCGCCAAAAAATCAAGCTGAAGCATTTCAAAAGAAAGGATGAGTTCGTTGGACAAGAATTTTGGAGCACATTAAATTGGTCAAATTTCAAAAAATGTGCTTAAAAAAAAAAAACGTTTAAAAATCGAAACATTTATATTTTTTAGCAGAATTCTATTCAGAAAAAGTAAATTAAAAATGAAGTAAGACATTTAAAAATTTATGTTTAAAATTGTACTGAAAAATGTACTTTTACTTCATTAAAATTAGCTAAAAACCGAAAAAACTGAAAAAATTTGTAAAACCCTACAAATTTCTTTTTTGCACCGAAATATTATTTAGAAAGAGTTCATTTGCTATAAAATTTATAATTAACATTGAATTTATCCTCAAATTTCATCACAGTTCGAAAAAGACACTTTTCCGCCCGTTTTTGGCCCATAGCATCTATGCGAGTAAAGCGATCGGGATGGTTAAACGTTAGGACCAACTAGACCCCAAATAGAGTCTATGTGCGAAAGAACGGGTTTTTTAAGTCAATTCTTAGGCCTTTTATGGCCCGGACGGCGAACGGCGGACGGACATTTCAAATTTGGATTCTACGCACCTTGAAACGCAAAGTGACAAAGTTTGAGGGGGGGTTATAAAAACTTTTTGCTATACGATCACATAGGCTTATTATTGGAAATAATAAACCAAAAGGAATATTTGAAGAATTAGTTTTTATGTTTAATGTGAACGGAAAGTATCATGGGTTCCAATCCAGGAGATGCCAACTGGAAAACCACATATGCTATGAGGGAAAACCCTTGCCTATAAGACCTAGCTTCAGTGGGACGTCCTAAAAACTTTACAATATACACGCTCTTCCCATACCTACACCTTTGCGGCCTAAACCACGATATTCAGTCTTGAACTAAGCCTATACACCCTGGGAGAATACCCTGATATCGTATCCTATTTAGTCACCTATTCACCAAAAAACTGATTATTCACAAGTCTACTTGAATAGGAATGGGACGACACATGACTATGTAGAGAAAACTCCAAAAACCGCATTTTTTGACCGAATTTTCATCAATTTAAACCCGAGGAGTTACAAACTAGATGTAGAATCGTGTGGAATCGTGTATAGACAACGAATATAGCAAAATAGTAGGCGGAACGAAATCCACGAGAACGAAATTTTTTCGTTCCAGAGAGGAACGATATTACCCGGAACAAAAAAATATCGCTCCAGTTTCGTTCCGGCTCGGAACTTTATTTCGCGGAACTTTAAAATTTCGTTCTTTTCCAGAACTTTATCCCGAAAATGCCTTTTTTCGTTTTGTTCGGTTCAGAAGAGTCTGGAGGGAGGTAACGGAACGATATTTCAAGCCCTGGTTTCTACGTAATTTTCACGCTGATTCTCATGGTAACACTTGCAGATCTCTTCAACTCCGTAATAACCGAGTTTTACACTTTAAGTAACTATTTTTGCCAATAGAAACACATGAAATTGAGCATAAAAAATAAACTAAAAATGTGAGTGTTAAAGTGTAAAACACGGTTATAACGGAGTTGAGATCTGCAAGTGCTACCATTCGATTCAGCTTGAAAAAATACGTAGGAACCGACCCCGAACTCGCATTTTCATAGAGAGTCATTTTTCACTAAAACCCTAGATTTCGTAGACAAAACCATATTTTTCTCCCTCAAAAAGCAAAGTAAAAGTAAAATTGACTATACCGTTCAAAAGCTGACAGTTTGAGGAAGTTTTTTCCGAATAGTGCATGCCGAAAAATCCCCAAACCGCTCGCAGAAAAACAGGAGAAAACACGTCGATTTAAACTATTTTTTCTAATTCTCTTTTCTCTAATGTACTTTGGCCTCTTTTTAAACCAATTATAACTAACTAAAACAACTTTACTTTATATCGGGGTTATAGGAAACTTAACGGTCTTTCCAAAGGTGTTCTTAGTTTTGAGTTTACTGTGATTCTAGGGGAAGTTAAGGCAGTTTTAATGTCATAAGGTACAAAAAAGTCCAGTCATGCAGCATGACCCCATGAGCGAATTTTTGAAGAAATCTTCGATTATTTCGATTCTTGACTGATTTTTCAACTTTGAAATTTTTGAAAACTTGATACATATTCTTATAGGAAATTTTACGCTGATTCCGAATATACCACATGTTAGTATGCTGAAAAAATTATTTCGCACAACAAATCGCAAAAAACAGGCTATTTTGAAATTTTTTACTACATTTTTGAAAATTTCAACCCGAAGATGTGATCCGATCATGCTGGCCAACGAACTTGAACTTTCGTTTTGTGTCCTTAACATTTTAAAATTTGTTTGAAGTTTCTAGCACAATTCTACGGACAGTTATCGTCTGGAATGACACATACATATATACATACATACATACATTAAAAAAGTCCAGTCATGCAGCATGACCCCATGAGCGAATTTTTGAAGAATATTACCGATTTTTACAACCAGCGAACGGCATTATTTCGATTTTTGACTGATTTTTCAACTTTGAAATTTTTGAAAACTTGATACATATTCTTATAGGAAATTTTACGCTGATTCCGAATATACCACATGTTAGTATGCTGAAAAAATTATTTCGCACGACAAATCGCAAAAAACAGGCTATTTTGAAATTTTTGACTACATTTTTGAAAATTTCAACCCGAAGATGTAATCCGATCAAGCTGGACAACGAACTTGAACTTTCGTTTTGTGCCCTTAACATTTTAAAATTTGTTTGAAGTTTCTAGCACAATTCTACGGACAGTTATCGTCTGGAATGACACATACATACATACATACATACATACATACATACATACATACATACATACATACATACATATATACATACATTAAAAAATGCGTTAAACTTCAGAATATGATTCAGAATAGCCTGAAACGGATTTCTGCATAATTTTTTTTTTCAAAAATTCACATTCTACAAATTTTGAGGCGAGAGCAATAGCTTAATTTTCTTCAAATATTCGCTAAAATTGAATAACTTGAAAACAAAGCGCTTAAAAAGAAATCTCTGGGAGCAACTTTTAATCAAAAATGAGCTTTAGAATCGATTCCTTGAGTTTGTTCCATAATTTCTGTGTTCACCCTGTAAGTACCCAGTATAGTCTGTAGACACCATAGTTGATGTAGAAGCTTCTTGGTCACTGGCTAAGCGTATAGTTGTGTGAGAAGCCTTGCTCATAACCTCCATTTTCATTTCATTTTGTTGGAAGTTTCGAGGTTTAGGCAGGTCAGGACATAAACATAAACCTACTGTGTCATTATTCAATGGAATCTTCATCTAGTTTCATAGTTCTGACCTATTTTGTGATCAAATATATTTAGAAAAACAAAAATAACAACATTTTATTGAACAAAATAATGATTATATTTGCATGAAGCTCTTAATAAATGCCTGTGAGTATGCGTGTAGTATGTGCGTGTGTGTCTATGTGTACGCTTGTGTGTGAGTTTATAATGATTCATTATATAAATTTTAACATAAAATATATATCTAAATTGAATAGAAAATAAACATAATGGCATTTTAACATTTTACATATGCAGAGAATTATATTCGCATACAGCTCTTAATAAACGTTGTCCATACGCAGAATTGATTCGCAATACTTTATATTTGGCCCACGTCGCAGAAAAATCATGATGCACGGTCTCCATAGCCTGTTCACTGTAAAAGCCGAGGCCATTTCCGTATTTGGTACAAAATTCTTCTACATGAAAGAAAACCGTGTGAACTTTTGGAGTGACTGGAATATCCAAAGATGAATATGATGCTTCAATGATGATCAATGAATTTTGGATCCAGCCTGACTGAGAAAGATGCATTGACAACTTCATTGAACTTCTGGAAAGCATCAACGAATTCGTTCAAAGGAAGTAGTTGCCGCATTTTGCTACAGAAACTTGATTTGTTGCGTTCAAACTGTAGCATGGGTTGTTTAAAATACGTTGATGCTTTCCAGAAGTTCAATGAAGTTGTCAAAGCATCTTTCTCAGTCAGGCTGGATCCAAAATTCATTGAATACATCAATGAATTCAAAGCATCATATTTAACTTTGGATATTCCAGTCACTCCAAAATTTCACACGGTTTTCTTTCATGTGAAAGAATTTTGTACCAAACACGGAAATGGCCTCAGCTTTTACAGTGAACAGGCTATGGATACCGTGCATCATAATTTCTCTGCGACGTGGGCCAAATATAAAGTATCGCGAATCAATTCTGACAACGTTTATTAAGAGTTGTATGCGAATATAATTCTCCGCATATGTAAAATGTTAAAATGCCATTATTTTTATTTTCTATTCAAATAAAAACTCTTCACGTTAGATGGTACGCCTGATAGCAATCTAAATCAAGTATTGGCGGCAGGCACGATTATTATAACATTTAGTCGCATTGAAACTTTGTTATTGCTACAATATTATATTTTCAAGAACAAAAAACTTGGTTGAAAAATGGCACTTATACCACGAATTATGTTGACGGGAGACGGCAAAATCTTGTGAGAAATTAGGTTGGTTGATACTTTCATCAACAACTTAAACGAGTTAAAAACTTGAGGAGGTTGGAAATTAAAGGAGATTATGGCTCAATGTCGTTTTTACTCCAACTGAAACGGCTTGAGTTAAACCCCCCAAAATCCGGGAAATTAACCTCGCTAAGCTCCGTTCGTTGTGATATCAATATTTCCGCGTAGCTTTTGTGTTTGTTTGTTATTTCTATTTACAAAAATGAATTCGCGCAAGTTGGCATTAGTCATAATATTTGACTCGAGAGACAAGGCCAAGAGAGAGAGGCATTTAGAATAAATTATAACTAATGGAAAACTCGTGTAATACCGAAGTACGTACCTAATTATTTTTGTTTTTTTCGGTATTCGTTGATAGTAGGTACCTCTCGAGAAAGATAGCAAATATTCAACATGTACACTCTTCATAATGCGATCCGTGGCATTTCATCGCTCAACATGATGAAACAAACCTCGTTCTAACAGAACAATATGACGAGCTCAAGATTGAAGTACAAACAGCCTCATCACATACCTACACACCCTGACACCAAGCCCCAGCCAAGGAAACAGCATAATAGGAGTATTGTGTGTAATAGATTATCAAAGCACATTATAATGCGATGATGAATAGCAAGTCCTTAAAGAGTACCTACGATATTGAGTAGAAACGATGTATAACTTCCCAATTTTGTGCAAAAAAGTCACTGTAGCACTTAGATTCTGAAATGTTATTATTGTTTGGTTTTGGTGAAAGCGGGACTGGACATCGGCTGAGGGGGTGGTGGTTGCAGTGACGACATTACAGTGCTGACGCGTCAAACAGACCGTCTTTTGACTGGACATTTTGTTCAACTCCTATACTCCAAACTAGGTTTAAATGAGTTTTGAGTTGGTGAAAGATGCCAAGGTTCAATCCACAAAATTGATTTTAACGGAGTTTGGCTAGATTCCGTTAAATAATATTTGGGTGAGAGTGAACCATAGAAAGCGATGGTGGCGTTTTGTTGGTCAGGCCTCCATTATTCCTAGTTGTAGCTTCTCAGTCTACTACACGGTATTGGAAGAATTGCTTTCCCTTTCGTGGAGTAAAAATTTGTTTTTCACCTAAAAGGTCGTCTCTATAATGCACGAAGTTTGCGTGGAACAACATGTTTTATAGTACTTGATATTCCCGCTATGTGCATTGTTGGTAGATAATGTTGCACACACCATTCGGCAGGAATTTTGCCTGTTTTGTTGATACCATGCATTCTTTAAAACCGCTTTTCCATCTCAACCGAATATACTAGTTGAAATTCACCGTGTATCCTCAATGCGTGCCACATCTGCTGCCAGTCCCCTGCTTCTTTGTGGTTTAGAGCAATAGTTCAGAACCCAAGAAAACGATCCTTAGAAGAACTCAAAAAGCCCCCTTTCGTGATAGCACCCCAAAAATTCCACCGCGTCTATAATACGCAGCATTCAGGCAGGAATCCTTGGGGGGATCCAGGATATACCACAAAAGATCGGACGATTCCAGAATGAAGGTAGCTATACCTGTTTTGGGGTTTTTTCCAAGGTTTTTTGGCTTTACAATAGGAAGGAGAAGAAACGGGAGACGGTCACCCGTATCATAATAGAAATAGGGATATTCGACTAGTAGGAGAGCTAAGTGGACGTCACAGGTGGGCCCGAGGGCTCGTCTTCCCCGGATGAACAACAGAACACAAAAAACCCCACAGCGGTAGACAGTTGGGCGGTTGAAAAGGTGAAGTCACACCTGTTTGATAAGCTTGAATAAGAAATCAGTCGCGATACTATACTAAAGAATAACTTGGGAGTTACAAAGAAAAATATTTCCAGATTGAATTCATCTCAAGGATGTAAATGGATTTATCGAGAAAACCGAGAAGCGAACGCTGTCGCGACGATTGAGAAAAGATTACCAACAAACTTATTTATTATAGCATGGTACAGCAACGACTTTCTATGCATGTTTTTTTTTTAACTTTACGAGAAAATAAGCCATCTTGTATGTTTTTTCGTAAAGTTTCTCAGGTTTTAAAACTTGAAATAAAATAAATAAATAAATGAATAAATGAAATAACGTTTCAAAATATTTATCAGGTGAGTATCCTGACTATTATGGTGGATATAGAGAACGAATCAAGACAATTACAGCGGTATAATTAGGTAAGGACGAATTGATGATATAAACACAACTCAGATGATTTCACATGTAAGGGTATCAATCACACGTGATCTTGGGTTACATACAATTATTTATTAGGAGATTAATTTATACATTATTACTAAACTAATCTTGAAACCAAATATTCAAATACCGAAAAATTTATAGGTCCACTAAAATGAGAGAAGTCAACCAATTTCAGTTTTACTAGAAGCAGTATTTCAACAAGTAGTTATAAATTATTATTCACGTACATTATGTAGATACGTAGTACATACTCAAATCTTGATAGTTCCTCATAATTGAGGATCACATAAAGGCTCCATCGTAATACACATTAATATACAATATACATGTAGATCAGAGCGCGATAGTATCAGAAAAGTAGATCACACCCAACCAAGCCAATCACATCATGAGCTCAATCAGATGTATTGATCTCAGATAGATCACAGATTCACCAGAGCAATCTCATCATGATCTCATACAGTATACAGAGTGTTTTGGTCTCAGACAGATCAGAACTATTCTTGAGGAATCTCATCATGGTCTCATAGAACAGAGTGTTTTGGTCTCAGATAGAGCACAGATTGACTTAAGTGGTACCAATATTCTCATACAGTTTAGAATATATAGGTTTCAGACAGATCAGAGCTCTACCAAAGCAATTTCATTATGATCTCATACAGCTCAGAGTGTTTTGGTCTCAGATAGATCACATTTAACCAACGCGATCTCACCATGATCTCGTACAGTATATATAGAGTATACTGGTCTCAGAAAGATCAGAGCTCCAATTAAGGAATCTCATCATGGCCTCATATAGATCAGAGTGTTTTGGTTTCAGATAGAGCACAGATCATACAGATGAGTATATTTGCTTCAGAAAAATTAGAGTTTAGACTTATTATTCACTAGCCTAGTTTTCTCGCTCGCTTCGCTCGAAAAGCTCTTATCGAATTTCAGCTAAATCTGATACAAATAGGGAATTCTCTGCGTGCTACCAGGACTTCACATAAGGATATGGAATGGGGCTGCTGTTGACTCTAATACGAAGAAATCATTTATATGCAAATATACAACTATCATTTGAGACTGGATGAAATGTGATGTGAATAGAGTCACGCGCATAACGGCTGTTTTAGTTACACACTTGCGTATGCGTAGAGGCTATCCGAAGTGACGATTCGAATGCAGCGACGAACCCTGAATGTTTCATCTAAATCGAATTAATGCGATTGGAGTTTAATGCATGGCCAGGATTTCATGCATGGGTATGCAAGGGGGCCCATGCAATGAATTCAATTAAATAGCATAGACGACCATGAAAACCTTAGAAATTTCGTCAAATCTAAAATGTAAATTCAGCGAGTTATACACACACACACCCACCCACACACACGCGCGCGCGCACACACACACGCGCGCGCACCAGTAGCTATGAAGACGTGAGACGAAATTGTTTTTGAAAATGTGTGATCGTGAACAATTCTAAGTAGGTTTTCATAACAGAAAAAGTTGTTTGCCATACGAGTACAAAGCGTGAACGAATTTAGTGCTCACAAAATGCTCAAATATCTCAAAAGGTTGACTGGTTAAAGAACACTAGTTCAAAATTGAGGTATTGCAATGGATATTGCAATATATAATTGCGCAATTGAGGATTGCATGAAAAGCAGTTGTTATTATAAAAATCTCTTTTGGAGGAAACGATACACAAGTGGGATTTTGTGATGTCTAACCTAGACTTGTGACTCCTTTTTTGAAGCAAATTTTTGCATAAATATACTGAAGTTATTGATGCTTTGAAACTATGGTTCTAAAAGTGAAAATACAAATTTTTTCAAATATTCAAGGGAATCCTTTTTGAGGCACTTTAAAACTATTCCTAGATTTATTTTTTTATTTTTTTTAATGAAGAAAACTCCCATTGAAAGCGGTAGAGGCACACCATTAAATTGAAAAAATATATATAGATGAAATAAAAGAAGTGGGGATGACGCCCAGGTTTACCCGACGCCGGCTTTAGGGATGAGGGAAGTTGCAGGAGGATGAGGAGGGAGAGTGGAATGAAACGAAGTGAAGGAATAACAAATGTGCACGCGGCTGGTGATACCACGGAGCACTCCCGCCGAGAAACACAATAAAACACACACACACACGCACGCACGCACGCTATATATATATATATATATATATATATATTGAGGTAGATAATGACCAGGCTAGTCGATGTTTTTTAAAAGGTTTTTAATTGTTCTGCGACGTTTCGGTCCTGGAGCAGGACCCTATTCATGCAGATGAGCAAACAATATTGTTCTTCATTAGCAGATACTAATGTCGTAGGTACATATCACAGTTTTTATGTTTATAAACTACGATATGTTGTTTATGTTATGATAAGTACGATATGTACCGTGATATGTACCTACCACATTAGTATCTATGTACTAATGAAGAACAATATTGTTTGTTCATCTACATGAATAGGGTCCTGCTCCAGGACCGAAACGTCGCAGAACAATTAAAAACCTTTAAAAACATCGACTAGCCTGGTCATTATCTACCTCAATTGTACAATTACAACTAGTCAGAATCTCACCACAATATATATATATATATATATATATATATATATATATATATATATATATATATATATATAATATAAATATATAATTAGATCATATATAATAATTATATGTATTTTAATTAATTATATATATATATATATGTATATTGTAGAAGAGTGTAGTTTAGTACAAGAGGGACGCGATTTTTATGTGGAAAACAAATATGCCAGAGCAAAAACGGTACGAGGCAGTTGGCAAGAAGGCCCGCCTCGGATAGGATTGTTTCGAATTGAAGAAAAAACATCGGATGGAACCCAACTTCAATGTTTCGAGTCGCAGATCCAAGAGACAATTGGTTTACGAGTAGCGGCAGTTCGCATAGGTACAACTATTGCTCTCAATGTTTCCAATGCAATGCAGTTTTTCCCGCGCTCCGGAAACTTCGTTTACAAACGGTAAAAGAAATAGAGGAAAACAAAAAAAATTGAAGCGACATTGTATATAGTGGTAGAAGTGAAAAGAAAAACCAGCGACAACCTATCCTGCCCTCCTACCGGGACGATAACAACAAAGATCAGACCACCTACATCGAGCCGAACCGCAAAGGAAGCAGGAAACGGCAAAATAACATTGCGATGGAGAATACATATATAAAAAGTTCCAGTCATGCAGCATGATCGTATGAGCGAATTTTCATAAACTATCTATCGTACTATAGTATGTTAAATTGCATTGAAATTGGAGCAATTTTAGTTGACAGAAATGGTTAAAAACCAATTTTATGACAAAAAACTTATTCTAAATAAAATTCCACTGATTCAAAAGGGATTTTTGATTTTTAAATTTTTTTGCAGTTTTTATAGATATTTTAGCAAATTTTAATGACAGTTAAGTACGTTTTTCATCATAATTTTGAGCAAAACTTTTTAATGTCCTAGTTAATCGTTGAAAATTCAGTTTTGACTAAAATTCTGCAAAAAATAGAAATTTAACGATTTTTGGCCGTTTTTAGCCATTTTTAGTGATTTTTAGGGTACATTTTTCGAAATTTGACCAATTTAATGTGCTCAAAAATTGTTGTCCAACGAACTCATCCTTTCTTTTGAAATGCTTGATTTTTTGGCGAAAGAACGAAGTTTTTATCTCAATTCTATCGAGAGTTATCGTCTGGAATGACACGTACATATATATATATATATATATATATATATATATATATATATATATATATATATATATATATATATATATATATATATATATATATATATATATATATATATATATATATATATATATATATATATATACATATAAAAAAGCGTTAAAATCCAGGAATCATTTCAGAATGCCTCAAAACAGATTTCGATGAAGAAAATTTTTGAAAATATTTATTTTAAAATTTTTGGAGCCATTGCAATAGCTTTATTTTCTAAGAAAATTCGCTAAAAGAATATTATTTCGAAAAACGTTGTATACAATTAAATTTTAACGCCGAGAAATGCGTTGCACTCCAATTTTAGGAGGAATAACATGATACACAATTATTAAAACCCGTTAATAAATAAGAATTTACTAATGAGATCATGGTCTACGGCTAAGGCTTTATTTTATTTGGTTCCGATTCAAATGTTGCTGATTTATTCGTGCTGTACGTCACCGAAATTTAGGAATTTATTAAAGAATCTTCTAATATGGAGGATGTGGATTCAAAAATAGTCAGAAATCATATCTCAGAACGGCAAATATGTGAAATATGGAATTTCGCGAAGTCCCAGAAAGTAGAATCAAAATGAGATGAAATATGTGGTTGACTGGTGTTGATCTTTACGAACAGAACTTTCTAGGGGATTAAATGGCATTCAAGCCTCGACCCATTTTCCAAATTTGAGGAAAGTGTTGGGTTCCCGAAATAAGTTTTTACTGCTGCTAGCATTGATCTGCAAGTGATATATTTCATAGGGGACCTACTATAGTATAATCTGCGTAATCCTGTGAGATCGAGGTGAATCGAGCGGGATGGAAATTTCGAGGTAGCAGGAATCCAGACGTTTTACATGTTAATTAAAGGTGAATTCCCATTTAATGGTGGACTGAAAAAAATAGAGTTAGGCAGTCGAAAATAACCTAGGCAATAAGCTATTGTATAGTAGGAAATTATCTTAGTTATAAGAAACAGAAGAATCCCTACAAAATTTCATTTTGATTTCAGGCAGACATGAGACTAAGGCTACGGTTTTTAGAGGTCAAAACTCTTTCTCCCTCATCAATATCGCTCCATCGGGTTGAGTTTGAAAATATCTCAATAGACCTAAATGAAAGTTACAAAATCACAAATATTTTGGTGTGGAGACCATGCAGACAGACAGATGAAAATTTAGCCAGTGATGACTGCTAACCACGAAACGCATTGTTTCATGATAGGTGACACTCTGGTTCAAAGGATTAGCAATGTTACTCATTCTACTTTGAGAATAATATTTTCGAGTTGTATCCTCAAATAATCTTCCAACCATTCTGTACATTATGAAACTTCGGTAAATTAGAGTTTATCAAGTCAAAAATAATAACAATCTCGTCAACTGCATGACGATTTAGACCTGGGTTGAGCGAAAAGGGTTATACCACTCTCTAACATACGTAGTAACACACTGCGTACTCATTCTCACACATCAGCTATCAGATCGATCTCTTACACATCAATACTTCACTCAGCGCATGAGCTAACGTAAATTCCATCACGATTCATTTCCCCATGGTCTACTATTCGTCCAATCTCACTCAAATTTGGAGGGTTGTCGGGAAAATATGACTGAATAAACCCATATCAATTTCAAAATGATTATAATATTAGTAGCTGCTGCGCATGCGTGAATAAGAGTTATCTTTGCAACAAGCATAACTTTTACTGTTTCCATTCGATTTTAATGACATTTTCCGGAAATGTTCGGAATAAGCTAAGATGACCCCCCTATAAATTTCATCACCCAGAAATTGAAAGTTTTTAACTGCGCATGAACAAACGGAAAATCCATCAAGCTTAATTTACTCATGGTCTATATTCAACTCGCTCAAAGTTGAAGGGTGGTTAGGAAATGACGATGCGATTATTCCAAATGAGCTTCATCTTGTATTTTTAGTAGCTGCTACGCATGCGCGAACATTTTACAATCCTTGTAAAAAAACATGACTTCTACACACCTGATTTCGATCAAATTTTCAGGGATTGAATGGTTTACTGGTTTACTTTTCGATATGTTCAATATGCAACGAAAATGAAAATGAAGATATTTATCACTTTCTGATCTTTTGTCCACGCTATTCTCACTTACGAAAGGCACATTTGAACATTTTTAAGCTCCTCACAAAATATCTCCCGAGAAAATTTTGCCCAAATTTATCTGAATTGTAAAAGTTAGCAAGAGTTGTACCATATGTTTTATTACATAGAAAATTCCCTAAGAATCCGCACTTTTCTAAGGAATGAATGATCGTGAAAGTTACCAATAATACTAAAATACTGTTAATATTAGTTGGTAAAATTATTATTAATATAATTCGTACGTTCTTGTTTAATTAATGTATACTAACTATAATAACATGTAATATATATATATATATATATATATATATATATATATATATATATATAAATGTTACATGTTAATATAAAACTATAAAATTTCATAAAATATAAGATTTGTAATGTGTCGCACGTATAATAAATGTACTTTTATGTAATGAATGTAAAATATAACTTAAAAAATAAGTGCACGTATATTGTCAGAATTAAAGTATTTATTAAAATATAAATGTTCCCATAGTATAATAGGTGAAATATAAATATGTAATTTGTATAAAATATTAGTGTAATATATGAAATACGTAAGAGGGGCAAAATAAGGTCTAAAGAACCTGCAAATTTGTTTATAGATGTTTATTATTTTTGATTTACAACTGAAGTATATTAAGTAGTGTATAATATTTAAGTGGTGCTACTCACCTGTAATGTGAATAATTTTTCACCAAATACAGTATTTATCTATCTATCTATCTATCTACTGGTTTACTTTTTGTTGTTTCTAATTGGCAGGAAAAGAGTTGTATGATATCTGTAGCTGATTACGTTCGTATTCAACTCAAGATGCTGAAATTTGGAACGGGGACGCTCTGGATGTAGTTGAGTGTAATTGAAACATGAGGAACCACTTTAAGCAGCAGAGGGAGCTCTGTGCCTGATTTTCTTCCCATTCAACTTGAAACAGAGCATATGGAACAGAGCCTTCCTGGGCGTTGTAGACTATAGTTGCAGGTCTTCCATGCAGCATTTTAGTACAGACACAATTAATTGAAAACATATATGATGGCTGCGATCAACATTTAGATATTCCACGAACCACCGCCTCGCATTAATTAACCGAAACCTGAAGGAGTAACTCGAGCCCTCTGCTGACTCTAGGAGAGCGAAAGACCTGCAGTTTTAAGTTAATATACACCCATTTCCTAGCTACATCCACATTCCACCGCTAGCGGATTAATTTCCTCTGCGACCGCGGAATAATATTGCTGGCTCCGAGTCTCAATTTCAGTTGACACTCGATGAGCTGTCAAGGAGAATCGGACAAACGTGTATTCACGCTCGGTTTGCTTCCATAAAATTCAGTTGTGCGCACGCATCAACCTTCAACGGATTTCGCGAATCCGAAGGGACAAGAACCTGAACTGGGAAATGAAAGAGGCAAAGGAAAAAAATAAATAAATGAAATAAAATAAAATCCTAGTTCCTATCGTGCAGCATTACCATATGAGCAAATTTTCGTAACTCTTTCGCATTAAATTTATTTCAATGCAATCTGCGCTCTAATATTTATGGAAATGCAATTTCTGAATTAATAATACTTAGCTATGAAACTCAATTAAGAATTATTAATTTTTCTGCAGTTATATAGCTTTTTCAGTACAATTTAATTGAATTAAAACACAATTTTGAATGTTTTGGTTCATAATTAACATTTTGCTTTAAAGAAAAAATAAATAAATAAAACAAATTCTAATAATGATAACATTATGTTGGGCTTAAACAGTGATGTCCAACAAATGTGTCGTTTTTTCGTTTTTTAAAATGCTTGATTTTTTTTTAAATTTTTTAGTGGAGATTTTAGTTCCTTAATTCTAAGGGGAATATCGCCTGGAATGACACACATGCTCGCAGACCACTATAAATATATTTTTTTTTAAAGAGTGAAATCCAGAAATCGTTTTAGAATGCCTCATAAGGGACAACCATGAAGAAAATTTAAGAACAGTTCTTCGAAAATTGGCTAAAGTGGAATGAGTGGAATGCCCAGTGCTTCGAGTTGTCTTTCGACACAAAATACACCTACAGACATTAGTGGATTTGATGAGTTTTTTTTTTTTTTTTTGGATTTGTGCCCTCGATTCAATAAAACATTAGTATGTTACTATAGCATTTTTCAGTAAAATGAAACCTTTTTTCTATCAAGTGAAACTTCGTAATGAAACCTTGTTCCAATCAAATGAAACCTCGTACTAACCAAATGAAACCATCTACCAATCAAGTGAGAGCTCTTTTCAACCAAATGAAAATTTTTTTCAAACAAATGGAACCTTATTTCAATCAAATGGAACTTATTCGAATCATCCACGGAAATATTACATTTTATTTCAGATTTTTGCTAAACAAGTTAATACCGGCACAACAAATTAATTTAGTCAAGTGGGTGTCCAGAACCTGCGGCAGCAGTTTCATCATCATATTATCACTAAGTTGGAGCTGTCTGTCGCGGTGGTCAGCAATATGGTGGACCGAAAAGTTTCATTTGGATGAAATGAGCTTTCATTTGTTTTAAAAAAAGTTTCATTTTGTTGAAAAGAGGTTTCATTTGATCGGAACAAGGTTTCATTTGGTCGGAACGAAGTTTCATTTGATAGAAAGAAGGTTTCATTTGACTGAAAAATGCTATATCAACGCTGTCACTTTTTCTTCAAATATAAAAAACAGTTTCCATCCTGCAGCAAATTTCCGTGAATTATCGTATTATATTTGAGTCAAATGGTTTTCAATTTCGAGCGAAATGAAACGATTAACTATTAAATTTAAGGGGAAAAAAGTTGTTTTGAATAATAATCTGCTATTCAAACAATAGGTTTGGACTTCAAGCATTTTTTTAACAGATTTTACCGATTTCTAGCACAAATTAATAAAATTTAAGAAGATTTTTCCTCATAATTTTGAGCTTAAAATTTTTAATGCTCTAATTGACAGATAATAACCTTTTTTGTAATAATATTTGGAGTAACATCCAATTAAAAACTAAAAATTTAATGACTTAACAGATTTTCACCACATTTTATTGTGCTTAATTTACTGGGCACAGTAAATTGTGCTCAAAAAGTGCTGCTGAACGAACTCATTTTTTCTTTAGGAGTCCATGATTTTGGTGAAGGAACGGATTATTTTTTTAAATCTCAATCCTGAGTAGAGAATGTACAGAATATATAATACAGGTATGTAAGAGTATATACATATGAAAAAGCAATAAAATCAAGAAATCGTTTCAAAATGCATCTATACGGGTTTCTATGAAGAAAATTTTGGAACATTTGTATTTTAAAATTTTTGGAGCTATTGCAATAGATAGGAAGGTAGATATTCTTTTACTGTCAAATCACAAAATTATAGCTTCCTTTTCTACGAAAGTCGACAGAAAAAAGGTACCTAGTGACCTCTCTGCACTTTATGGGCTCTTCAAATGGGCAAAAGATCAGTCAATATTCTCTAGAACAGATAAAATCCTTCACCGTCCTCACCTCCCATTTCGTCTCCGTACCTACTTAACTTTTCTATTGCCTTTAAAAGCAAAGCTTTGAAGCTTTAAGTGTGCAGTGCACGGAGAAACTAGCCCTACTAAATATATACGTTTGCAATTCCATTCCACGCTTTTGAAGTGGAAGGAAAAACATTTGCTGGCTCAGAATATAATCCTATTTCCAGAACTTTCTGTGGGAACGTTCGACGAAAATAAATTGTCAATATTGATCTTTGTGATGCGGCATTCAATTTTTATGGGACCCTTCCGATACTAAGTTTAGATGTTGAGAAAACGTTGACGATTGTCCAGTTTTATCCGAAACTACTGGAATTATTGAAAAGTAATTTCCTGAATAAAACCGGGTAACGAGTCTAAAATGTGTCAAAGGATTTATTTCAATCTGATCTAGGTATTTTAATCTTCACGTTCCTGGACAAATTGTCGTTAGATGGTATTCACAAATATCACGAAGGTGAAACAAAACCACCTCAAGAAGCGGAAAAGGATAAAAAACGTCTGCCAAGTTGGGTGGGCAGTATAGCTTCCTCACACATTGTAACATGGACGTATAGAATTAGTAGAAGAACAAGTACTAGTCGAAATGATTGATAAGTCGACGTTATAAGAAATTAACGTTTGCGCATGCGTACAGACTACTGTTACTGAACGGCAATGAAATTTATAGGGGAACATATAGGAGCCAAACCGCACGATCCTTGGGAATTTCATGATAATCGGTCCAATAGTCTCGGAGTTTTGTCTGTGTCGATCAATTTTAGTTTTGCGCATGCGCTATATTTATTACTTCACTAATCGCGATATAATTCATAGGGAATTTTTGTAGAACATATAGATATATGTTCTATGGATAGATATCCACTCCCCGAGTTTGAACGAAATCGAACTAATAGATGATAAGGTATCGACGTTTAAAATAAATTCACGTTTGCGCATGCGCACAGACTACTATTTATGTGACGGCAATGAAAGTTATAGGGGACCGTCTAGAAGCTATCCCGCACAATCCCTGAAAATTTCATCAAAATCGTTCCATTAGACTCGGATTAATCCAGCAACTCGGACCATTTAGCCGGTGTCAATCGATATTAGTTTCGATCATGCGCAATAGTTATTACTCTACCAATCGCAATATAATTCATAGGGCATTTCTCTGGAACATATACCCATTTATCTACCGAGTTTGAACGAAATCGGACCAACAGATGATAAGAAATCGACGTTATGAGAAATTAACCTCTGCGCATGCGTACAGGCAGGTACAGGTACGACGACTTTGAAAATTATAGAGGACGGTATAGGAGCTAACCCGCACAATCACTGAAAATTTCATCGGAATCGGACTGAAAAGTGGTAGAGTTTTGGGCATGACAAGGATTTACCACAGACAGACAGACAGAAACGGAACCGAAATTGATCAGCAAGCTCTGAAACGAAAAAAGCAAGTGGCAATTGTGATTTTGGAGGACAACAATTTTTCCGACTTCAATCACGAACACGATTCGGTAGTGAGAAAGCAAAAAAAATTGCAATGAAAAATAGTTAACTGAAACTGCAAAGAAACTGATGAAAATCTGTGCAAATACGGTTCGAAAGTTCAATTAAAGGAAAAAATCGATTAATTTAATTTAAAAAAATTTAAATCCTGATCAAAAGCAACATCTACTATCTTAAATCTGCAAGGATCAACCAATTCAAAATGAAGCGACAACAGCTACAATGTTTACCAGTGCCACTTTCTCAAAACCTGGAAAAATCATGAACTATTTGAGCAATTTACTCCAATATTCTTCATTATCAATACATTTTTATTAGGAAACAATTAGATACCATCACACAATTTGCAGAAAAAGTAAATAAACCGAATGAAAGTCTTTTGCAATTCACTGATTCAGATTTTTGTCACTCCTGAAAAGTTGCAGGCACGCACATATGCTGTTTCTTGACCGAGGATAGGTATTATAAACTTGTGATTTTAATATCGATTTTATTATATTAAGTTCTCCAGAAAGCTGGAGTCATGTACATTGAGTTTTGTATTTGAAGTCAATGAAAAATTGTAGTGACACATGGATCGCAGGAGGCCTTCCTTTGGCGGACAGGAAACTCGAGCGAACCAACGCATCGTTTTCTTATCAAGTTATTCGTGAAGGATACCGAAATCTTTGGCTCAGCTCCGCCATTTCCGCCGCAAATTCAAAAGTACACGAAGAGCACATCCTGCCACAGATGTTACGTACCTACTTCCAATACTATTAAGAATCAAATGACACCTACTCAGCAACATGGATACACGACAAAATACATTATGGGTTTTGTGTTGAAGAAGTATGAGTAGTTTTCTGTATTTTTTATACGTGTAATTATTAACTTGAATTATACAAGGTGATTCCCTCGCAGATGCAAAAAAAAAAATTGGGTGAAAATACATCAAAAATGGAGTAAAATGCCGCCAACTGCATATTTTTATCTCAATCCGTACTCGAGATATGATTTTTTAAAGGTTTTTTCAGGAATACCGTGTTTTTTCATTTTAAACTCGGATTTCTCCACTTTGCCTCATTTAATTTTAACTTTCGGTATTTGCCTCATTTTCGGTATCAGCATTAAATTTCCTATAAGAATAGTGTACTTGGGTTCTTAAAAAGTACCATCCGAAGACCCTCACATCAGCTCAAACATTGACGATTTTGAAAAAATAATATTTCTGAAAATCTTTAAAACTTTACTACTCTTTTAAAAAGAATCCTGGAAACTGGCAAATCTCATGAAAACTGCTTCATCTAATATGCTTTCCAACGGTATTATCAATTTTACTTTTATTTTGTTATTTAGGGGAGAAAATAATGTTTTAATGTTAAAAAATGTGGGTTTTTCAATAAAATTGTTGGTTTTCTCGAAAGATGACCCTCCATGAACCAACGAGTATGGGGTCGGTTTCTATGTATTTTTTCTCGCTGGATCAAATGGAAACTCTTGCAGATCTCTCAACTACGTTATAATCGAGTTTTACACTTCAATTAACTAGTTTTACCCCATAACACACATACATTTAATCGTAACAAACAAACTAAACATTTGCGATTTTAAGTGTAAAACTCGGTTATAACGGAGTTGGAGAGATCTACAAATGTTACCATTCGATACAGCGTGAAAAAATACATAGAAACCGACCCCATACTCGTAGGTTCATGGAGGGTCATCTTTCGAGAAAACCAACAATTTCATTGAAAAACCCACATTTTTTAACATTAAAACATTATTTTCTCCACTAAATAACAAAATAAAAGTAAACTTGATTATACCGTTGGAAAGAGTATTAGACGAAGCAGTTTTCATGAGATTTGCCAGTTTCCAGGATTCGTTTTGGAAGAGTAGTAAAGTTTTAAAGATTTTCAGAAATATTCTTTTTTCAAAATCGTCAATGTTTGAGCTGATGTGAGGGCCTTAGGATGGTACTTTTTAAGAACCCAAGTACACCATTCTTATAGTAAATTTAGTGCTGATTCCGAAAATGTGGTCAAAAGTTAAAATAGAATGAACTAAAGTGGAGAAATATGAGTTTAAAAGGGAAAAACACTGTTTTCCTGAAAAAACTTTTAAAAAATCATCTCGAGAACGGATTGAGATAAAAATATGCAGTTGGCGGCATTTTACTCCATTTTTGATGTAATTTCACCCAAATTTTTTTTGCATCTGCGAGGGAATCACCCTGTATATTGTAGAATCACTACAACATACATCTCTCTTCACCTCCGATCGAATCATGTGGAGCTTTATAGGGACAAGAGACCACATAATCATCAAACGAATTAAAACGAACCCTTTGGGATACGGTACGAGATGGTAGGGGAAAATAAATTAATGAATTCATTTTTTACAAGTTTGGCAAGTTGGGTATGGCACATAGTTTTCACGTATCCGTGGCATATATTACTGAAATGCTTTAAATAACCTTACAAGAATCCATAAAGAAATCGGATGGTGTAGAAGTCATGTTTGTGACAAGGATTAAAGGTTCGCGCATACGTAACAGCTACTAGTGATGAAACTCATATTTAGTAATCAAATGACATGAAGTATTGATTTTGCGCATGCGCAGCGGCTACGAATGATACAATCAAGTAAAAATTGATATGGGATGATTAAATCGTCTTCTCCCCACCATCTTCCAAATTTGAATGCGAACGGGTGATTAGGACGTGAGAAAATTATGTTTGATTGAATTTACGTTTGAGCACATACGCAGTGTGAAGTATAGATTTCTGAACAATGAAATTTATAGGGGATGATCTGCTGAACAATGAAATTTATAGGGGATGATCTACTACCTATCCTGCATACTTCCTGAAAACTTCATCAAAACTGGATGAAAACTGTACAAATTATGCTTGTTACAAGAATTTCACATTCGCGGATGGGCAGCAGCTAATAATGATACAATTGTGTTGAAATTTATATTAGATGATCGAATCGTTTTCCCCCCAACTAACACCCTAATTTGAGCGAGATCGGACGACTAGGGGGTGAGAAAATAATGCTTGGTGGAATTTACGTTTACGCATGTTCAGTGAATGATAGATTTCTGAACAATGAAATTGATAGGGAACCATCAACAATCTTCAGCCAACCCCGCACATTCCCGTGCATTTCACCAGAATCGGATGAAAACTGTGGAAATCAAGTTCGTTATAAGGATTTGAGGACACACTACAAACAGACATGAAATGAAGTTGTTGAGAGTGGCCTAAAACGTAGCATGCGAGAGGGAATTTATATTTTAGAGAAAAATTCGTTTTCATCACACGAAAGTGAAAAAAATACTTCCGCTACTTATAGGTAGACTCGGAAGCAAAATCATCGGTATAGATTATTTTCCAGGTTTGGTACAAACCTGCTACTCATTTTTCCCCTCTCAGTCCATCACCAGACCCAGTTCAAATCGTGTCACTGTATAGCGCGACCCTCTTTCTCAAAAAATCAGTGAACATTGTTGAATCATATTTATTTCTATTCAAGACGGCCTAGGTATCTAACAGTAGTTTAAAACGCCTGCCAGTTTGTGTGGCACATTGCTTCCACGTATTCGTGAAATGGGGAGATTAGTGAATCAAGATGTAGCGTAAAACATAAAAATCGATCAATTAGAAAACGAGAAAATGACGCTTGATGTAGTTTACATTTGAGCATGCGCAGAGTTAAGCATTGATTATAGAACACTGAAACTAAAAAGGGACCATCTAAGGCTCAATCCGCACATTCTTGAAAATGTCATCGAAATCGGATGAAAACTATGGAAAGTAAGCTTGTCACAAGGATTTCACAATCACGCTTTCGCCGCTGCTACTAATTTTGAAATTGATATGGAATGATCAAATTGTCTTCACCCAACTATCCGCTAAATTTGAGAAAAGTATGCTTGATGGAATTTACGTATGTGCATGAGCAGAGGGAAGCAATAATTTGGGATCAACAAAGCTGATAAGGGACCTTCTATACCCTAATCCGTACATTCCTGACAACTTCATCAAAATCATTACAAGGATTTGCGGACACACACAGACACGGAACGAAAGTTGATCAGAATGGTCTGATACTTGAAAGCGAGTGGAAAGACGAAAAATGTTTTATTCCCCGAAAGTGAAAACAATGCTTCCACTACCTATAGGTAGGCTCGGAAGCAATAGGGAAATAGGGAATTATTAGGTTATGCATCACGGTGAATGTAGTACGCGCATGCGCAGTGGCGATTGTTGGTTTGAAGGCGATGTAATTTGTAGGGTATGTTTTCCATAGAGTACTTTCTAGGGGGTCGCTACTTCTTTTCACTTAAAGTCCCATATGTAGGCTGAATTGAATTTTTATTGTGATAAAGTTACCTAATGGCAGATTTTTGTAAATAGTGAAATATATAGTTTTAGTTTAAGTTTGAGAAATAACTATGAGGTTCCTATGAGATACGTAGTATCCTATATACATTATACATTGTGCCCAGGGAACTTTGAAATGGAGATGGCTAACCACCAATCTCGGTGCCAGCGGGTAGGTATGTAAAGCAGAACAAATAACTTCAGCCTAATGTTTCACCAAAAATTCAGTACCCAGGTATTTCGGATTCAAACAGTAAAAGATCCACGGATGGATTCGCGTCGGACGAGAATTCATAACGACTTGTCGGTTCAACCCCAAGCTGTCATGACGATTACCATTTCGTTACATAATCAATAAGCCCTTGTAAGTAGATAGGTAAAGATAAGGCGGTCAGGTACTGGAATAAGTAATTGCGTTAACTGTTTCCCTGTTTCAAAACTTTTTGCAGGTTGCTGATTGGAAGCCGCATAGTTTCCCTAGTTTTTCCTTTCACTGGTAAAAATTGCAGGTCAGATTGAAGGAGCATTCCCAAGTAAAGACTGAATGGAGATAAGGTTGTATGGATGGGTTGAAGTGGATGTGTATGATACTTATCTTCTAGGAAGAATTATTTTTACCGATTTATTTTATGGTAGATTTTGTGTGTATTATTAGTAATACGATGTGGGCTAATTGTAGGTCTTGATTGGTTGGAGACATAGGCTGGGGGTGGCTGTTTTAAACAAATCGGTTTTCGTGAAAGGATAGATGCTCGATGTGTTCTTAAAGAGACAAAGTAGGTGAACAATGAATTAGTGTACTTATGATGGTATGAGTATGGATGGTATGAAAGGTTCTTGAGAGGGAAATACGTTTTAGTTGATGTGGAAGGTTGCTGGAGTTGGCTGTGAGCTTTTGGTTGGATGGCGGATGGGATAGAAAGTCGGAGAACCTGCTTTTGTTGATTGCTGTTTGTCCTTATTATTTCATTATACATATTTAAATTGATTGGGCCCATTATTAGCTTTTGATTTGTAATAGCATGTTTTGCAGATAAGGTAGGTATGTACCTACTATGTCTTGTTGATATGTTTTCAAATTTGAGAAGGAAAAATGGCTGAGGGGGTAGAAGGGTTATGGTTTCAAAGTTTAATGTGCTCTTTACTGTTCTCATACTGTTGCTTAATCAATTGCAGAGCCTGAAGAAGCGGGCATAGTGTCTCCCGAAACCTCTCATTAAAACAGAAAAAAGACTCTGCGTATTTTAACCAAACTTCCATGAATATGAAATCGTTTGATTTTTGCGGAGCATTGTTCAGTATGCGACGTTGGTTGACTTGGCCCTTCTCCGCATCCACCACCTCACCCTAACACGGGCACTCCGGAGCCATCTCCATGGAAGGTCGTAAACGTCCAGCCCATGGCATCTCATCGTCGAAGTATATAACTTTACCGGTGAGGTCCCTTTTTTTCTTCTTATTTTGCTTTTTCTTTATTGTTAAATCACTTCTTTATGGACAAGAACATAATATACCTACGTCGCAGCGTAGAGCCTCCAATAACTGAGGGGTTTGGTAAAACTATAAATTATGTTCTTCAGAAAAAAAACTACCTGGAAAGGATTACGTTCCAGGCAGTAAAACTGCAAAACTCGTAAGAAGACCTTTTTGGCTACCGCCCGGCTATCTGCACACTTTCCGCGATTAGGTAATTTTAGAAATATTTCTTACGTTGTCAGAATGGAAATCCGTTTTGCAATATTTTAAATTAGTGGGTTCAGTGACAAAGTTCCTCACAAAGTTTAAAACATTTCTTTTGGTAAGGATGATATATTGAGATTTGCTCTTAATCTATTCAAAATCGAAAAAAAAAACCCGAAACCAATAAAAACGTATTTTTGAGAGTTGTCGTCCGATATCGACGACTATTGACGTTTATATCGTAGTTGCATTGAAGCGGACGGTCTTAATCGATTCATCATGTCAACTATCAGAACCCATACTGATCACGTATTTCTGAGGTGTTTCGTTCGACGTTGTCCCAAAGATATCGCCAGCACATCGAGTCGAGTCGGCACCAAAAACTTTACAGCATATTACGGGTGACTTAGGAGTCTACCTACCTAACTCACTTACAACTACTACTACTATTCTACCAGATCAAAACCATCCTAAAACATTTTGATATGGCCGAATCTTCGCACATATATACTCTCTCCCGAATGATTGCAGTTTCCTGTACCAGTATCAGTATCAGTCTCTATTTCATGCTTTGAATACAATTTGTACATAGCAATCTCTGTACATAACAACCAAGATAGGCAATAATGAAATCTGTTGATCCATGATTTCTGCGGTTTTTTTTCGGTCGACTTATGTCATTGTTGCACATAGATCAAACCCGATAGGGCGTCATAACTAATCTGGTCGCCCGATAACGGTTCTTGTTCGCCAGTTCAACAAAAAATCCAAGAAGCTGCACCCCATTTGGCATCGCAACCGTATCTGCGCGTATCGGAAAGATGATAAGAGTTTCTATGGTATAACTGATATGGTAAACGATGAGCCAACAGAGTTTCGAAAGGAGGGACTGATTGGGTTCTAAGGAGACCTCAAGCCTGCGAGGACGAATCGACCCTTCAACACATCTCATAAATTCTGCGCCGAAAATGGCGTTATGCATCCCTTCATCAGTTACAGTTGTCCATCATTACTTTCGCAAAAATTCAAAGCCAAGGCAGAATATCATAGGTGTTCATGCGAATGCGGTGCCCTCACGAGTCATACCATGTATTGAAATGATGTATTGCTGACTGAATGATTGACTACTGTATTATCATTGACTAATATCATGAGCATGTGCGCGTAATTTGGTTTCTTCAACCAACTCCCTCGTTGCTCTCAATCTCCAATATTTTATAGTGCAATTTATGTTGTGTTCGAATGCCTGTTTCTCAATTAAGGAGTTGTGAAAATCACATTATAATCAGTTTAATTACTGAAAACTTTGAAGCGCGTGGTTTCCAAAATGCTTGCCTTTTTTTTCTATTGATTTCATGAATAGATTGTTACAAATGTACGGATGCCTTTGTAAGACCTCAACTCGATCTGAGCTCAACCGATCTTTCGTGATGTTTGTCAACATTTTCTATTTTCGTCGAACAAGATATGCGCGTGTATTTTTTATTTGTTCCTGAACTTATGCACCTACGATACAAAATATTTCGAATTCATCAGGGCGTACCAAAACTTTTTTTTTTTTTTTTTTTTTTTGACCATAGGGAAAGTTTTCCTAAATCTGCTTGAAAAAATACATTTCTAGAACTCTGCCTCGATGTGGGTCTTGACATAATTTGTACTAATGCGCATATGCTTCATGAAAATGTAATTTGTATAAGTATTAAGATAAGTAGGAATGCACGGATCGATAACATTAAGGCCTTGGCAGCGACCGCTGGGTATGGAGCGGGAAAAGTGCCACGGAGTTACTCAAGTTGGGCATCTCGGCAGGACAGCTCCGTGGTGTAACCACCTGTTTCCTTCAGGGTTTTACCTTGACTGGAGGTCATTTTATAGGGGCCCTTCGTTTCATCGCTCTACCTCTCCTCCACCTTCCTCAACCTAAGCTTCGTTCTCAGTGCGCGGTCTGACAGTTCTCAAACTCATCAGAACTGGGGCGTTCCGGAACTTATGGAACCGCGTTCTCCACTGCGAACGATTTCAGAACTTGGAAGTGGAATAACCTTTGTTGTAGCTTGTAACCTCACTCAACTCGTGTTACCTACTGGTGCTCCTTTTCAGAATATTTTTAATTCCCGTGAATATACTACTTATTATGCCCGTGAATATTACTTAACTATTACCCCACGGCAATAAAATGGAAAATTCCAAGGTGACTGAGGAGTATACTAGAAAAATATTTGAGTTTCGTGGATGTAGACGAGGTCCAACTATGTATTAACTTCAATCTCGTCCTCATCATTTACAAACCAAACACCATCGTCAGAACGATCGCTTTCCGAACTTGACGAGCTAGTTGACATTTTGATCATAGAATAGGTACTTATACTAATGTGTAGAGACTAAAGTATGGTAAGTATGATTTTGATGAAGAAGAAGAGAGTTGTTTACTCCACGAGATCCGAAAAATTGTGAAATGCGCATGCGTTAACTACGTCCTTGCGTTCGAGTTCTGACAGTTCCGAAAAAAACGGGGACTGTCAGAACCGTTCGGAACTGGGTTCGCAAAACACTGCGAACGCCGAACTCGGCGTTCCGGAACTGGGCGTTCTGGCACTGCGAACGACAAAACTCGACTGCGCTTGCCCAGAACCGTTCCGAACTCGCAGAACGCACACTGAGAACGAACCTCAAATACATCCCTACGGCTGGCGGCGTCGAGTAAACCTGGGATTTTCCCCTACTTTTTATTCATTTATTAATTCGTTTTATGGTTCTAATACTCCTCCGCCTACGAGGGGAGTTTTATTTATTTATTTATATTTTTAATAAAAGGATGCATTATGTAACTCGTGGACAAGATCAGACGTTCTGATCCGACATAAAATACATACTAATAAGCAGAATAGAGCAGTAATTCATGTTTGCGCATGTGCATACCCTACCATAAATCGAACCGCATTCACCATCTAATGTATACAAGGGACCAAATAAGAGCAGACTGACCATTTCATCTAAATTGGTCTGTTAGTCTCTGAGTTTTGACAGAAATAACCAATCGCAACGGAATTAATAGGATACTACCCCGATTCTCGTTCAATACTCCCAAAATTTGAAAGACATCGGGCCAACAAATCCTACGAAATCTACGTCATAGAAAAATCCATGTTAGCGCATGCGCACACGCTTCTGCTGATTCGATAGCAATAAAATTAATAGGGGGCCGTCTAGAGGCTAACCAACACAATCCTAGAAAATTTCATCAAAATTGGACTAAAACTTAATTTAGTTTTGGGCGTAACAAGGAGTTGGCTCAGACAGATAGAGATACATGGTGGTACCAAAATTGATCAAGACTCTCTAAAACGCAAAAAGCAAGTGGCAATTTTGATTTTGGAGGGTAACAATTTTTTCGACTTTCTGTACGAATGCTTCCTTATCTTCGGAAGTGAGGAAGCAACTGAAATTTCGGCGTAAGCCTTCAATATCCAAGAGACACCTTCTGAAAATCAACTCGTTTTTACAGCAGTAGATTATTTACTATGTAAACACATTTCGCTCTAAATTGAAGGGTATATGAAGGATGAGCTATAGATGATTTCCCATCACTTTCATTATGATTGGATCAACTATAGAGAGCTACGACTGCACACAACAATGTATTCCGTAGGCAAAAACAAATCGTCGACACTAATCGACCAAATCTGATGAAATTTTCATGGATCGTTTTGGACAGCTTACAGAAGGTTTCCTACAAGTTTCAACGTCGTCAGACATACACTAGGTATAGCTGGTGTGTATGCGCTAACGTGAAGTTTCGGTGTCTGTACATTTTGACCAATGACCAACAGTACACGTGTTTTTGCGATGTTGATGACAATTTAGATTTTAGCGGAGTGCCCACAAATAAAGCCACCACCAATGTAGTGGGACCACTCTGGTTACATCATTTCGAGCAATTTTGTCACATTTTGTCTTTAACTAATTCTATATGTCCAAATTACAATAAGAGAAGAAGTTGTACAACCCACCCAACTTGGCAAACGATTCTGGTTTCAGTTATACTTTCAAAATTATCATGATTAGTCTCGCCAACTGATTGCTGGAAACTAGCTGAAAAGTTACGATTTTTAATCACATTTTGTAATGTAATTTGAGCTTAAAATTAATAAGTCAAAAACATGACACATGTTTTTAAAGCATGTGTACACCGCACGCAAAAATCACGTCGATCTATAAACAACGCCTTATGGGAGATCGAATTAGGTAGGTATGTAGGTATATTTATTAAATCTAGGTGGTTAATTGTCTACTACAGTAGGTAGGTAGGTATTTGTTTTTTGAATTGTTGAGTAGGTGGATAAGTGGCAGCGTACATGCATGTACAACGCACCATAATGATGAGTTAATCATTACATAGTAATAGTTGAGTTTCTATACTTTATATTGACAGGGAGTTTCCGAGGAAGTAATAGGTAACTGAGATGAATTTCCGCCAATTCGGTGATAATGAGAGATAACGCTTGTTGATGGTCCAAGTTCAAAACATATCCAAGTGTTTCTCGACGGAATTCATCTGGCTTCGCGGTGTGATTCCCACAATGATCATTAGGAACAACAAGGATGACATAAAACCAGTGCTGACAAAGTAACTTACCACATTCGAAGATATCTCCAGAAGTGAACACACGGATTTTAGCGAACAACACACATAATCTTAGAACACAACCGTCCGTTGCCAAGCCAACAGAGCAAACTGACAGAAAGCTTCGCGCCTGAACTTGGGAGTCTTCACGCCCCTCTCACAAACAGCGGGTGTGGAGGGGGATCAGGTCACCACACTGCCAAGAAATCGAAAGTGACCGATGATAGCCGACGAAACCCGAGGACTTTTCCCGCGTTCACCTTGACGATCATCCCTTTCTTCCTCCATTTCGTTCCTTGTTCCTTCCTAATTGGCTCTCTTCCTTCTCATCATAACGATATTTGAGGAGCTTACTTTCAAAAAGGGTCATATCCACTTCCGAAAAAAATTCAGGAAGTGAAAATAACGCCCAAGGAGTTATTGATGGGAATTTAAATTAGTTTTTAATCTAGTGTAGCTTAGTGAGGCACTAGAAATTATATCCCAAAACATGAGCAGCCAATCTCGAAAACCAAAGGAGTTACAGCTAATTATCATTAGGATATGACCCCTTTTGATCAAAATTTCGGATATGTTCCATTTTGATAAAAACACATCCAGTTCTCAATAAAAAATCACAAAAATCAAGTGCAGGTAATTCATATTTTTTTAGGTATGCAAAAAACACACATGAACTATGTTTCCAAATTATATAATGTAGGTAATAATAAAATAAGGTATTATCAACAAATTTTCAGTTTGGAACGAACAAAAAAGCCAATATAGAAAAAAATCTCAACAAATCTTTAAAATCTGTCAACATTTCAAACATGAAAATCAGTTTCCTCTTCGTCAAGACAATCACATTCTCCTACTTCGCCATCGTCTTGTGAGGGTGCTACTTCATGGGTACCCGAAAGAACGCCAACAATACCCTCCATTCTTGGCAACACCAACGACACCTTAGCAACTCAAAAACGACTATAAGCCTAAAAATCTCAAGAGACACGAACTAAAAACAGAAAGAAGCACTAGAGAAATCAGTGAAACAGGGGTGAAACATATTATCACAGCACGTCTTATATAAATATCATTGATTATCGGGAAGTACAGGAGCACAGTTGATAACAGGGGTGCCGAAGAGTATTGCTCCTGCACTCTGTTGGTTATTCATACCAAACCCTTCAAATCTTATCACCAAACAGCACAGGCATTCTAAAAGGTATGTTCCAAACTAGAGTTGGAAAAAAATCCGGTAGATGGCATTTTGGATATGTTCCTTTTTGAAAAACATCAACGAGCAACAACTTGAAGGAAGATGAGGATATATTCCCTTTTGATTGGAACGAAAATTATCCATCATAAAGGAATGGATGTGATCCCTTTTGATCCAAACATCAAACTTTGGCCCTAAAATACACAAGGATATGTTCCTTTTTGACGCTAACTGCTCATACAAATCGATTTTGGTTATCCTACAGATTGAAAATCCGTTTTATACAGATTTTTTTCGAAAAATGGATATGACCCCTTTTGAAAGTAAGTTCCTCATTTTGTTCGGTTAATCAATCGCTACGTATTATTGATAATTTAATTAGATTATATAGTATACGGTATTACATAGCAAACTCCGCAATGAAAAACTACAAGCAAGTCAAAATGGAAGTTAGTGAAAAACGTCTATTTCCACAAAAAATAAAGAGTTACAATGATTGATTGATTCATTATCCATCCGTCAGGCTTTTATGGCCAATGGACCAGGCCACAGGCCAGACACAGGCCACCCAACCTTCTTGGAGGAAGGGTTACCTTGCAATTTAAATTTCTTTTAGCGAATTTTTGAAGAAAATTAAGCTATTGCTCTCGCCTCAAAATTTGTAGAATGTGAATTTTTGAAAACATTTTATGCAGAAATCCGTTTCAGGCTATTCTGAATCATATTCTGAAGTTTAACGCATTTTTTTATGTATGTATGTATGTATGTATGTATGTATGTATGTATATATGTGTCATTCCAGACGATAACTGTCCATAGAATTGTGCTAGAAACTTCAAACAAATTTTAAAATGTTAAGGACACAAAACGAAAGTTCAAGTTCGTTGGCCAGCATGATCGGATTACATCGTCGGGTTGAAATTTTCAAAAATGTAGTCAAAAATTTCAAAATAGCCTGTTTTTTCCGATTTGTTGTGCGAAATAATTTTTTCAGCATACTAACATGTGGTATATTCGGAATCAGCGTAAAATTTCCTATAAGAATATGTATCAAGTTTTCAAAAATTTCAAAGTTGAAAAATCAGTCAAAAATCGAAATAATGCCGTTCGCTAGTTGTAAAAATCGGTAATATTTGCATGAAACATTGTCCAAATTCAGATGGAAGTATCCCTGTATAAATAATCCTAGAACCATGCTGTTTAAAACGTAGGTAGTAGGTGCTTGTTTAAAATTTCATTCCATGTTTGTCTATCAAAATCATAAACTAAAATTTCTCTACACGATCAATAGCGACTGAAATGTCGAAGATTTCTTCAAAAATTCGCTCATGGGGTCATGCTGCATGACTGGACTTTTTTTTTCATTTCTTCTCCATACTTAAATTAGTAAAATTTCATGAATCCGCAAAAAATTGAGCTTCACCATCTCTGACAAGTTAGAGCCATAACCGCAGCAGAAAATCCTTCATATTTCGACTCAGTTTCAACATCACACAAGACAACCCAAGAAGTTAATCTCGGGACTGGCAGCAACTCCTATGGAAATTAAAGAAATTAAAGATCCCCCCCGGAGATGCAGCGGAGGCGGATGAGCGATAGAGGATACTGGACAGAAACGAAGAGGCCTGAAGATGACATTTTGATGTGGAAAGCTTGCCATTAAACTCAGAGAAGAAATCCCTTTTTTTCTGGAGTTACAATGTTAAATCGATTTCGACGATTAGGCCATCATCACTAACAAACAATAACTATTTGATTGAAAGTTATTGTTTGTTACCTACTGATGATGGCCTAACCGTCGAAATCGGTTTAACATTGTAACTCTTTATTTTTCGTGGAAATAGACAACGTTTTTCACTAACTTCCGTTTCGAAATGGGTTGCCACAACTTCGTCGCGAGTGATTTAGTTCGTACAAGCAAGTAGTACGTGTAGGTATGTCACGCAATGTACCTACTTACTTCTATTTTATTTGTGTAGGAACCTATCTACATTTCTCAAAACAGATTTCCGCTGAACTGATTACATTTCTCACGCTGGAGTTTATGTGGGCGATAAAACCCTCACATCTCACAAAGACTCGGAAAAAGTCCCATGCTGGATAGACGCATGTTCGCACGTTACAAATAATTGAGGAGCTTACTTTCAAAAGGGGTCATATCCATTCCTATATGATGGGTAATTTTCTTTTCAATCAAAAGGGAATATATCCTCAGCTTCCTTCAAGCTGGTGCTCGTTGATGTTTTTCAAAAAGGAACATATCCAAAATGCCATCTCTCGGATTTTTTTCCAACTCTAGTTTTAAACATACCTGTTAGAATGCCTGTGCTGTTTGGTGATAAGATTTGAAGGGTTTGGTATGAATAACCAACAGAGTGCAGGAGCAATACTCTTCGGCACCCCTGTTATCAACTGTGCTCCTGTACTTCCCAATATTCAGTGATATCAAGACGTGCTGTGATGTTTCACTCCTGTTTCGCTGATTTCTCTAGTGCTTCTTTCTGTTTTTAGTTCGTGTCTAGAGATTTTTAGGCTTATCGTCGTTTTTGCGTTGCTACGGTGTCGTGTTGGTGTTGCCAAGAATGGAGGGTATTGTTGGCTTTCTTTTGGGTACCTAACCATGAAATAGCACCCTCACAGGACGATGACGAAGTTGAAGAATGTGATTGTCTTGACGAAGAGGAAACTGATTTTCATGTTTGAAATGTTGACAGATTTTAAAGATTTTTTGAGATTTTTTCTACATAGACTTTTTTTCGTTCCAAACTGAAAATTGGTTGATAATACCTTACCTTATTATTACCTACATTTTATAAGTTGGAAACATAATCCATGTGTGTTTTTTTCATACCTAAAAAAATATAAATTACCTGCACTTGATTTTTGAGATTTGTTTATTGAGAACTGGATGTGTTTTTATCAAAATGGAACATATCCGAAATTTTGATCAAAAGGGGTCATATCCTGAAGATAATTAGCTGTAACTCCTTTGGTTTTCGAAATTGGCTGCTCATGTTTTGGGATACAATTTCTAGTGCCTCACTAAGCTACACTAGATGAAAACTAAATTTAAATTCCAATCAATAACTCTTTGGGCGTTGTTTTCACTTCCTGGAATTTTTCGGAAGTGGATATGACCCCTTTTGAAAGTTAGCTCCTACTTTTTTTTTCCCCCTTTTTTTCAAGACGAAGAGCTACTACATCTGAGGACCAGCACTAAAGGACTCGTTTTCTAATTTTTAATATAAGATTCGGAATCGTTAGACTTCCCTCTGCTTCATCTTTGTCTTGTGAAACATCCTAAAAAAGACGCTAAACACGCCTATACCACATATGATGGGTCTTAAATGCCTCCATACCGTGTATTTTGCCTCAAAACTGCCGAAAAACGTGTTTTTTCACCAATTTTTCCACATAGCTTTTGTACAAATTATACCACTTGGCGACCTGAAATAAATTGTGCAATTACTTGGACTATTTCTGCGTCGAATGAGACTACGCAGCTCTGGAGGCGTGATAACTGATTTTTCGCGATTTTTCAACAACCAAAAAACGTGTTTCTTGTCAGTTTTTTGGACGTCCCTCAGAAGCTAGGTCATACAGGCAAGGCTTCTTATTTAAAGGGACGACCTATTGGAATTGATCCAGGGGGTAGGGGACAACCCAAGCATGAGAAAAAAAAACCACATAAGTACAAATCCGTTTCAGACCATTCCAAGACCGAATCTGTAAAAATAAACGATAGGGGTGTGTGTGTGTGGGTGTAACAAATTACGACACCCAGGCATTAATTCTCATCTGATTTTCGAGTCTTTCTTTGTTCGATCCCAATTTTAGTCTGGTTGTACAACAAACGTCGGAAATTTTGAATTTCAAGATGAAAGGGGGGATTGGAGGGGGTACAGCCGATAAAACAGCTTTTTTGACAAATTTTGTCGACGCTACCCAGGCTACAATTCTCAACCGATTTTCACAGTTCACAATGCATTCGATTCCGATTTCAGTCTAGCTTTGCAACAAACCTAGGAAATTTCGGATTTTCTGTTGGGGTGGGGGGTGGAGGGGATAATTACTGATTTTGTCAAGCGCTGCCCAAGCTTAAAAATCTCTATCGATTTTCGTGATTCTTATTTTGTTCCATTATGAATTCAAAATAGTTTTCGAGAGTATGTCAGGATTTTCAAACGTAATCAAGAGAGGGGGTGAATTGAGGGGATAATATTAATAAATCATGATGTTTAAACTATTCTCGTATGTTTTCGTGATTCTTTTTTGTTCAACTTTGAATTTGGTCCAGTTTCGGAAACTGTAACAGGAGTTTCAAATTTCATGATGGAAGGTGGTGAATGGAGGGGGTAATACTGAAAAAATCATGATGTTGTAGCTATTCTCATCCAATTTTAATGATTCTTTTTTTGTTCAACTTTGAATTTGGTCTAGATTTGGAATATGTAACAGGAGTTTTTAATTTCATGACGGAAGGGGGTGAATGGAGTGGGTAATAACGATAAATCGTGATATTTTTATTACATTCATCAGGCTTTCGTGACTGTTTTTATTGTTTTTCGATCCAGATTTTAGTCTAGTTATCGGAAGTTTTAAATTCACCGACGGTGAAGGGGTTAAATGGATGGAGGGAGGGATTTCCGAGAAGTCATTATACTTCTATTTTTCTCTTACATTAATTCTCACTAAAATCATATACAATCCATTCATAGGGAAGTCCCTGTAATGCTTTTATTACTTACCAATATGTTTTGACAACTTATTTGTTCACGATATATTCCCAAAAACACGTTTTCCGGTAGTTGAAAAATTACAAAAAATCAATTATCACACCTCCAGAGCTGCTGTTGGACTCATTCGACGCAGAAATAGTCCAAGTAATAGCAATTTTTTTTTCTTTTTTTCAGGTCGCTAAGTGGCGTAATTTGTACAAAAACTAACAAACAACTGGAGAAAAGTCGTCAGAAATCCGTGAAAAACACGTTTTTTGGCAGTTTTTAGGCAAAACACACGTTAAGGAGGCATTTCAGACCCATCATGTGTGATATAGGCGTGTTCAGCGTTTAATTTCCAACATGAATATCACCTTTTAATTGAACATGAATTGCTCTGGAATTTGAGAGAGTTTATAAAAAAATGCAGGTGCCGTACCTCAAAAATTAGACGTCTCCGTGAAAAACGGATTTTGGGTACGGATGGACACATGTGAGTTTAAATGGAGATTTTGTACGTTAGTGTACGCATAAAGGTGCTCTAATGTTCTCAGGGAATTGCTCAAAAAATATCAAAATCTTAAAGTCAGATTAAGTTCTGAGATTCATCCTTCTCAATGCCTTAAATGTGTTTGTTACAAATATTTTTGCGCATAACAGTGAACTGATGTTAGTTAATAAAACAGATAAAATTCAAATAATTTTTCCAAAATTATCCATTAGTTGAAGGGTCGTAACTAAACTGTAAGTCAGGTAAATTGTAGTCATAAACTTGCAGTGGCTATTATAATTTACAACGTTAGGTACTCAATTTAAGTAAATTTTGTTAAAGTTTAGTTTAGTAAATTTAATCAAAGTTACAAAATATATGTAAATCCAGTCATAACCCATAACGTAAAGTTCCATTTATCAATTACAACGTTAGTTACACCAAATAATTAGGTTAGCAAATTTAGTTATGTATTATAACAAATAATTAACAATTATTACTTACATAGTTAGCTGAACTTAAATATTAGTTAAGTAATGTCCCACTCTGCCGGTTGTTGCTGTATAAATTGTGGAGCATTAGGTGGTTCCTACTGGTGTGGTTCTCTAGCTAGCTATGCTATTTTTTAATTTTTTTTTTTATTAAGGTTTAAGCTGCACCTCAATCAAAAGGGTCATTAGCGGCATTGAACAAGGTGTCCAACGGGAAGTGGCACGATTCTAAGGGGAGCCATGCTGCCATCTTTGACTAAAAAGGATTGCCATCGTGGACTCCAACGGCAACTCGGAGGGGGGAAAAAAATGAGGGGTACAGTGATGACCACTGTTCAGCCCCCAAAGTGGTTGAAAAAAAAAACCCCAAAAATAAAGTTACACAACTAAGACAATGTAAAATAGGCTATTAACTATCCACATGCTACTATATACAATAAGCAAAGTGAAATAAAACTACGACTAGATACATATAAATATATCGCAGACCAGATATCACAGTTCGTAGTAAAGCTCGCGGGTCTCAGGTACATCAACAGAGATCGGACCTTGTCTGGTCCGGATAAAACGTCAACCCACTGAGGGGGCTGATGCTGGTAGCTATACTATTACTGACCGTTTTCTGAGTGTTCGTGTGAAGGATGTCGTTTCTCCTCCATTGCACGCCTCATTAGGGGTACCCTAGGAAATCATCTTGGTCATCTCTTGTTCTTGGTTTTTATTGATGACATCGCTGGTATCTTTGGAAATGCTGTTAAGAGCCTTCTCAATGCTGATGATCTAAATATCCACTCGGCTGTAAGAAATTATGTTGATTGTGAGGCTTTGCAACGAAGCCTGTCTGCATGACGATAGGTGTTTGTTGAATGAGCTCTCTCTAGATATCGGAGAGTGTCAGTCTATCACCTTTTCACGTGGTAATAAACCTTTAATATTCGACTATACCTTAGAAGGCCCGGTCTAACCTCGCCCACTTGTGGTCCGTGATCTGAGAGTCCTTTTGAACAGCCAGTTTTCATCCTATCGCCATACGGATTACATAACCAATAAGGCTCGCGATTACACAGACGTCAGTATTTTACGACAGCTATTTGATGCACTGGTGAAATCTCTTCTGGATTATTGCTTCTCCTTGTGGTACCCATATTACGCGAATGGAAAAGCTGAGTTGGAAAGACTTCAGAGAAAATTTCTTCACGTCTTTGCATACAGGTCGGGAACACCCTGGCCGAACTTTGATGCATCAATCGCATTGAGAGAGTATGGATTGGCACCTCTAGAGGATAGTTTGAGATTCATGTACACACTGTTTTTGTACAAGCTGGTCCACACTTTTATCGATGCTCCCATCCTGCTGGAATCCCTCAATTTCTACGTCACTCCTTATCCCACACCAAGTACACCCACTTTCTACATGCAAATCTGTACCACAAATCATCTACATTATTCACCGCTGATCCGAGTACAAAATTATTTCTCCCTGTTGAATGTTGACCCGTTTGAATAAAGACTTCTTCCGTTTCGGTTGAAGTTGGTGAAGATCATCACTGATTTACTATTTCATCGACCGACTCGCCATCTCATTCTGTTTCATTTCTTCATTTATTTTAGCTAATTTTGTGTGTATGCGTACGTGTATGTGTGTGTGTGCGAGCGTGATTGCGCGGGCGTGTGTGTGATTCTAGACGATAACTCTCCTTAGGGTGATCGAGGAAGAACGCAAATCGACACAAGTCGGTCTAGATATAAGAAAGCGGATCATACTGGTGCGGATCACCCCCATTCACCATCAGTCGCGTTTTATCATCCAATTTCTCGACTTTGTTAGGATTTGTGTAATGAAATTTGTGTACATTTTCCAGCATGTTGATTAGTTGTACCTTCCGGCTCTTTCCTTCACTCGCCCAATGGGATTCAAGTTCCCTTTCACCTTTGACTATACTAGAGGGCCGCTGAACAGGCGTCTCACGAAGTTTGAGATTATGTACAAATGTTTGCAACCAAACTCGATTTTTGATGTTCTGACAATAGCTGGCATCAATGACGACGACGAGGAGGTCGTATTGTCGTCACCGACAATTTTTAAATATTTATAGCGGTTTCAGTCGATTCTCTGTGGCGAAAACACTATTGAAAACTATTAAAAAAACTCGATGTTTGATGATTTGACAATGACTGACGTCAGTAACGACGACGATGACGTCGCATTGTCGTTAACGATAACTTTCAAAACTTTTATAGTGGTTTAAGTCGATTTTGTGTATCGTAAACTATCAAAAACGATACCTAACTCAAGTTTCGGTTGATTTGATGAAGATCGTCGTCGCCGACGACAAGTTCCTGTCGTGAGATCGTCACTAAATACTATACAGCTATTTCAGGATGTCGAAATAGTCTACCTACCAAATTTCAAGTTGGTAGCTCCAAAATTGCGGCTTGTAGCACAGAACACACACGCACGCCCACAGGCTGACAAATGCTAGCCTGGTCAAAGTAGATACTCACTTCGTCTGTCAGTAAGCCACCGGCTTTTTAATGTATGTTCAGCTATTGTTTGTTACTGATGATGACCTAACCATCGAAATCGATCTAACATTGCAACTCTTTATTTTAGTGGGAATAGGCAACGTTTTTCATTAACTTCCCTTGTTCATTATTCATTTGTCAGCTGCAGCTGCAGCATTTCTTTGGTTTGCAGAAGGAAGCTAAACACCCTTGTCGACAACTCCGAGTATAACCGTACGTGTGATGATGATGTTACAAATCGTAAATATGTAAAATCATGATTTTGATTCGTGGTACCATACATTCTGAGGATTATGAATAAACTTGAGAGGTCAAACTTTACGGACCAGGTCAATGTATCATGAAAAGCAAAGGAACACCGTTACCGTGTTCATCATGCTGGATAATATTTTGGAAGTGAGCAAAATGGCATAAAAATCATCATAGACATACAATGCTCTTCATGTCCAGAAAAATACACTGAGAGTCGTGTTTAATACCTTAGTTTTTAATTTGGTTTCTGTAGGTTTTAAAACAACGCCGTGGACAAGTTCCAAACACACCCCATTTGAATACTGCTGCTGAGACAAAATCACAAAACGCTGCAAATTATTTCACAAAGGTTTATTATTTTTCAATTGAGTATGATCGTAGTTTTAGTTAGCTAGCGTACGTCATAAGGCCCGTCCAGACTCCTCGGCGTGTCCTACTTCGAGTTGCCACAACCTATACTTCTATAATTATATACGCATGTTTCTATTTCTCGATTTGAGCTCCAATCTATTCAAATAGTTATTGCCTTAATAATATCATTAGCTAAGTACGTACGAAAAGTCGAGAGGATATGTTATTAAATATGCGTAGGAAAAGCGTTGGTATTAACACACAAATATGACCTTGAAAAATACATATTCATGCCTCGAACGAACGCCGGCGCCGTAACCACCACAAGGTGCCGCGGTGCCGGCGCCTCCTCTCACTCCACCCACCGTGACCCCCTGCCAAGCGTGCCAGGCGTGCGCGCGTCGAAAAAAGACTCTTTTTTGCCCGTTTTTGGCCCATAGCATCTATGCGAGTAAAGCGATCGGGATGGTTAAACGTTAGGACCAACTAGACCCCAAATGGAGTCTATGTGCGAAAGAACGGGTTTTTTAAGTCAATTCTTAGGCCTTTTATGGCCCGGACGGCGAACGGCAAACGGCGGACGGCGGACGGCGAACGGCGGACGGACATTTCAAATTTGGATTCTACGCACCTTGAAACGTAAAGTGACAAAGTTTGAGGGGGGGTTATAAAAATTTTTTGCTATACGATCACATAGGCTTATTATTGGAAATAATAAACCAAAAACGCTGCAAATTATTTCACAAAGGTTTATTATTTTTTCAATTGAGTATGATCGTAGTTTTAGTTGGCTAGCGTACGTCATAAGGCCCGTCCAGACTCCTCGGCGTGTCCTACTTCGAGTTGCCACAACCTATACTTCTATAATTATATATGCATGTTTATATTTCTCGATTTGAGCTCCTACCTATTCAAATAGTTATTGCCTTAATAATATCATTATCTAAGTACGTACGAATAGTCGAGAGGATATGTTATTAAATATGCATAGGAAAAGCTTTGGTATTAACACACAAAAATGACCATGAAAAAAACATATTCATGCCTCGAAGGAACGCCGGCGCCGTACCCACCACAAGGTGCCGCGGCGCCGGCGCCTCCTCTCACTCCATCCCCCCGCTCACCCCCCTCTCCACCCACCGTGACCCCCTGCCAAGCGTGCCAGGCGTTCGCGCGTCGAAAAATACACTTTTTTGCTCGTTTTTGGCCCATAGCATCTATGCGAGTAAAGCGATCGGGATGATTAAACGTTAGGACCAACTAGACCCCAAATGGAGTCTATGTGCGAAAGAACGGGTTTTTTAAGTAAATTCTTAGGCCTTTTATGGCCCGGACGGCGGACGGCGGACGGCGAACGGCGGACGGCGAACGGCGGACGGCGGACGGCGGACGGACATTTCAAATTTGGATTCTACGCACCTTGAAACGTAAAGTGACAAAGTTTGAGGGGGGGTTATAAAAATTTTTTGCTACACGATCACATAGGCTTATTATTGGAAATAATAAACCAAAAGGGGTTAACAATACATAAACTATGTGGAGAGCTGTAGGTAGTGGCAGAAATGAGTTGAAAAACGCTGCAAATTATTTCACAAAGGTTTATTATTTTTTCGATTGAGTATGATCGTAGTTTTAGTTGGCTAGCGTACGTCATAAGGCCCGTCCAGACTCCTCGGCGTGTCCTACTTCGAGTTGCCACAACCTATACTTCTATAATTATATATGCATGTTTAAATTTCTCGATTTGAGCTCCTATCTATTCAAATAGTTATTGCCTTAATAATATCATTATCTAAGTACGTACGAAAAGTCGAGAGGCTATGTTATTAAATATGCGTAGGAAAAGCTTTGGTATTAACACACAAAAATTACCTTGAAAGAAACATATTCATGACTCGAACGAACGCCGGCGCCGTACCCACCACAAGCCGCGGCGCCGGCGCCTCCTCTCACTCCATCCCCCCGCTCACCCCCCTCTCCACCCACCGTGACCCCCTGCCAAGCGTGCCAGGCGTGCGCGCGTCGAAAAACACACTTTTTTGCCCGTTTTTGGCCCATAGCATCTATGCGAGTAAAGCGATCGGGATGATTAAACGTTAGGACCAACTAGACCCCAAATGGAGTCTATGTGCGAAAGAACGGGTTTTTTAAGTAAATTCTTAGGCCTTTTATGGCCCGGACGGCGGACGGCGGACGGCGGACGGCGGACGGCGAACGGCGAACGGCGAACGGCGGACGGCGGACGGACATTTCAAATTTGGATTCTACGCACCTTGAAACGTAAAGTGACAAAGTTTGAGGGGGGGTTATAAAAATTTTTTGCTACACGATCACATAGGCTTATTATTGGAAATAATAAACCAAAAGGTACCTAGAATACAGACGGCACTAAAAAACGGAAGTTAAAGAAGAACGTTGTCTAATTCCACAAAACAAATAGTTAAATGATAGATCGATTTTGACGGGTCGGTCATCATCAGTAACAAACAATAACAAACTGAACATAACAGGAAAGAACAGGACATAGCTTATAGAGTCGCTGGTGAGGGAAGATTACCTAATTCCAGTTGGTCGAGAGAAAGGAAAGGGCATGAGGTGCAAAACCAATTAAGTTTATACAAAGTGAAGGGTAATACGAAGTGACGGGAAGGAGCCATCCGATTAGCTATAATACCCTTCACTTTGTATACACTTACTTAATTGGTCGTACCCATTGCCCTTTCCTTTCTCACCACCAAAGGGATTTAATCTCCCCTCCCATGTTGTTATAAAGCTGTGTCCAATACTGATGATGACCTTACCGTCAAACTCGATCCAACATTGTATCTCTTTATTTCGTGGAATTAGACAAGGTTCTTCCGTTTTGTTTTTAAATTGAAATGGGTTTCCACAACTTCGTCTCGAGTGATTTAGTTGGGATACAGACGCATTAGAAGAGGGAAACTTTAGAGAACACTCAGCACTCAACTGTTCTGGGAGTGACAAGGATTTACCACAGCCAGACAGACAAACATCAGACAGACAGTCAGAATCGGAACTAAAATTGATCAGCAAACTCTGAAACTCAAAAAACAAGCGGAAATCTTGATTTTGGAGGATACAATTTTTTTCCCACTTTATCATGAATACAATAAGCTTTCCTGCCTTCGGTAGTGAGGAACCAAATGCACAACAGGGACGTCCCTATGTATGGGTTTCATATGATTTTGGTGAGAATGGCGAGTAGATCATGATGTTACTGGATCTACCCCCTCCATAACCTGACATGAATGTGCAACAAGCAACCCCTCCCCCTCCTCCCTCGCAACTATAATAAGGTGAGAACTGTTTTTACATTTAGAATTTGAAAAAAGAAAGAATCAGGGAAATAATTATACCTACCAATATAGCAGGATAAGGGTCAAACAGTCAGGGACTCGGGACTAGGTCAGGACTAGTCCTTATTGCCTAGCTTTCCGTTATCATGACCATCATCAGGGCTCTACGGTGTCTAAAGAGAGGCCACATTCATCAATGTTAAAATAAAGGCTATAACAGGATATAATATATGTTGCAGATGAGACTGCAAGGTAAAATGGTTGGCAAAAGAGAAAAGAGTCAAACACTTGACGAAAAAACTGACTGAGGGCCAGGTAGAACCAAACCAAAACTTGAACCAACAAGAAATTCAAGGCTCAGCATATGTGTTTTCATGTTTGGTTTTGGTTCATATAACGAACGAATACACCTGTATTCAGAATTTTGTGGGATTTATGAATTCGAAAAACAAACTAAACCATTGAGGACTTCAATAGAAGGCTGGAGAAAAGTGGGAACATCACGAACGCTAGTGAACCTCTTTTTTCCTTAATGTTGGTATGGTCTGGGCAAAGCGCACGCAGGAGTTCGAAGCTGCTCACGAACATTCGCGAATCCACATTCATCAAGAATACTCAAGTGTGTACCAGAGGTGTGGACGGGGCTTTGGAGAGAATGAAGGGCCCAACAAGAAAATGGTTGGATAAAGAGTTGTTAAGATTTTGAAATCGGGAGTAGGGCCCACTAGGCTCTTGAGGTGACTACGAAGTTTAAATGTTCACTAACTAAATTAGTTGACGTTCAAGTCGTGAGGAACCTTCAATAGAACGAGGGGAGCTGGATGGTGGAATTGTGGAGCGGTGGGGGGTTAACCGCGGAATGCGTACAGTCACTTCTTTGGGCCCAAACCGAATAAATAAAATATTCCTCACTAACAACACGGGACAGGATCTGTTATTTTTTTATTTTATTTTTTCTTTGAAAGGAACAAGAAGGTGTCGGGTCTTTCAGTTCCACCTTTGTTAGATTCCTTTTCTCTGAACCCAAGGTTCGCCCACAAAAAGGCCTGTCCGCCGCTGCACAAAGCGCTCCATCTCTACCCTCTCCTTCTTTTTTCCCCTCACACGGTTTCTCTCTTTTCATTGTATTTTCATTCTTTTTTTTTTACTCAGTCCTGAAAAGCTGAACGGCCCTGCCATACGATCAGATATAAAATTACGCTTGAGCAATAACGTGATCAGGGTTAAGATATTTCACAAACTCAATAACTTGTATAGATTAGTAGGTACTTTTATATTCTAATCTTGACTGTACTACCTTTAATTCCGTTTTTTCTCTTATGGTTCTTTTATTCGAATAATCTTGTCTTCATTTCTAAAAGCTTAGGATTTTTGACTTATATTATTCAAATTATTGCACGTTAGTCTGCATACAATAAACATGTTCATTATTGAACGATTGTATATTGATTTTTGTGATTTGGTTGAAATTGCAGTTGTTTGTGACAACCATGCAGGATTTTTCAATGAAGTTTGGAGTATTTTGTGTTACTGAAGGTGTAAATCATTTGTATAATTTCTTGAAATGAAACAGTGATGAGAAGAAAATCACATTAAGAACCTGCCTGAAGCATGGTGTTGTATGTATCTAAACTTTAATATACCTAATTATTGAAGGAACGCAAAAAAAGACCTATTTTTCCCATTAGGTTTATTTTTCGTATCGACCAATATTTTGTAATCGACTAATGATAGAAGGGGGGAGGGGGTGCCAAGTTGGGTGGCAGTAAAGCTTCCTAACATATTGTAACATGGACGTATAGACTCAGTTGAAGAATAAAGCACGAGTCGAAATGATTAAATGCAAAATATAATAATGTAATACATGTGTATACATGGTAGAATGCTAATTAGGGCTATAATTCATGTTTTCATGCGTGGAAATTGTCTAAAAGTTAACCCCCACCAGTGGCGTAGTTTGAGGAGGGGCAGGGTGGGCAGAGCCCCTCCATAAATTATAGAGGATGCAGAATTTTGTTGTATGGGTATAACCAAATTAATAATTTTACGCTTCTAACTCCAGTATCTACCTAACACCTTCAATTAAAGAATGTAATTAGTAAAACACAACTACTATAATTATTATACGATTCTGGTTGCCTAGCGACATGAGACGCTCTTAGAAATGAAGAAATGTTTATTAGGTTCGTTTCTACAGGGGCAAAATGGCGTGGATATTGTACAGCCCCACGGAGCATAGTAAAATCACCTATTCAAGGAAACGGAAATGTGGATTCTACAAACAGAAATCAAGTCGTTCCCCACTACCTTCTGGGGCGAGCCCATTTTCCCTAGAAAATTATCCATTGTTCAATATCCACCAATTCCCCTATGAACTTCCCCTACTTTTCACTGCCTACTTGATCAAGCTTGGTTGTTCGTTTCAAAACAGTTTCCAGCTGTATTATACCATTAATTTACGAATAAAATCCGAGTTAAAATGAAGCAAGAATACAGTATATAGTAGCCTGCAGTGGCGATTGAAATAGTTTAATAGAAACGATTAAAATAATCCAATGTAGCAGTATTTTTATTCTGACCTAACATATTGCTGGTTTGAGTTAGTTTACTTTTTTTATGTTTATGAGTTATGTTTATGTTTCTTGATCTGTATTTTATTTCGCGTAGATAGGTACCTACCTATTTATATAATACAATTGTGTGATATTGTCCAGAAAAAGTTATTTCACGCGGAAGTAACAATTGAGGATAAACCTGTAAGACAGCAAGTCCACAAGTATATGAATTTGCATGCAGTACATAAATCTAGAATAATAGTATAATAAACCTAGTGCTCCTCAGTTCATCGGTAGGTACCTACCTATTCGTATTTATCGTAGTTTTTCACGTTCTGATTAGTTATTTGGATAATATTTTTTCTAAGTAGTATTATGATTTAATAATCCATAGGTAGATTTATGAATATGAAAACGTCCGTGATTTCACATCATTACAAAAATCCATTGAGCACCTACCTACTTATATGGACGTTAGACAGTTTATTAACAGTCTTCGTATACTCAGCAACAAGCACTAGAAATTAGTACTAAAACTATATAATAAAATGAAATCCTCGACTGCTGCCCCTCCATGAGAAATGACTCAGCTACGCCACTGACCCCCACATTAATTAAAAATGTCATCAAAATCGATTCATTATTCTCGGATTGTCATTCAATATTGGTTATGCGTATGCGCAATAGTTACCTATCATTCTAGCAAATGCGATTAAATGCAAAGGTCATCATCCTGGACCCAACAACCTCTCGAATTTGAACGAAATCGGGGTCTTTTTCGTTATAAGACCGCATACGGTCTTAAACTATCGTAGAACCGCAAAACAATTTTCTTTAGAAACAGAACGATAAATAATTGTTTTTCAGAAATTGATGAAATTACCTACCCATAGAATGAAAACTTTTACTTGTTAAAAAAAGGACCTACTCCGTTAATTCACTACCATGCATTCATTATGACCTGTATGTCCAACTAATTTGTATTTTTACTAAGGGATTGACTGCTTGATGTGATGTGTTTTTTTGATGCGAGCCGCCAGACCACCAAACTATACACACCATTCTGATCTATTTCACCATAGTGGACGTAGAAATGATTGGGGAACAGTTTTTAGAACAATAGAAAATATGTGTCATTTTCCCAGAAAGGGACAATCTTCACCCCCAAGATTCAGACTACTGAAAGTTGGAATTATGATCTGCCAAAAATCAGGGATCATTGTTACACTGTACTGATCGAATTTCAAAGGAAAGCCACACATTGGGGCGCTTAATTAAATAATTATTAATTAAAGAAGAAAACTTATCAGCAGATGAAAGACACCCATGGCAGATGAGAAACATATAAGATGATTTTCACGCACAACCGAGTAGTTGATTAGTTGCTATCGTCCGTGACGCGAAGCGCGAGTTCGTGGGTTCGAATTCCAGCCAGGCTTGAAAATTTTTTTATATCCAAATTTTTTTATATCAATTTTTTTCGCATCGTGGGTTCGAATCCCAGCCAGGCTTGAACATTTTTTTATATACAAATTTTTTCAGGCTAAGAATTGCATAGCAAATTATCCTCGTTTTCTACGCAGTAGAAAAGAGAAAAGATCCGGCGAGGCGCGAAGCGCCGAGTATAGACTAGGGGGGTCCAGGGGGGCGAAGCCCCCCCCCGAGGCGCGAAGTGCCACTTATATATATATATATATGTGTGTGTGTGTGTGTGTGTGTGTGTGTGTGTGTGTGTGTGTGTGTGTTTGTGTGTGTGTGTGTGTGTGCGCGCGTGTGTGTGGGGTGTATTTTCAGACGATAACTCCCTTCAAAAACGGTGTTAAAAATTCGTTCCAATGCAGAAAAATCCGTCTTAGTAGAAGACAGATCAGTAGAAGACAGGTCTAATCAGAATTGGCTGGTTCTAAAGTAATTTTCTTCTTGAAAATCGGTGCAACTTTGGCTGGAAATACTCTTTGTTACTCATTTTAAAACATAAGCTGAAACCTCCTGATTTCAATCACTAATTTTATTATATTAGTAGGACACTGAGCAGAGCCACCAGCCACCACTAATAAAATTAGCCGTTTCGAATCATTCACGATTTTATATTGTTGAAATGAACGTGCAATATATTTTTCATATTTTATTTTATTTATTTATTTTTTTAAATAACTAATTTAGTGATGATTAATTTTCTCTTCCGCTATCATTCCCCTCAAGAAGTTTCAGCTCGTGCATTGGCCGTCGTAAACTGGATTTTCAACGAATCGGACTTGTATCTGCTAAACAAAATGATAGTCTACCTTTTAAATTACAAGAAAAATGATATTCGTAAACCTTGACAAATTTACGGGCAAGCCAGAATAGTTTGCCATTGGTTGGTGTTACACGGTCGTTTATGTGAATCTTGGATTCGCTGAATGAAGTATCTGTATAGCTACAGATTTATGGATGTCATATCTCTTGCAAATTATTCGTACTACTTTAATGATTTCCATGATATTTTCGTTATTCATTTCCGGATCTCCCCGTATTTGGGTTATAGATATCAGATCAGCTTGTTCAATGTTATTTGTTTCCTGTGAGTCCGGACCTTTTCCTTTGTTGTTACTTCTATACTATTTATATTTACTTTTTTCGCATCCTAGATTTGATCTTTAAGAAGTTTTGTTCATGTCCACTCAAATAATTACTTTAAAAAATTATCCAATATTCCATGGTATTCAGGGTTTTATCAACACATCTACATTGCTCATTAATGACCATCATATTTGGATTGATAGCTCGAACTCCTCTTGGACATCTTCACCGACAGTATGAGGCTTTGTGGCTTCCTCCCAATCGCATTTTTCACTCTACTTGTCGCCAATCCAGCAATTTCACATCTCAAACAACACAATATAAATATCAACCCTCTTTTTTTATCGCAAGTAGATGGCATTCCCAATGTCACTGCAGTCTTCTTTTATCTAGTGTATTCAGTCCTCATCTTTTACATCTGAATCAGAAAAAAATCGCAAACTGTCTAATTCTTTCTCATTATTCACATCAGTTTTACGTTATGAAATTAACGGCACAGATCAAGGAGAAAGTTTTGCAGAGCTCCGAGTTGTGGATAGGAAACCTTTTCTCAAAACCGACTTTTGACCTGTTCTCCTTGGACATGTGTTCATGCAGCGACCTACCCAATTGTTGTTCTCTGCAAGTAAGAAGTGTTTTACGACTTTTGGTAGAAACAGTCTGGCAATAAAATTACAAGGAATTTCCCTATGGCTATATGAACAGACTTGGAAGGCAATATGGTGGATCGATTTCAGTGATATACACAAGAAGGGCGTAGGATCAATACGTCATTCTTGCACGGTCCTCCTCAATTCCTCTATTCTCAGGACGAAGGTAGCTTCTGCGAATGCACAAACGTAAAACTACAATCACGATGTTCGGAATTTTAATCCGATTTCGCTGAAATTCTCGGGGGTTGAGGTCAAGATCGAGGACTCGAAATGTCATTCCCAAGCCACTTATTGGGATTTACATTCCTGCATAACACTTCACATAGCACTATATTCTAAATCCTCTTATTGGAAAATTTCAAAGATCTTTCTTTTTATAGATGCGAGGAAGCTATGTGTGACTAATAACAGATTTTCTGTTCAACCATCTAAGTGTCGGAGGCTAGTTTTTTGTTGGGGGTGTTTGTTTTCAAGGTGTTGACGATTTAATTTATGTAAGCAGATATTTAACGCCAAGGATATCCGTACTAATTTCGGTGGGTTTTTACCATGTTAACCAATGTTTTGAACATATTTTTTTCGAGTTTTCTTACTTTTAGCGAATTTTCGTAGAAAATTAAGCTATTGCAATGGCTCCAAAATTTTTCGAAAGCTTTCCTCATTGAAATCCATTTTGTGACATTCTGAAACGATACCTAAATTTTAGCAATTTTTCATATATATATATATATATATATATATATATATATATATATATATATATATATATATATATATATATATATATATATATATATATTATATATACACCCACACACATATATACAGGGTGATTCCCTCACAGATGCTAAAAACAATTTGGGTGAAACTGCATCAAAAATGGAGTAAAATGCCGCCAACTGAATATTTTTATCTCAATCCGTTCTCGAGATACGATTTTTTGAAGGTTTTTTTTTTCAGAAAAACCGTGTTTTGTTCCTTTTAAACTCCAATTTCTCCACTTTACATCATTCAATTTTAACTTTTGACCACATTTTCGGAATCAACATTAAATTTACTATAAGAATGGTGTACTTGGGTTCTTAAAAAGTACCATCCAAAAAGAATATTTCTGAAAATCTTTAAAACTTTACTACTCTTTTAAAACGAATCCTGGAAAACTGGCAAATCTCATGAAAACTGCTTCGTCTAATATGCTTTCCAACGGTATAATCAAGTTTACTTTTATTTTGTTATTTAGTGGAGAAAACTATGTTTTAATGTTAACAAATGTGGGTTTTTCAATGAAATTGTTGGTTTTTCCGAAAGATGACCCTCCATGAACCTACGAGTATGGGGTCGGTTTCTATGTATTTTTTCACGCTGTATCGAATGGTAGCATTTGTAGATCTCTCCAACTCCGTTATAACCAAGTTTTACACTTAAAATCGCAAATGTTTAGTTTGTTTGTTACGATTAAATGTACAATGTTATGGGGTAAAACTAGTTAATTAAAGTGTAAAACTCGATTATAACGTAGTTGAAAGATCTTCAAGAGCTTCCATTTGATCCAGCGAGAAAAAATACATAGAAACCGACCCCATACTCGTTGGTTCATGGAGGGTCATCTTTCGAGAAAACCAACAATTTCATTGAAAAACCCACATTTTTTAACATTAAAACATTATTTTCTCCCCTAAATAACAAAATAAAAGTAAAATTGATAATACCGTTGGAAAGCATATTAGATGAAGCAGTTTTCATGAGATTTGCCAGTTTCCAGGATTCTTTTTAAAAGAGCAGTAAAGTTTTAAAGATTTTCAGAAATATTATTTTTTCAAAATCGTCAATGTTTGAGCTGATGTGAGGGTCTTCGGATGGTACTTTTTAAGAACCCAAGTACACTATTCTTATGGGAAATTCAATGTTGATACCGAAAATGAGGTTGAAAGTTAAAATTAAATGAGGCAAAGTGGAGAAATCCGAGTTTAAAATGAAAAAACACGGTATTCCTGAAAAAACCTTTAAAAAATCATATCTCGAGTACGGATTGAGATAAAAAAACGCTGCAAATTATTTCACAAAGGTTTATTATTTTTTCAATTGAGTATGATCGTAGTTTTAGTTGGCTAGCGTACGTCATAAGGCCCGTCCAGACTCCTCGGCGTGTCCTACTTCGAGTTGCCACAACCTATACTTCTATAATATGCATGTTTACATTTCTCGATTTGAGCTCCTATCTATTCAAATAGTTATTGCCTTAATAATATCATTATCTAAGTACGTACGAAAAGTCGAGAGGCTATGTTATTAAATATGCGTAGGAAAAGCTTTGGTATTAACACACAAAAATTACCTTGAAAGAAACATATTAGCTTCGTTCTCAGTGCGCGTTCTGGGAGTTCGGAACGGTTCTGGGCAAGCGCAGTAGAGTTTTGTCGTTCGCAGTGCCAGAACGCCCAGTTCCGGAACGCCAAGAACGCCGAGTTCTGCGTTCGCAGTGTCTTCGGAACCCACTTCCGAACGGTTCTGACAGTTCCCGTTTTTTTTCGGAACTGTGAGAACTCGAACGCAAGGACGTAGTTAACGCATGCGCACTTCACTATTTTTCGGATCTCGTGGAATAAACAACTTTCGTCTTCATCGACTTTATTCATTAAACAACCTTATATCGTTTTATTTCGCTCGTTTTATTTTGCTTCATCGATCATAACAATTTCAGCTTCATTCTCTTTCTTGATAGCGATAATTTCGACGATGGTGTTCCGTGGTTTGTAGACGATGAGGACGAGATCGAAGTTATAGTTGGATCTCATCTACATCCAAGAAACTCAATTTTTTTTGAGAAAATCGTGCCAAGGTTTGACGACGAAGAGTTTGTTTACCACTTTAGAATTAGCCGTGGGCTCGCGGAAGAGTTAGCCCACCGTTTTCAGGCCAGCACTCTCTACCATCACCACTTCGGTCCTTATGGCAAGGTATGTCAAAAAAAAGTTCCAGTCATGCAGCATGATCGTACGAGCGAATCTCGTAAATTATCTTAGTACCTATATTACGTTAGGTACCTACATAGTTTTGAAATTAGAACACTTTGAAATCGTAATAACCAACATTATGGCAACAAAATTCGTTCTAAATAATAATCTGCGACTCAAAAAAGATTTGGGAATTTTAGCTTTTTTGGGGAGCTTTTATCGATTTTCAGCAAATAATAATGAAATGTAAGTAGTAAAGGGATTTTTATCTCAATCCTAAGGATAGTTATCTTCTGGAATGACACATGCGTGTATACATATATGAAAACGCGTTAAACACTAGGATTCGTTTCAGAATGTCTCAAAACGGATTTCAATGAAAAAAATTTTCAAACATTTTTGGACCCATTGCAATAGCTTCATTTTCTACGATAATTCGCTAAAATATGTACTTGAAGGTAACACGAGTTGAGTGAGGTTACAAACAACACAGGTTATTCCACTTCCAAGTTCTGAAATCGTTCGCAGTGCAGAACGCGGTTCCACAAGTTCCGGAACTCCCCGGGACTCCCCGTCCCAGTTCTCATGAGTTCGAGAACTGTTAGAACGCGCACTGAGAACGAAGCTATTCATGCCTCGAACGAACGCCGGCGCCTCCTCTCACTCCATCCCCCCGCTCACCCCCCTCTCCACCCACCGTGACCCCCTGCCAAGCGTGCCAGGCGTGCGCGCGTCGAAAAACACACTTTTTTGCCCGTTTTTGGCCCATAGCATCTATGCGAGTAAAGCGATCGGGATGATTAAACGTTAGGACCAACTAGACCCCAAATGGAGTCTATGTGCGAAAGAACGGGTTTTTTAAGTCAATTCTTAGGCCTTTTATGGCCCGGACGGCGGACGGCGGACGGCGAACGGCGAACGGCGGACGGCGGACGGACATTTCAAATTTGGATTCTACGCACCTTGAAACGTAAAGTGACAAAGTTTGAGGGGGGGTTATAAAAATTTTTTGCTACACGATCACATAGGCTTATTATTGGAAATAATAAACCAATATGCGGTTGTCGGCATTTTACTCCATTTTGGTTTATTATTTCCAATAATAAGCCTATGTGATCGTATAGCAAAAAAATTTTATAACCCCCCCTCAAACTTTGTCACTTTACGTTTCAAGGTACGTAGAATCCAAATTTGAAATGTCCGTCCGCCGTCCGCCGTCCGCCGTCCGCCGTTCGCCGTCCGCCGTCTGCCGTTCGCCGTCCGCCGTCCGGGCCATAAAAGGCCTAAGAATTGACTCAAAAAACCCGTTCTTTCGCACATAGACTCCATTTGGGGTCTAGTTGGTCCTAACGTTTAACCATCCCGATCGCTTTACTCGCATAGATGCTATGGGTCAAAAACGGGCAAAAAAGTGTTTTTTTCGACGCGTGCACGCCTGGCACGCTTGGCAGGGGGTCACGGTGGGTGGAGAGGGGGGGGGGGGGGGGGGGGGGGGGGGGGGGGTGGAGTGAGAGGAGGCGCCGGCGCCGCGGCTTGTGGTGGGTACGGCGCCGGCGTTCGTTCGAGGCATGAATATGTTTTTTTCAAGGTCATATTTGTGTGTTAATACCAAAGCTTTTCCTACGCATATTTAATAACATATCCTCTCGACTTTTCGTACGTACTTAGATAATGATATTATTAAGGCAATAACTATTTGAATAGATAGGAGCTCAAATCGAGAAATATAAACTTGCGTATATGATTATAGAAGTATAGGTTGTGGCAACTCGAAGTAGGACACGCCGAGGAGTCTGGACGGGCCTTATGACGTACGCTAGCCAACTAAAACTACGATCATACTCAATTGAAAAAATAATAAACCTTTGTGAAATAATTTGCAGCGTTTTTGATGTAGTTTTACCAACAATTTTTTTTGAATCTGCGAGGGAATCACCCTGTATATATGTATATGTGTGTGTGTGTATTTAAATTTGTACGTAAGCTGTACACTGCAAGCCGTCTATGTAGAAGACGCAACGAGTTTCGTAGGTTTCATTCAGAACCGCTGTTGCACACAGGGTATATAGATCGAACATATACTACTCATAATTTATAAGAATGGCTTAGTTTTGCGGTAATTAAAATGCAAGTGTATTTAAGTTGGCTGATAGTGTGGCTTTGGTTCTGGTGGGAGGCTCGTGACTAATAAGAAAGGGCAGTACAATTGGTCTGAACGGTGAGTACTAACATGCTGACTGTTGATGCATTAAAATCTAATCTCATAAACATACGTAGAAAATACGACACCACACGAGTAGTGTCAGAATTATAAGAAGGAGAAGAGAATTATAAGAAGAAAATCTGACCGTTCACATCAGCTCAGTAAGACCTTGTAATTTTCCAATGATAAGGGACGATGTTTGTGATGATGGAGTTGATGGAAACGTGGTAGTGCCTCCTTCAAAGGGGAGAGGCGATTAACCTGCTACACCCAAAGGATTGAATAACCCCCAGAATATGCCAAGGAGTAGCATTAGCAAGAATCAAGGAGGAACTACTCATATCCTAGCTTTTATAGCTTTCTCCCCCAGCACCAGGGGAGAAACGTTGTGGGAAAATAAAAAACAAATTTAAGGAGAGACAGACCTTTTTAAAAATATAACATTCCTAATGATTTAAACTGGTCAAATAAAGAAACGTTGAAAATATGGACAGCTAATAAATTAAAATAGTCAAAAACCCCCAAACTATCAAAATTCTCTTTTACACTAAAAGATGTAGGTATAACAAAAGACTTGTTCAGGGACCTAAACTTGACAAGGTGCATCATGCGTATCCATCTCATTATATCAGTAGGGGGAGCCTAATACTCATCCTGTTTTAGTTTATTCCCTTGAGCGATTTCCAGTATGTAAAATTGATTTTTGTGTTGGTGGAGTGGTTATCCAAAATCAGATTTATCAAATTCAGAACCATTGATCAGACGGGCCATTGGGATGAGTACATGAGTACAGTCATGATGAGTGCATCATGTTCTTTTATTATTCCATCAATTCCTAAGAGGATGAAGAATATTATAACTCAGTCAATTGGGGCTGGGAATGATGCTCTCAGCAGATGATGTACAACAGTACAGTCAATGAACTAGTTATTGTAAAATGAAAGTTTTTCCCATATCAGATTAGTCGATTTTTAGACCATTGGTCGCCTCAGACCAGATCAGATGGGTGAATTGGATGAGCATCAAGCTCGAGCGATTCATGAGTGGCTGGGGATTACGATATATTATAGGTAACAATAGGCTGGCAACGCAATCCCAACTGGTGATGCAGAACATTACAATGCCAATTACTTTCTAAATGGACTTTGCAAATTTGAATATAATTAGTCGGATCTGAACATATGAGTGAGTAAAATACTGATCTTGCTTGGTTACGGTTATTATGACAAATTAATCTTGAGTGGCTGCAGAGTACCTGCCTACCACTCATCACTCTCTGGGTGGTTCTCGGAGCAAGCTACGCTGCACTCTGCTAGGCGGCCCGAAAAATACGTACAGCGGAATATGCGTACACGAGGAAACAGTAGCTATTGCAAGGGTAAATGGTAAATTCGTCAAACTAATCTGAATTTTTACTAATTTATTAACAACTTGATGTTATGTATTTTTGAGATGCGAGCTTGCGAGCATCCAAACCACCAAACTATACACATTATTCCGACCTATTGTCCAATTAATCTGAATTTTTCCGAAGGGACTGACTACTTGATGTTATGTATTTTTTAAATGCGAGTTTGCGAGTATCCAGACAAAAAAAAAAAAGCTTTGACGTCATAGGTAACCCTCTCATTATCTGTCAAAAATTGAATCCGGACGCATCTTTCTCAAGATTCCCGGTGTAGGTACGCTAATTTCGCTGTACGCATCTTTCGCGGATTCCTCTGCTGACGGAATGGTACTACAGTGCAACGAGCCTGCTCATGCCAAATTTCAATTTCATTCCAAATTAGATTTGTCAATTTCAAGATCATAGGTCTCAACCGATCTGATGGAAGAGTCAGACACTCGGAGGTGCCGGAGGATCGCCCGGAAAGGTGTTGGAGTTGAGAAATGATTAGAATCTGAGCAAGGGGGCCGGGACTGTACCCCACCCGACCACCTAATGAATTGTACTGAGTACGTACAGTCCGGACCCCCGCCCGGGACTCACACCTAAACCCCCTTCTAAATCGCCGCGTCTTCTTTTTTACTTTTTGGACCTCCATATTTCAAGTTCTCTTGACACGCTCTAACGAAGCCTATCTCGCCGCATAATCCCGACTCTTGTCCGGACAGGGTACAATGCCAGTTTTTGCTTACAAGGGTGGGAGTTGACTATTTATTACCGGCCTACGGAGGTCGCCCGTCGAAGGAATTATATTCTCACTCGCCATAGGTGGCACTGGACGGCGTGAGTTGAGATTCCGTTCATGATAATTCCAATGTTCTCTGCTCCTACATTTCTACTGGATGGGGAAGGGATGGGAACAGTACGCGACTGCAAGTGCTCAAAGGGATTCCTTCAACCCGAAAAAAATGAAATTGCGAGGAGCGTGGTAAGAATGTGACTAAAGCCCTTCTCCCCACTAGTGTGCAATTCTCTTCCTCTACGGTTTCATCCTGAACCCCTGAAATACCTTCTCTAATTGAACGTAGGTAAAGGAAAGTAGGGCATATTACACTGGGATTTTCGCTTTTGAGTCAACCAAGGTTGAAAATAACTTACTTCTAACAAAAAACTGTGCACTTCTAAAATCAGAACTTGCACACCCATTTTGCGTTTTAGAACTTCCTGAAAAGGAAGTCTATTTGTCGGTCATTTTGTGAGTTCACTAATCCAAGCAACACGCATTTAACTCCTTCATTCATTACTAGATTTTTAAGAGCTCTGAAGAGTTTGTGTTGGTTTGGAACAAACTGGTTCTCTATGAAAACCACAGTGAATGACTGACTAAGGCCATTTTGACTAAGGTATTAAAATCTTTTTTCCCGCAACAAAGTGACCCGTTTAGTGGAAGTGCCAGGACTCCGAATGTTTTCAAGCTTTTCAAGAAAGAGAAGCTACACAGGTACCTCTATAGAACTGCTCTGACCTCCTCGACTTCTGCCAAAACAGCGTAAAAGGGTTTTGATTCTTGTGTAAAAGTTAATTAACCTATTAAAAAATATTATAGAAGTCATACGGATTTCGAATTCATATTGTACACCCAAATACATCTACTACAAACGAGCAAGTGTTATGTTTATGTTTATTTTCATATTTTCATAAAACGATATCATAGAAGTGTCGGTGTTCCCATTTGAGTTAAAAAATATATTAATAGCTGTGATTGGCAATGAATTTTCCAATGATAACGTCAATCCTTGCTGCATTCTGAGCTCCCGGATTTGTCCCCGATTTCGATAAAATCCCCGTTGATTGAAGAGTGAAGCTTTAGATCATCCCCTGTAAATCATGTAACCTTGGGTTGCGGGTAGACACGGCGCTTGCGCAAACGTCATATTCTTGAAACCAGCATATATCTTCGACAGTTGCCATCAGTTTTATATGATATTTTCTGGAATTATTTTGGTAAGGCTCTAAATTATTTCTCATGAAATCCGTTGCATTGGGATCAATGGTAGCCACTGCGAACTCTTTGTAACATGCACAACTCAAAATTGCAATCCGATTCCACTCAAATTCGGGAGGTACCCATCCATCATATCGACGGATGATTCCATGCGGCATATTCTAACTGAATGTCCAGCTTCATTATCAATGCTCCTGAATCGTTGTTAATGAAATCCAGTCAGACATTGTTCTTCTTGCCAACATCATTAGGGGAAAGTGCCCTAAAATATGGTACACCTAATTTTGGATCCGTATTTGGACCATCATTGGTCCAAAGTATTCGAACCAAATTTACCGGACATACATGTACTCATACTATACCAGGATTTGGCTCAAAGTTCCAAAAGATTGCTGCAGGATGGAAAAATTAAACTTTTTAAAGTCATTTTGCACTTTTCCGAAAGGTTTGCCTAGTATGACCCACCAGGGGCTTCTTGTATGGCACTAGTGACATATTTTCAATACATTTTTACGTTAAGCTGACATATTGTAATGAGTTATAAACTCGTTTAAAGATCAAAGCGTATATTTATAAAATTTAGAGCTGTATTAAACAGATTGAAAATCAATAAAAAATAGTATTAAATTAGTTATACAAAGTTCATAAGCGTACAAATCATAAGTATAAATAAGTAAAGAAAATCACATTTTGACATGGACATGTCTTCGCTCTGGGGGGTCAACCAAAAATTTTCGTGAAGCAAAAAATATGTCATAATTTCTAATGATGTTCACGTACAACCAATCCGTTGCTAGGGGAATGGAACTTCCGTAGTTTTCATCGCACAGAAATTGTTCGCCACTAGTTGGAAAGCACTTGATTTATGTGATAAATGTTCACATCTCAAGCTACCAATTTCCGTCTCGTTACGTTCCTGGCTACATTCCTAAACTAAGTTGATTGGACTATAAACAATTTTAATAAGCCGGTTACAATATTCTTAACGTAAAGCAATAGCATCATTTACTCCACTCCATAGGGAACATTATCATCCTCTTGACAACAGTCGACTGTAAACAACAACTCATTGTAGTGGCTTCTTTCCACAGTTATTTTCAACATTTCTATAAGTAAACCGTTGTTTTGTTGGAATTAGTCGGGATGCGGCCCAGGGAAAATAAATGAAATTATTTCATTTATTGTTTTATTTGATAAAGTTTCGTCCTCTTACTGAGGACATCTTCAGATCTTGGTGTGTCCAGGAAAAAATCTTTAAACATCGGAATATAACGGATTTGTCAAATAAAACAGTGGCTCACCAAGTCAACTCAATGTCAAGAAAGCAAGATCTGAAGATGTCAGAGAACGAAACGTTATAAAATAAAACAATAAATGATATAATTTCATTTATTAATGAAAAATCAGGGTATCATGAACATAAAAATGATAGCGCCTGTATTGGGGAAATAACTTTAATAGTATGTATAGTATACTATTGTGTCTCCAAGAATAATAGAATAAATTCTTCATCCTACATTTCGTCGCCTACAGTCCAAAGTTAAAGGATTTTTTTACAACTCTCGAGGACAACCGTTATGAAATTCCCAATCAAAGACATATCCATGTAACATGGTATCTGCTTGTAAAGCAGATAGTGGAACTCGTTTACGAGTTTTTTCACTTTCAGGAGTTGAAAATCTTTTGTCCCCAAAATCAAAATTTCCACTTTCATTTTACGTTTTAGACCATTTTGAACCGCTTTCGTACCATGTCTGTGAGTGTGTGTCGGCAAATCCTTGTAACAAGCTTAATTATCACTGTTTTCATCGGGTTTTGATGAAATTTCGGAGGACGGCGTGGGTTACGGTGTAGATAGTCCCCTATCAGTTTCATCGTTCTCAAATCAATACTCCCCTGTGCGCCTGCGCAAACGTGAATTTCATTAAGCATTATTTTCTCACGCCCTTCCGATCTCGCTAAAATTTGGAGGATAGTTGATAAAAGATGATTTAATAATTTCTTATCAATTCTAACACGATTGTATCAATAGCAACAGCTGCGCATGCGTGAATGTAAAATGGTTGAATAAAGCCCGTTTCTTCAAATTTTTCCGATTTTGAGGAACTTTTCTAGGATTGTGCGGGTTAGGCTGTAGATGGTCCCCTTTCAGATTCATTATTCCCAAATCAACACTTCACTTCGTCATCAAACATCATTTTGTAACGTCCTAGTCGTACGATCTCACTCAGATTCGGAGGATAGTTGGGAGAATAGAAATTGATCATTCCACATCAATTTCAACATGATCGATTTCAACATCCTAGGGTGTGCAGGAGAAAATTTAGCTCTCTCAGCTGATCAGGATGAAGCTCGTCAACCATTCGTATTTTATGTCCTAGAAAAGCACCCTGTAAAATTTAAACTTCTTAGGGTGTACAGGAGAGAATTACTCTACCTACTTGGGGTTAGCTTCATTTATAATGATAGCTTCGCAGTGAGCACCAATTTCGGTAATTATGGTGTTTTAGGAGCAACAACTATGTTTTGTTTACTAAGATGGCTTTGTTAGGAGTTTACCGATGTAGGACGTGATTGGAGGTTTGGAGGATTTTAAAATACGGCTGAAAACCATCTCAAGAACTTGCTGATAATTTTGTATAAATTCTCATTCGAATCGGTCCAGCGTGCTTGCGCTTACCTCGTACATACATACACATATTCAAACACCGATCAATATTAATATAGACAAGGCCGATAAGTGTCTAATATACAAAAGTGAACAAGCAGAAATTAAGAAAAACACACAGTGATGAAGAAAATGCCAACAACTCAAAATATGGCACTAGTGCCATAGTAGAAATCTGAGCTATTGCCATATTAGTAAAACTGGGCACTCGTTAACAATCAGAGCTGATTGGGTGGTTAATAATTTTAGGGCAAAATCTCAAATCTTCGTCTTGAGAAAGAGTGCGAATGAGACGAATTTACGCTATATAGAGACAGGAGATCCCATTTAATTACAAATTTTGAGGCCATTTCAACATATTTCGCTAAAATCAATTCCATTTGTCAAACGTTAAAAAATCGTAACGTCGCTAATTAAGAATTTTGACAGTTCCGGTTGGTCTCATTCGACGCAGGAAAGTAAAAACTTTCGAATGGTTGCCCTCGATATTTTTTGGCAGGTCCATTGTAGTCAATAAAAACGAAAATGTAAGTGAAAAATAGGCAAAAAACTCTATTTTTATAGTTTTTCATTGGTTTATGGGGGATTGGGAGGGTTTGGATCAACGTTAAAAAAAACTCGGCGCTCCGCGCCTCTCCAGGGGGCAAGCCCCCTGGACCCCCGATTACCTCTATTTACATACTTCGGACGAAATTATTGAAACACAGAATGTGTTTTAGCTCACGCGTTTCACATAAACCCGTCTTCAATCTTAGGTTGAAGATTGGTTAACTTCCAATAGTGAGATAGTAACTTGAAATATTTATACCTCATAAACCGATCATCCGATCATTCCGTATCATCGGTATCCATGTTGTCGTCCCAGATTTCGTCCCAGATTTTGTTACGAAATTTCGTTAGCTTTTTTGGCTAGTTAGTCCATGGCTAAAACACATTCCATGGCTTTGGAATTCACTCAGCTGATCAGTGATCACCCAGGCGTCTTCAGCATTCTCCCTTGACCCTCCCTCTCAAATTTCAGCTTCCTGCGTTGAATAGGAAAGAAAATGGCTTTGGAGCTCACTAAGTTGAACAGTGATCATCCAGGCGTCTTCAGCATTCTCCCTTGACCCTCCCTCTCAAATTTCAGCTTCCTGCGTTGAATAGGAAAGAAAATGGCTTTGGAATTCACTCAGCTGATCAGTGATCACCCAGGCGTCTTCAGCATTCTCCCTTGAGCCTCCCTCCCAAATTTCAGCTTCCTGCGTTGAATAGGAAAGAAAATGCCTTTGGAGCTCAGTCAGCTGATCAGTGATCACCCAGGCGTCTTCAGCATTCTCCCTTGAGCCTCCCTCCCAAATTTCAGTTTCGTTTGCATAGGTTACACCAGGTAACACGATCCTTAGCTTATTTAACCACCGCTTCACATATCAAACCGCGCAATATTCGGATCACCTGCTCAATCGAAACACCAGCTCAATGAAATCATCAGAAATTAACAAGCGGTTGCAATCATGTTCATAATATCAATTATTGAGAATGATCACCTGAGTGTACACAATTATTCAGAGAACCATGCTCATAACTCAGCTTGTTGGCCACGCACTTCGCAGTAGTTAACATAATATGGTTGGATAAATCGAGAGCTTTCGAACGAATGGTCAACGAATTTCGGGGGATGAAAAACGACGAATTAATATTTCCCTAGCAACGACTCAGTTGTAAGCGGAAATCATCAGAATCTTGTCGTCCCCGATTTCGTCCCACATTTCGTTTCAGATTTCGTTAGCTTTTTTGCCTAGTTAGTCCATGACTAAAACACATTCTGTGTTAAAAGAAATTGTGGTCATATTTGGATTCAGTTTGAAGTTTCCTACAAATCTAGCCCCATTATAATTTTTTTGGCGAAGTTTGTGATGACCAGGAAAATACACTGCAAAGTTGTAATAAAAAACCATAAAAACGTCGAAAAATCGAAAAAATCGGGAAAAAACGGATTTGGATTCAGCACCCTCGTAAACCCCTATCCATGATAAAATGTGGCCGGCAACTTTCAGGTCACTTTTTTTTTGTACAGCAGTGTTATAAATGAAGCTAACCCCAAGTAAGTAGAGTAATTCTTTCCTGTACACCCTAAGAAGTTTTAATTTTACAGGGAGCTTTCCTAGGACATGAAATACGAATGGGTTGACGGGCTTCATCCTGATCAGCTGAGGGAGCTAAATTCTCTTCTGCACACCCTAGGACATGTTGAAATCGATCATGCTGAAATTGATGTGGAATGATCAATTCCCATTCTCCCAACTATCCTCTGAATTTGAGTGAGATCGAACGACTGCCAGAAACACCATTCAAATATCTAGTCTCTCAAAGCCATTAACGGTTAAATCTTTGTGTTGCCTTGATATTTGAATGGTGTTTCTGGCACTGTAGTTCTTTATTTATGTCTATTGCCAGCACCAAACCCACATATGATTAGGATTTTCTCTTTTGCAACTCTCGACCATTTAGGTCCCTATTCTTTCGGCTATCTGTATTTTTAAAAATGTATACCTCCCCTTCATGCCATGTCTTACCAAAGTGCCAACACGAAAATCGGTGCCTGAATCGTGCATAATCTCTTGAGGATGAAACATGCCCAACCGACCCTGGGACACTAGCTCTGGTTGGCTTGCTCAGTCAGATATCTGATCCCCGATTTCCATAGGGTAGCCATGATTGCTGCAGGGTGGATCTAGCACCCCACATTTGGTGCCACATATGCCATAGCATGGTTGCTTACATGAGGACATGCTGCCTCTTAGTCCCCGGAGTGCTGTACAGCCTGATGTCTGGTACCTGCCAGTCGCGGCAGTAAAACCAGGAGAACGAAGCTGGGAGCAGCCTGAGATAAGCAAGTTACTGAGTAGGTATCATATCAGCGGCAAGTTACTGGGTAGGATATCAGCGGCTCTATCTTTGGAAGGGTGATGTGTGTAACAGAGTTACCTCCTGAGAGGTCCATCAAGCTCCCGTCAGAGCTCCAGAGATAGCGTTGTCGGCGTCCCGTTGAGGAATCAATGGGAAAGACGCGCTGTTCTCGATCGTTTTAGACAGCTGGTTTGGCGTCGGATGGTTTTCTGGTGACAGGAATATCAACCTTCCCCGAACATGGCTCATTAAAAGCTATTAGTAGGGGTGGTATCTCTCTGACGGGATGCCTCTTTACCTCCTCTACCTTTTTATGAGGATTTAGGCCCCCATTGCACCTCTGGGGGGGGGGGGGGGCACCTAAATTCCTTATATGGTAGCAGAGCGTGGTTTGGATTATGCACGGCTGACGCCTAGTAGTCCAATCCACTATTTTTGGGGCGTTAATGTTTCAGAAGAAACATGGCCCGGGGTTCCAGAAGGAATTCCCATTATCACCCTTTGGTATATAAATAATTTCATTGGTCTTTGAATTATAATTTCTCTCTTATTCCCTTTTTATATTTTATATACCATATTTTCTTTCAATTTTATGCCACCTGAGTGCACAATTTAAGTCCCCTAAGTTGGGCAAATTCATTTTATACTATTTTCTTTCAATTTTTTCGCCACCTGAGTATTGCTATATGTCAATTACCAGGTTAGTGCGCCATTTAAGTCCCCATAGTTGGGCAATGTAATTTAAAAGTCCCCAATGTTGGGCAAATTAATTTCTATATTTATTTTGATTTCCTAAGGTATAAGTCTCCATAGTTGAGCATCCGTTTTGTCCCGATTGTTCAATGAAGATACTTCTTATGAAGCTTCATTGACAATCCAATTTTAATTTCTATTCCCCCATCCAAAACGCCAATGCAGCTATTTATGATTGAATGAGCATTAGTTCTCAGCCATTCACTATTCCACCCAACTACCATACTTGATCTTCAATCAAGTATGTCTTTAAGGGGAGGAGTGTAACAGAGTTACCTCCTGAGAGGTCCATCAAGCTCCCGTCAGAGCTCCAGAGATAGCGTTGTCGGCGTCCCGTTGAGGAATCAATGGGAAAGACGCGCTGTTCTCGATCGTTTTAGACAGCTGGTTTGGCGTCGGATGGTTTTCTGGTGACAGGAATATCAACCTTCCCCGAACATGGCTCATTAAAAGCTCTGACTAGGGGTGGTATCTCTCTGACGGGATGCCTCTTTACCTCCTCTACCTTTTTATGAGGATTTAGGCCCCCATTGCACCTCTGGGGGGGGGGGGGGGGGGCCCCTAAATTCCTTATATGTGTCCACATCCGTTGTAAGAGATTGGGAATTCAGGTCACCCAGATAAAAATGACTCTTTGGTGAGGCGTGGCTGATTCATGCGTGTCCGATACTTCCTATCGAAAGGACTGGGTCGTAGTGGGTTAGGTGTTTAGGATGTTTATTGGGTGTTGAGGGGTTCTCAATAAACTGTATTAACATCTATAACCAGTGCTTCATAGTTTTAATTTATCCCCAGTAAGTTCCAATTATGTTAGTTTACAACCATCAATGTCCATGAACACATTAACATAAGTTGTAACAAATGATAACCAAAAGATAAGAAATCACATACCTGAGACTAGATAAATGAGGATGAAAATAGGAACAAAAAACTTTGCCAGGTTCTCATATACTACAGACTGTGTGGTGTTTGTAAGAGGTTATGTTTTGATGATCTGACCTGTTATCTGATGGTCTCTCTTATTAAACTGATCGGTTTTACCTGGACTGCTATCTGGTTGGGGGGCCGTGCTCGAACATGCCGTCTCCGCCAGGGTTGTTAATCAGTTCCATAATCAGATCCACAATCGATCTAGAGTCGAGGACATTATGATGGTGACGGTGAAAAATTTCTCTTGTTTCTTGACAAAGACTATAATAAACGGATCCGACACCCCAAAACTTTCTTCGAACTATGATTTTCAACAACAAAAGAAGATACTTGACAAGTCGGTACTAAATTATCGCCAGGGCAATGTCCACAGGCTGAACTTCTTCAATGTGCGTCTCGTCACTACCGTGAAGAGAAACACAACTCGGGAAATTCAGAAAATGTACTTATGTTATAATCAAATAAAATGTGCCTTTATTGACTTGATCTGTTTGGATTGAACTTACGCTTTTGAATATTTTTATAACTTATATACTGACATTTGTGTTTCGAGTTTTTCAAATATACTTCGTGAACAAATTGATCATGAACGAACTTACTAAGTAGACTTTTACTTTTCCTGGTGGAGTTGAACACTGGCGGAGTTGGCCATGCTTCTGGCGGAGTCGGTCTAACCCCATCTGGTTAGCCTGTACATTGTTCATGTAATCTCCATCAGGATCCTCCTCTTAGATTAGTACATCTTGCAGAGTACCGTATTAGGAACTGTACCATATTAGAAAACTTTCCCCTACCTCTCATTGTAGAGATCTGACATCAAGCCCTCGTATTTTCTCATGGTATATGAACGATTTCAGTAAGTAACGACCTATTTACTTGTCTTTACAACCACGATGCATACTGGGACAAACTACCAATATGATGTATAGGGAAAGGTATATATTTAATACGCTATTCTTGTTAGGAATTCGTCACCAGTTGTGAATAAATTCTATTACCTAAAACAGTTTCTTAGACTGTTGAACAAAAACATAAACAATTATCTTCACCTTTTTTTAAATCGGTAATAAATAAGTTCTAGAAACATTCTGCATAATTAACTACAAACAATAACATCCTATACTGGAAAATAATACAGATAATTTACTTATCTTGTGTAGGGTAACAAACGTTTCAGTCGTTTTTAAATCGGCGAAGGGAGTAAGAATCCTTAAAATGATATAATTTTTTAAATAATACATCATTCTATTTTATTTACCGAATTTAAAGCTTCAAACTAAGCTGGCATTGTGATTCAATAGTGACTACTACTTAGTACCTATATAACAAAATCCACCTACCAGTACCTAATTTCCACTAAGAATAAACTTCCTCGAATCCACAACATGGTTTCTACGAATCCACAACATGGTTTCTGCAAATCCACAACATACTTGAAATGTACATTTCACACTGATTTTTATTGCTCTGGTTTAGGAACAAAATATTGTTATAAGAATATTTTAGATAAGAAGAAGAAGAAGAAGGATTTATTACCCTGTGATTATCTTGATATTGTAACGCATACACAGCGGGTACATCCGTTCCAAGAGCGATGCATTTCATAGGGTACTATCCTGGATAAAACAGGGGTGTCGCCACAGGGTGGTGGGGTGGGGTGAGGGGTGGGAGGAGCATCCCCCCTCAGTTTTTACTTGGGAAAATTCTGGAGGTGGCAATAAAACTCTTAATTTAAAAAAAACCAATTATGTAAGTCTTGTCCTAACCAAATCCTAATTTTTTCAACTGAACGTACCAGGTATTTATAAAAGAGTTATTTTTTTGCAAGTTATTTTCATCCTTTTTGTTTATTTTGTGCATGAAACTTGACTTTTTCATTTAAATTTTCCCAATTTTTCTCAGTGCTTCCCATTTATGCATTAAAAATGGTGTTTATTTTGTGCAACTAGACCAGAAATTAAGAAAAATGCAGTCAATGTAATTTCCTTTCTCTATCCGCCTTCGATATTTTTTCAAGAGTTTTTCTTCCACGAAAATCCAGTTTTTAGCCTTAAACCCCATATGTCTCCACTCTAAAACAATCAATGGTTGCTTCTTCCATCCCCTTCGACCAATCGAGACCACATTTTTCCACACTACAGCTTAAATTTCTCTATCGAATCGGAACGAAAAATCATAAAATTGAGTTTGAGAGTTTTACTTTTTTTAAATCTTTTGTGTCGCAGCAGGTGGTCTTTGATGATAATAATATTTCGCGAATCAATGGAAGATAACATTTTATTAAATTTAACTCTGATTTCGAACATGTGGTCAAACGTTGAAGTTGGTTGAGTTAAAGAAGAAAAATAGTATAGGTTTTTGCGCGAAAGCTATCGCGAACACGATAAAACTTCTTGCATCCCCTCACTAAAATCAAGACCAGCTTGGATTTCCCTAACAAATCGCAATATTGACCATACCGTTTAAAATATTATTACTTGAGGAAGTTTCTACAAGCTTTTAAAATATATAGGAAATTTTTTTAGAGGTAGTATAATTTCAAATGCTTAAAGAAACTTTTATATTCTGACTGGTCTATCTTCAGGCTGTTGGTGTGGTTTTTGAATAGTATTTTTCGAGAATCAAAGGACACACCTTCTAGAAAATTCAACGCTTATTTCAAAAATATGGTCAAAGGTAGAATTCTTTAAATTCGAAGTAGTGAGATATGATTTTTAGGGCAAAAAGCGTTCTTTTCGCAAGAGAGAAAAAACAAAATTGAAAAAAAAAAAAAAAAAGAAAACTACAAAATTATTTCACGCAGAAGGATTGTGATAGGAAATTGCGCTGGACGGCGTTTTACTCCATCTTCAGACTACTTCTATGTCCACCCGAAAATAGTTTTCACACATTTTTCAAAGCAAATTAAGGGAGTTATGATCGTTTTAGTTACGAAAGGTAAAAATCAAGAAAACAGTTGAAAATTGAAAAAAAAAAAAATCGTTTTCTAAGCGGGTAAAAAAGATAAAAGTTGTTGCAAATTACTTGCAGAATCGACTCCTGCAGTTTGGCAGACCTGTTTTTGTACACCCTTTATAGTTTTGCAGTAACCATCAAACCCCAGGCCCATACCAATTGCACATTTTTTAGCATAGAATATTATTTAAAGGTCGTAAGAGGTTTTAGGAATTCATGCAGGAAAACAATTATTCTTCAACAGCATCTATGCAAGTCGAATGAAATTTTCAAAAGTAGTGTGAAGCCACGCTCCAGATGTTTAAAAACTTTTTAATATCGCGCCAACAAATAGTCCCTCTTTTGTATAATAGGTTTTATCTCAAACCTTCTAAGTGTTCGTTTGCTATCGAACGGTTCCAAGCTAGAAGCACAGGGCTTTTTATAGCTCAATAAAAATGGTAGGGAATGCTTACTACGTGCGATAAGGTCACTCATCTATCACTCAGCACTTTTCACCGATCTGCCGTGTGAAGCAAGAATAACTCAGGTATATGACCATGCTAACTAATGCATACGTTAGAGGGACGTCAATTACGGTAAAAAACAAGGCTCTCCTTCACGAAAGTGATAACAATGCTTCCGAAACAACGTAGATTGGGTCGGAACAATCACTCTTGAAACTAAGGCCAGTCCAACATAAGTAGATAAATATGAAGATAGCGAAGGGATTTTGATCAAAATTTTTACAGTTGGAAAACACACCCAACTTGATTTACAAGATTATGTGTTCTGAAGTATTACTCAAATCAGTCGTTCTCGACAGTTGTTGGCGGGGAAGATTGTTGTGATATTAGACACTAATGAATAGGTAAATCACCCTCCACAATATTATGACGACGTTTCCATGTTCCCATAACAGTTTTCACATTTAGTTAAACAACTAATTACTTTACTTTCTTGTTTGTGTTCTACGGAAAAATATAATAGTTCTTGAATGACAATGAAGTTCAATTGTGTCCTATAAATGTGTCAGAATAGTCACAACAGAATATTTACAGATGTAAATCAACTTGTACAATCAAGTTGGGTGTAGCACATAGCTTCCTCGAATCTGTATCATGAATGCTTAGATCATTGATATGCTGGCTGATCGTAAAAAATACCATTTCGGAAAATAGCAAATCAAGATGCAGGGTAAGTTATCAAATCGGTAAATTAGGAAAAGAGAAAATAATGTTTGAAGTAATTTCGGTTTTTACGCATGCGCAAAATGACGTGAAGTTTTGAGAATGATGAAATTGGTAAGTGACCATCTATAGCCTATCTCACACATTCCCTGACAATTTCATCAAAACTGTGTAATTTAAGGTCGTTACTAGGCTTATACATTGGCGCATGCGCAGCAGCTCTTAATAATACAATCATGTTGATATTGATTTGGGATGATCAAATCGTCCTCCCTCAACTATCATTCAAATTAGAGCGAGGTCGAACGGCTGGTGTGTGAGATGCTTGGTGGAATTTACGTTTGCTCATGCGCAGAATAAAGTAATGACTTGGGAACAATGAAACTGATAGGAAATCATTTACAGCTTGGACTAACAGCTGAGGACCCTCGAAATTTGAAATCGATCCTACCGTCACTAATCGAAAAACTCTACAACCATTTTTGGTGCCAGGACATCAATCTGGTTTACAGTGCCAGATGTAATATGCTCTATAGGAGGATAGCGGACTATTCAGGTAGGCAGAAGTACTTGGGACTCATTCAAAATGTCCAGATTGAGAGGGTGTTGTGCCAGTTGCGTCGGTCTTCAAAGTTTTTCGTAATGTTTATTATAGACGTACTTCTCATAAGTTTAGAAGCGAGAGCATATGCAATATATGCAATATGAAAGAAGCTGACACCCTCTGCCATTTTTGTCTACGTTGGCCGATCTTAGAACCGTACCGAAGGCAATTCATTGCGAAATATATCTGTGGGCTCCCAGTGGCTGAGGATGAGGATAGTCTGGCTAATTTGCTCGAGTTTAGTGATGATAGATGATAGTGATGTTTAATTTATTTCATTTTGTTACTAGTGAACTAGCACTTCGATCAATTGCGCTCACCGAATAGGTGTCTGATATGTACAGCATAAGCATTGTATAGTGTACAACAGGATGGGCTTGTTGTGGATATTGTACGAGTACCACAGGTATAGCGTGGATGTTATGGATTCATAACGGATTATTATTCTTTATATTAATTTCATATTGATGACCTCGTTTATTTTGCATGTACTTCATTAAGCTGTAATGCCCTGTTAACTAGATTAGGAAGAAGATATTTGACTTATTTCTTAGCTATTATATATTTTTCTAATGATAATGTGTAAGTGGACCTGAACTCTTAATGTAATAATCATTGATTTAATACAATAAACAACTTACTACTACTGCTACTACTACTACTACTACTACTACTACTACTACTACTACTACTACATCTTCCAATGGTACAATCATGTTGTAGCTCGGATGATCAAATTGTTTTTTAACAACTACCTATCCAATTTGAACGAGACCGGACAATTAGGACGTGAAAACATGGAGTATCATGGATTTAAGTTTGCGTATGCACATAGTGAAGTATTAATGTGGCAACAATGAAATGGATAGGACTGCTTAATCCACACATTCCCTGAAAATGTCATCAAAATCGGATAAAAACTATGAAACTTCTTACTTCTTCTCCCAACTATCCTGCAACTTTGAGCGGGATTCGTCGACTAGGGCGTAAGAAAATGATGCTTGATGGAAATCACTCTTGCGCATGCACAGAGCGAAGTACTGATTTGGCAACAATGAAACTAATAGGGGACCATCTCCATCCTAGGCCGCATAATCCCTGAAAAGTTTATCAAAATTGGATGAAAACTGTGGAAATTAAGGTTTACAAAAGGATTCCCGGACACACGAAAGAAACGCAGACTCACTCACAAACAGACAGAAAGACGGAACCAAAGTTGTTCATAATGGTCTAAAACGTAAAATGCGAGTGGAAATTTTGATTTTGGAGACAACAGATTTTTCTTACCCCAAAAGTGAAAACAATGCTTCCGTTACCTATAGGTAGATTCAGACGCAATAGTAAACACGAATTTCACAGACCAATGGGTAATCCTCATTGCTCTTAATTTCTGAGGACTGTGAGCAATGATATTTGGACATTTATTAAAATGTCACAAATAATATTATCTATATTAATACAAGACAACGCATTTTTTAAAGCGTTTATTCACCATTACTTTCTGTTGGCTCATGAGTTGTCTAGGAGATGATCAATTGGTGGGTGGTGTCGCCATATAGAGGTAAGAAGACTTCTGCTTCTAAGGGTGTCACACATATTCTTACATGTACCTGGCGAAGTTCCTCAGTTAGACGAAAAGATTCAGAACCACAGAAAATGTAGACTTACTAGCATGAGTTTTTGTGAGGTAACACCAACGTGTAAGAAACCAGGGACATGGTGTTCCTTTCAACATGTGAGGTACAAGTCGGAATCTTCTAGTGGCTACCAAAAGAAAGGCTATAAGGCTATACATTCTGTGAATATGTCGTAAACAGGTCCTCATTCCACCGTAACAAAATGGGATCGGGGTAAAAAAAGCGGCCCTCTCGTTTTACTGTTCCAGATATACGTGTCTCGATGAAATACTTCCTTTCCATCATCGGTTATCTATACTAATAATATCATGTTACAAACTTACTAGAAATAGAAGATATACTTATACCTAAGTTTTTGAGTTATTTGTCCCGAGTTAATCCGCTTTTCTCCATGAACGTCGGAGGAGGCCTAAGTGCATCATTAATAAAACCGTTTCAGTTCGGAATATGAAATTTGTCGACCTTAAACGTGCCACATCCTTCACAATCCTCAATAACTTGGATGCGACACTGATCCGTGAGTGCGAGGCCCAAAGTGCCGAAGATTCGTTACCCTCTGGCTCATGTTTAATGCAAGAAAGGCTGAAGGAGGAGATGGAGGTTATGTTCTTTTCTTTTCATCCCAAGACCTATCAACTGAGGCCGTGGGGAGCGAGCGAAAGAAAGAAAAACGAAGGTGTGAGGCATAATAGTTATGTTTAATAATAAATCACGATGCCTGACTCCCTCCCGCCCACTGAGAAATTAGGAGCGGGGCAGAAGGCGATTGGGCCTTGAAGCCCAAGATGACTTGAGATGATAAAGGGCCCGGACATTGGGAGAGTTTTTCGAGACCGGTCTTCGTGTGATAATGAACCGAACGTTTTTTTCGGATTATCTTCATCCGTCATACCTAATTACGTTGCTATTCGAAACGAATTTATGGAAGCCAGAAGGGGAAGTCATCAAGAGGTTGGGATGTACCTACCTGTTGGCTTGGAAATATTCATGTCGTTTCGAACAGGTTAAACTTTATTGGAGGGTTGGTAACATTCTGGTCCTTACAACATTCTGTGTGTCCGAACTCCCCAAAAACAGCCACTTGACCGTTCGCATTCGTCATATTTTTGGCTATATAGTATTCATTAGAGGAGAAGGTGGATATTTGGTAGAATATTTTCTACTCTGCATGACATTCGGACCCTCTCAGGTTGAAGGCTTTGTTGGTGGTAGTAGGAACTTATTGCTTCCCCTCTCCTGACGACGCACAGCCCATCCAAGTCATCTCCAAGCGCTTGTCTAGTGAAGACAGCAGATTTCGGAAACATACCTTTTTGGAATAATTTCTGAAGGAAAGCGTTTTTGCTACTGTACAAGAGACTGTTGATAGTATCCATTCACCTACCAGGGGGCTGGTAACCTTATTTTCTGGATAACCCTCGTACTAACTCGTATCGTATTTGTCTGTGTATTGGCTTTTGCTGTTCATTTAAATTAATCACCCGAGCGCTCGAAACGAATTTTTCGTCTTTCCGGACAAAACGGCCAGTCTACACAAACGGCCGCGCCGGTCGCTCATCGTACATACTCATTCTTCCATCTCAAAATTTTCGTAACCATTTGGCGACGTCCAGATACTTCATAACGACTGGCTATGCGTAGATTTGTCATCGATGGATTTCAGAGGGAATCACACCATTATGGGGGAAAAAACGAACCGCACTTTATATCTCAAACTACTGTGGTAGAGTGCGATGACTAGCCCATCGTAAAAACTGAAATGGTTTTGGTCTTGATTTTGCCGTTAAATCCAGCACAAAGTGGTGCCCAACGTCGAAAATAAATCCAGTGGTGGGGGGGGGGTCTTGTATTCTTACTTTTTGGAGGTGCCTCGTAGATATACAGGGTGTCCCCAAATGGGAACCCCCCCCCCCCCCCCCCGCTAAAATCGTTATTAATGGGTAAAAAATAATTTTTTTTCGAACTTATTGGTCTTTTGCAAAGATCTCAAAAGTGAAAAAATTGCGCATTGCGCACGTGCGAAAACGCGCGCAATTGACATCAACTTTGTTATTCTAAATGGGAACCTTCATATTTTATTGCAGACTTGAATGTTACGTGAAATTTCATGCATAAATGACCCATTACTCGATTTTTTAAGTGCGCGCAAACGGGCGCGATTCCGCTCCAAAAGTGCGCCATTCCGCTCAAAAAGTGCAATAAATGTGAAAAACTGAGTTTGTGAACGTATTCAATTGCCACATGTAGTACGTGATTTCAGAGTATTTTGTCGTGCTGAATCTTGTAATAATGTTCATTTATTGATATTTGCAACACGAACTTGGGAAAACACCTAAAAAACTCACCAGTATTGCACTTTTCTTACACATTTCCACAAAGCACGTAGCCTACTAAAGTTCCAGTCATGCATGATGATCGTATGAGCGACTTTTTGTAAAATATTGTATTACCTATATTTTGTTACATTGTTTTGATATTTGAGCACTTCGAGTGCAATGAAATGGTTAATTACTAATTTTATGACAAAAAAAAGAAAAAAAAAAAAAAAAGTATTCTAAATAATAATCTCCTATTCAAAAAAAGATTCTGAATTTTTAGTTTTTTTGCAGTTTTTTCAATTTTTTTTTAAAGGAAATTTTAATGAATATCAAGTGCATTTTTCAGCATAATTTTATACATGAATTTTCGAATGTTCTATTTTATAGTTAATAAACTTTATTTGAACAATATTTTGTCAAAAAATATAATTTTTTTTTTCTCTATACATTTGTGATTTTTTTTTCTCAATACATTCTTTGAAATTTGACCAAAGTTTTTTGAAAAAGTGCTGGCCAACGTACTCATCCTTTTGTTTGGAAAGCTTGATTTTTTGGCGCAAGAACGGAATTTTTATCACAATCCTAAGGAGAGCTATCGTCTGGAATGACACATAAATAAATAAACAAATAAATAAATAAATAAATAAATAAATAAATAAATAAATAAATAAATAAATAAATATATATATATATATATACATATATATATATAATATATATATATATATATATATATATATATATATATATATATATATATGTATATATATATATATATATATATATATATATATATATATATATATATATATATATACATTTGAAAAAGCGGATAACTGTGGGATTCGTTTCAGAATGTCTCAAAACGGATTTCAATGAAGAAATGTTTCAAAAATTTTGATTTTAAAATTTTCCAAGCCATTGCGATAGCTTTATTGGTTTATTATTTCCAATAATAAGCCTATGTGATCGTGTAGCAAAAAATTTTTATAACCCCCCCTCAAACTTTGTCACTTTACGTTTCAAGGTGCGTAGAATCCAAATTTGAAATGTCCGTCCGCCGTCCGCCGTTCGCCGTTCGCCGTCCGCCGTCCGCCGTCCGCCGTCCGCCGTTCGCCGTCCGGGCCATAAAAGGCCTAAGAATTTACTTAAAAAACCCGTTCTTTCGCACATAGACTCCATTTGGGGTCTAGTTGGTCCTAACGTTTAACCATCCCGATCGCTTTACTCGCATAGATGCTATGGGCCAAAAACGGGCGAAAAAGTGTCATTTCAAGGCTTTGTTAGACTTACGCACGCACGCACGCCTGGCACGCTTGGCAGAGGGTCACGGTGGGTGGTGAGGTGGGTGAGCGGGGGGTGGAGTGATAGGAGGCGCCGCGGCGTCCTCCTTGTGGAGGACCTTGTGGGGGCTGGAGTGATCAGGGGCGTAGCAAAGGGGTGTAGGAGAATGGATATTAAATTTATTACTTTTACGTGTTATACCCATATAATACACCGCGGCACCTTGAGGTGGATACAGCGTTCCTTCGAGGCATGAATATATGTTTTTTTCTAGGTCACATTTGTGTGTTAATATCAATGCTTTTCCTACGCATATTTAATAACATATCCTCTCGACTTTTCGTACGTACTTAGATAATGATATTATTAAGGCAATAACTATTTGAATAGATAGGAGCTCAAATCGAGAAATATAATGCGTATATAATTATAGAAGTATAGGTTGTGGCAACTCGAAATAGGACACGTCCAAGGAGGACGGGCCTTATGACGTACGCAAGCAAACTAAAACTACGATCAAACTCAATTGAAAAAATAATAAACCTTTGTGAAATAATTTGCAGCGTTTTTTTAACGAAAGTTTGGTAAAAAATGAAGGGTTTTCGGTGTTTTCCCAAGTTGGTTTTGATTATATCAATTAATGAACATCATTATGAGAGTCAGCACGAAAAAATACCCCAAAATCATGTATTACATGTGGCAATTGAGTACCTTCAAAAACCCATGATTTCACATTTATTGCTCTTTGCGGGATTGTGCCCGTTTGCGCGCACTTGAAAAATAGAGTGATGGGTCATTTCTCCATGGAACTTTACGTGGAATCCAAATCTTTAATAAAGTTCGCATTTAAAATAACAAAATTGATGTCAATTGCGCACGTGCGCTATGCGCGATTTGGACATTTTTGAAATCCTAAAAAAAAAAAAAAAAAAAAAAAAAAATTTGGATCGAGAAGAAATAGTTTTTGACCCATTATTAACGTTGTTAGAAGAGGGGGGGTTACACCCTGAAACAGGCTCTTTTTACCTACTTAGAGACCTATAACTCTTTTTCAATTTTCCTTTGCTTTTGCAATTTAATTTTAATTTTGAAGCATATAATATTGAAACAATAATTTTGCAGTGAATACTTTTTCATTAATACATACTTCAGAACATAATTAAACGAGATAACTGACATAGCTAGTTACTAATGTCTAATGAAGTTATGAAGTTTTAGTAATTTTAAAATGTGTTTATCAGTACCCATCGTAAATGCGGGACTTTTCGGCGTCCCGGGAGGCTTTCTAGGGACTCTGGGTAAGATCGTGAAAAAAGGGGACGATCCTGTTTTCACGGGACCTAGGGACACCCTAAAAACGACCATTTCGATCCATGTCCATTTCCTCCTCAATATCTCGACTGAGATTGGCTTTTGACTTGGTCTCTTGACAAGCCCATCATCGGAGATAACGCCAGGCCAATATTTATTTATTTGGCAAAAACATATTTATAAGAAAATTAAATAACAGTAGTACTATATATAGTAGTAAAATATATTTCGAGGAAACGCCTCAGGCAACGGCTTACAAAATCTGGAGAATTCGGGTGAACGTTCTTGTGGATTTCCAAGGGCCTATTTCATAAAGCAATAAGTGACAAGTTACAAGCCGATTTTATGTAAAAGTTGTAAAAAAATAAGTGTGCAAGGGTTTCATAATGGTACAAGTGTGGACTTGTAATGCACTGTGAAAATTAACAAGTGTACAGGCGAATTTGGACAAGCTAAAAGTGTTTCCCCATCATTTTAAACAAGTCACCGTTTTACAGTTGAAAAAAAAAAGGTCGATTTTTAACCTACGTCCGTTTCTCCTGTAAACTTGTTATTTTCCAGCATTGTGAGTTGACAATTTTTCGGTGTTTACATAGGCAATCATCTTCTGCTGAAGAATACAGACAAGAAAGAAGCATTCAGCGTAGAAGACGCCAAAGATTTTTTCGGCCACGAATAAACGCTCATTTCGTGGGTATTTTTGAGTTTAACGAGAGGGATGTCTTCCGAGACCCTTGATAGATTCAAATGGTGCGTGACCCTGTGCTATTTTTCGTGATCGGGTATTGAGGATCTCAATATCCTTGAAGAACAAAGTGAAGTGTGAAGATCATCTCGAAGTTACAGATGACATTCCTAACCCAGCAGCATTATGACTTGATGAACTGATTAATCGTTTCCGCTGAATGAAGGAGAAAAATCCGATTATGCCAGCCATCAGAATAAGTTGAAATCAAATACACACTTTCTCCACTTTTTAGTTTATAATTTGTCTGTCTTCCAATCATTACACCTTATCATATACGATAAACATTCTATCGTATACTCAACACCGTTTTTATATTATGGTTCGCTGACAAAACATGAATTTCGGCATCCCACTTGACGTTGTTCATTTCGTTTGTCCCCACACGCCATTTTTCTTTTCTGCTACACTTGTAAACTTAGCTTCTACAAGTGTTACTTTTCTACACTTGTACTCTTTGTTTTGGTGAAACACTTGCTCTAGTTTACCGTGCATTGCAAGTACCTGTACTTGATAACTTGTACACTTGTAACTTGTTGTTTTATGAAAGAGGCCCCAGGTTTCGCAGCTGTATAGAAGCACTTATTTAACGTTTTGCTTATAAACAAGACTGCAGACTGCTTTTTGCTAGGTCTGTTCCGACAGAAATATTCCTATTTCTCTAAACCCGATAAAAGTGGATGAAATCGCCATTTGCATTAGATAAAGATCTACCAATGATGTTCATAGAAGGTCAATATAATTATGATATACCTATAATAATACTGCCTTTGTGTGCTCAAATTTCATAATTTTGTTACACAGATATGAAAAACGTCTGCCAAGTTAGGTGGGCCGTACAGCTTCCCCACATATTGACGTGGACGTATATAATTAGTTGGAGAACAAAGTAGGTACGAATCAAAATGAGTGAATGAAATAAGAACGGCAAGGTATGTGTAGGCATGCTAATATACGGAATAGGGCTATAATTTATTGTTGCGCTTGCGTATCCCTACCTCTTGTTCTATTTACCATCTACTTGCGCATACTGTACGGCATTCACCATACACAGTGCGTATAGGTGATGGAATTGGAGATCACCGAGAAGATGATGGGAGATTATATTGAAATTATTAACCCGTAAAGTCAATTAGACTTGGAGTTTCAAGTAGAATTAGTATGCTTATGCGCAATATTTATTAATTAACTAATCGTGACAAAAAACATTGGACATCATTCTCAAGGACCCCTCGAATTCGAACGAAATCGGAAAGATAAATCATATGTGTAGTGGATTTATATAGGTTTGACTTGACGTTGGTAGACCAAGTCGGACATTTATATCCCGGTTATGCGGGTTGGTTTCTAGGCCACCCCCGCGAGGAATGCGGGCGGAGCCGCCAAGGTCAACTGATTTCGCGGGCTGGAAGGGTGGATAGTCCGTGTCGCAGCCGCGCGGAGCGCTAGGCTCATGTACCAAGTGCTGGGTTCGATCAGTTTCGTACTGAGCCGTTTTGTAATATTCCGGCCTTAGATTTACATCTGAAAAGGGAATATATTGAGCTTGGTTGAGGTACTGAAAAGTATCCTCTGCTTTTTGTGCACTTGGAGTGTATTTGACACTCGGATCGACCGTATAAGCCTGCGTCGGATATCGTGGGTAGTCGGACAGCTTGGTCGAATCGTAAAGATCGGCTTCGGAGCGAGTCTGAAAGGTTTGCTCGATCTTTTGTGTAGGTGAGTCTTGTTCGACAGTTTCTCGAACGAATACGTCGGGCGAGAAGGCGATCCGGACGTGAGGGTCGCGCCTTGCGCTGATGTTTGGTTCAGCGGACTCACTGTGTGGCCGGTAGGGCGCACTACGTTGGTCACTCGGCCCGGCCTTGCCGCCTTCCTCCTTCCCTTGCAAGGGGAAGTAAGAAGGTTGACGTTCCATCGAAATGATCGAGTTTTGGCTCGTTTCGATGCCTCTACGTGTGAAAAATAGAGGGTTTTGGAAGTGGACTCGCTTGCCGGAGCGTCTTTCCAATGCTCAGACGGCAGGGTCCTACCTCGCAGTCTTGAAAAAGACTTCCGTAGACGGTAAATTAGAGCGGAGGAGCTGAGTAATTTACCGGCGTGCCCCGGCGGTCGACTACAAGCTTAAGGCTATGTAATCCGGGTGACACGGCTCGGAACGTCCCTCGGGCGTACTGTCTAAAGAGAATATCGATAGAAGTACCGGGTGGCGTCCTAACAGATGAACTACGTTGGGCAATGAGCAGGATGAATAATCACTGGACTCGTAGATGCCAATGCGAAATCTGTGTGGAGAGAAGGTCTGGCTTGTAGAAAGCAGTAGGAAGCCGTTCTTGAGATGAACTCGCAATGCAGAAGGTTCGTCAGCGTAGAGCGTGTAGAATTCTTCGTACTTCGGAGGTGTCGTCGTCGAGAGCGGAGAGTGGAATGAATTGCCAGGCTCTGAACGAGGTATTTATAACAAAAAGTGGTGTCCACTTTATGGTTAGTATGCAAATTAGTTTCGTCAACTAATTTGGTACGATCAAACTAGCTTCGGATTGGCTCGCTCAATTTCGTAAATTCGACTGTGCAATCTCATTGGTTCGCACAGTGTTTTCCCAGTATCTGTGCATATGATAGCTGAGTTGGTCTTCCGAGGTGGTTTCCCTGCGTCCGTTGCTTTGACGGGGTCCCCGGGGGTGGCTGAACGGCCTTGAGTTTTCCTGTTTGAGGTTTCTCATTCAAGGCGACTTGTTTCGAACTTTTTGTCGCATCTATCTCGCCCAGTAAATGTTTGGGGAGGTCGCCTTGCGTGTTAATCTTTAATATTTCACTTTTGGGAGAGAATTTAGTATTTTCTCTCTGGTGAAATATTTTGTTTGACGGAGTTGTAACTCGACGTCTTGTAAATATTTTTGTGGTGTGCCTACCTCTTTTTGGTAGCCCTGAAAAGGGCTGTTGACAAGAGGGGGTGGATTTCACCACAGGGGCCCTCCCAAGACGTCGTGTTAATAACGACGACGCCGGTTGGGGTGTTTCGAGCGCCGTTACCCACCTCTCGTCGAATTTGGTAGAGGGGACGTGCCGTCTGGCAGATTTTCGGGGAGTTTTCTCCTTACTTTCTGTCTGATTTTGTGACACAGATTGTCCTTGTGAAACAGCTTCTTCCGAGTGTAGAGTATAAGCTGGTTTGATTTGCTGTTTGGGAACTTTTTTAGTATGTTCGCCAATTTGCACTGTAACCGAAAACTTATCTCTTTTAACCACTTTGAATGGTCCCGTGTAAGGACATTGCAGAGAGGTGAGCTGTGTGGGCACTCTGATATAGACATGAGTACATGTATCCAAATTTTTGGGCATGTTTACGGCATATTTCGTATTATTATGTTTAATATGCGTAGGCCGGAAGAAAAGAGGTTCCGAAAGGTTCGTAGAAGTTACGAAAATGTCTCCTGGGAGTGGTACGTCAATCCCGTAAACTTTTTGGAAAGGCGTAGTTTCGGTTGCCGGGTCTACTGCCGTACGCATGGCGAGTAGAACTTTGGGAAGTGCGTCGAGCCAATTTTCGTTTTGAGCTTTGAGAGCCTCTTTCAAAGATCTATTTCTGCGTTCTACCATTCCGTTTGTTGATGGTTTGTATGGTAACGTGTGAGTATGTTTTACTCCGAGACGTTCCATAATGGAATTGAACAGATCTGATTCAAATTGAGTGCCTTGATCACTTGTGATGTATTTAGGTACGCCTTTTGAAGCTACCCAAATATTGATAAAGGCATTTGTGATTGTGGTTGTTTCGATGTTGCTAAGAGGGACTGCCTCTAGCCAACCCGTTGCTCTATCAACCATCATCAAAATGTAACGTTTCCCTCCTTTAGCTAAAGGTAAGGGTCCGGTAATATCAACGTGTACGTGTGAAAATTTGTTTGCCGTTTCAAATTCGGAGTAAGGGAGCTTCACGGAGCGCGTGATTTTTGCTCGTTGGCAAGTTTCGCACGCTCGGACCCAGTTTGAGACATCTGCACGGAGTCCGTGCCAAAAATATCGTTGTTTAACTTTATACACTGTAGAGTGTATACCTGGGTGTCCCAAATTGTGAATTTGGCTTATTATTTCTTCCCTTATTTCGTTTGGAATATAAGGTCTAGGGTGTCCTAGGTCTAGGTTACACCAAATTTCTCCTTGAGAGAATTCAACTCGTGTGAGTTTCAATTTGTCCTCCGCGGTAGGGGGAGAACGAATTTGTGAATTTGAAATGTGCAGTAGAAGATTGCATTCTATTGCAGCCGTAATTTTCGAAATTTCGGCTATGGGTGGACCCTCGTCCGTCTGGGTTGAAATCGATTTCGTTTGAATTTCAACCGGATCGAAGGGTCTGGAGAGTGCGTCGGCGACGACGTTGCTCTCTCCGGAAATATGACGAATGTCACTCGTCATTTGAGAGATGTACGTTAGCCATCTTAGTCTCATTTTAGAAAAATGTGCATTCTTCTTAAGCATCGTGCCTAGCAGAGGCTTGTGATCCGAACAAATATGGAAAGATCTGCCGTCCAAGTCGTTGTGCCAGTGAATGCACGCTTGGTAAACGGCGAACATTTCCTTGTCGAACGATGCTTTGTTCTTCCATTGTTCTGGAATTTCTTTACTGAAAAATCCCAATGGTTGGTACGATTTCGAGCCATGTTTGTCTGTAATTTCTTGTTCTAGTGCCGCTCCGATGTGTGTGTCGGACGCGTCACAGACTAATCTCCACTCCGCCGTAGGGTGTGGGTGAGCAATGTTATGCAATGTTGCTTTGATCATTGCTTGCTTTAAGCTGTTGAAAGCTTTTTCTCTCTCTGATGTCCATTCGATAGGTGTTCTGTCATTCTTTTTGTTTGACTGAATGGAGTCATACAGAGGTTGTGCCGTGTGAGCGAATTTGCTTGAGCATGCTCGGTAGAAACCACACATACCTAGGAATCTGCGTAGACTTCGTACGTCCACTGGCCTAGGAAATTGTTCTATGGCTTCTATTTTGTCTCGTTTAGGAATTATTCCTTCCTTCGAGATAGTGAAACCTAGGAAATCGACGGTAGGTTTCGAAAAAACGCATTTATCAAAACCTACTCGAAGTCCGTGTTCCCCTAGTTTGTCAAAAATTTGTTGTAGGTGGTTCATGTGTTCGTTATAATTCTTCGAAGCCACCAGGATGTCATCTAGATAGACAAATGCGAAATCAAATTTTCGCATGATGCTGTCCATGTATCTTTGCCATGTTTGAGCCGCTCCGGCCAAACCCATGCTCATTTTCTTAAACTCATAAAGACCGAAAGGTGTAATAATTGCAGTTTTATGAGCGTCATCTGGGTGCATCGGAATATGATAATACGCTGATTTTAAATCTATTGTTGAATAGACTTGCGTATCATGTAAATTCGCTTGGAAAGAGCGAATGTGAGGAGGAGGGTAGGCGTCTTTCTTCGTTTTCGCGTTGAGGAAACGGTAATCGCCGGTGATTCTCCATGACCCGTCTTTTTTTGGCACACAGTGTAACGGAGATGCCCATTCGGAATCCGATGGTGCAATTATGCCTTCTGAGAGCATTTCGTCAAAAGTCTTTTTGACTTGAGTCCGTTTTTCGCCTGCCATGGGTCTTGCTCGGAAGTGTACTGGTGTTCCTTCCGTGGTTATACGGTGGTAAACCCCGTTGTTCTTCCATTTACCATGAATTTTGCTCATTTTATCATTGTATCTGTTAATGATAGAGCGAATGTTTTCATCCTCCGTGATTTGCACGTCCTCTGGTTGAGGTGTATTGTCACGATGAGGGATAGTAGCTGCAATTTGTTCGTCAGTGAACTTCTTGTTCATGACTGCAGCTATTTTTTGATCGGCATAGCACTTCATTTTATCTTTATAAATGTACTTGTGTTTGACCCGTATTCCGATATCCCAAGATTCGAGAAATGGGATACCTAGGATCGCTAGATCAACTTTCGTGATCATAAACTCGGTGGTCATGTCCCCGAGGCCGATGTTAATTGTTGTGTTAGCTCGCCCTAGTGTATCTATAGGGGCTCCGTTAGCTGCTGTGAGCTTAACGTTGGACTTGAGAATTTTCAAGCCCAATTTTTTTGTGACATTGTGGGGCAGAATGTTCACTTCTGCTCCCGTGTCAATGAGAAATTCAGTGCCATTCAGTTTGCACTTGAAAAAAAGCCTTTTATACTCAGTAGACTGCCGGCGTATAGGCTCAGATACGCTGGCAGTTATTCGTTTTCCGAACTCTCTGTGTCGGAGGTTGGAATGGTACTTTCTTGTACCGACTGCTGAGTATTTTTGGTAGAAAACCGGGTTTTAGGCTGGCTTATAGTCGCAGCCTTTTTGCTAGTTTTGGAAGCAGTGTTCGTCTTCCAAGTGCAGTGTTCTGGGTCTGCGCATTTGCGAGTTTCGTTACCGAAACGTGCGTGGTTTCGACAGACATAGGCCGTCGGTTTGTGAGGCTTACTCTCCACTGGTTGAGGTTTGAACTCAGCTTGTTTCGGGAGGGCCTTTTTGAAACCAGTATTTATGGGTTTCGGAGTAGATTCAACTCCTCGTATGTTCAGAGAAGTATTCTCTGCTCTGTACGCGTGTAGCGTATCAGCTAGGTCGAGCCGGGAGGTCGTGGTAGGCTGCGCTGCGACCATACCTCGTGCTTCGATGGGAAGAGTCTCAATCCACTTTTGAGTGATTAGAGCTTCCGAAAAGTACCCAACAGCTTTCGAGTACATCTCGTGGTACTTGGTGCTGGGTTTTTTGGCGAGAGATGCGGGGTCCTCGAGTGCGAGGAGCCTGTCCTGTAAGGACAACCCATATTCTCGTTGGAGGCGCTGTTTGGCCTCTTCGTAGGGTGCGTGGGGTGCCGTGAGGTAAGCTGAGTCGATAGCTTCCCGCATTTCTTCTGGTACCCACTTGTATATAGCTGAGAAGCATTCGTTTTGCGTTCTCATGTGTTTTCTCACGCAGTATTGATCGAACTCGGCGAGTGCACGATCAATATTCTTCTTTTGGAAGACTGGTTTTTGATAATCTCCCATCTCCTCTAAAAGTGCTTGAAAACCACCTTGTGTAGAGGGATGTTGCGTGAGATGTGGGGCGTAGAGGCCCGGCGGGGGTCGCACGCCCGCAGTGGTTCCCTGAAATCCACTAGCTTCATAAGAGGGAACGAAATGCTCCGTGTTGAGCCTGTTCAAAGGCGGGGTCACCATTTGTAGTGGATTTATATAGGTTTGACTTGACGTTGGTAGACCAAGTCGGACATTTATATCCCGGTTATGCGGGTTGGTTTCTAGGCCACCCCCGCGAGGAATGCGGGCGGAGCCGCCAAGGTCAACTGATTTCGCGGGCTGGAAGGGTGGATAGTCCGTGTCGCAGCCGCGCGGAGCGCTAGGCTCATGTACCAAGTGCTGGGTTCGATCAGTTTCGTACTGAGCCGTTTTGTAATATTCCGGCCTTAGATTTACATCTGAAAGGGGAATATATTGAGCTTGGTTGAGGTACTGAAAAGTATCCTCTGCTTTTTGTGCATTTGGAGTGTATTTGACACTCGGATCGACCGTATAAGCCTGCGTCGGATATCGTGGGTAGTCGGACAGCTTGGTCGAATCGTAAAGATCGGCTTCCGAGCGAGTCTGAAAGGTTTGCTCGATCTTTTGTGTAGGTGAGTCTTGTTCGACAGTTTATCGAACGAATACGTCGGGCGAGAAGGCGATCCGGACGTGAGGGTCGCGCCTTGCGCTGATGTTTGGTTCAGCGGACTCACCGTGTGGCCGGTAGGGCGCACTACGTTGGTCACTCGGCCCGGCCTTGCCGCCTTCCTCCTTCCCTTGCAAGGGGAAGTAAGAAGGTTGACGTTCCATCGAAATGATCGAGTTTTGGCTCGTTTCGATGCCTCTACGTGTGAAAAATAGAGGGTTTTGGAAGTGGACTCGCTTGCCGGAGCGTCTTTCCAATGCTCAGACGGCAGGGTCCTACCTCGCAGTCTTGAAAAAGACTTCCGTAGACGGTAAATTAGAGCGGAGGAGCTGAGTAATTTACCGGCGTGCCCCGGCGGTCGACTACAAGCTTAAGGCTATGTAATCCGGGTGACACGGCTCGGAACGTCCCTCGGGCGTACTGTCTAAAGAGAATATCGATAGAAGTACCGGGTGGCGTCCTAACAGAAGAACTACGTTGGGCAATGAGCAGGATGAATAATCACTGGACTCGTAGATGCCAATGCGAAATCTGTGTGGAGAGAAGGTCTGGCTTGTAGAAAGCAGTAGGAAGCCGTTCTTGAGATGAACTCGCAATGCAGAAGGTTCGTCAGCGTAGAGCGTGTAGAATTCTTCGTACTTCGGAGGTGTCGTCGTCGAGAGCGGAGAGTGGAATGAATTGCCAGGCTCTGAACGAGGTATTTATAACAAAAAGTGGTGTCCACTTTATGGTTAGTATGCAAATTAGTTTCGTCAACTAATTTGGTACGATCAAACTAGCTTCGGATTGGCTCGCTCAATTTCGTAAATTCGACTGTGCAATCTCATTGGTTCGCACAGTGTTTTCCCAGTATCTGTGCATATGATAGCTGAGTTGGTCTTCCGAGTTGGTTTCCCTGCGTCCGTTGCTTTGACGGGGTCCCCGGGGATGGCTGAACGGCCTTGAGTTTTCCTGTTTGAGGTTTCTCATTCAAGGCGACTTGTTTCGAACTTTTTGTCGCATCTATCTCGCCCAGTAAATGTTTGGGGAGGTCGCCTTGCGTGTTAATCTTTAATATTTCACTTTTGGGAGAGAATTTAGTATTTTCTCTCTGGTGAAATATTTTTGTTTGACGGAGTTGTAACTCGACGTCTTGTAAATATTTTTGTGGTGTGCCTACCTCTTTTTGGTAGCCCTGAAAAGGGCTGTTGACAAGAGGGGGTGGATTTCACCACAATATGAAAGCGACATTATAGGATTTTCATGTTTGCGCACGCACACTGACATTATCACACGATCCCGAAAATTGCCATAACAAATTCGTTTCACTGGTCCTGGTGTTTTAAGAGACTTGCACAATAAATACCACTCAAACAATTACGATTAAACTCGAAGAGATTTTTTTTTGAACCTACATCTTTGTATTTTATTTTTGTAGGTACCTTATTCAATTCCTACCATAGAAAATACTTATCTTTGTATAAACAATTCAGAATTAATGATTGTGATTAAAATTTCGTAATGTATGATAAATATATAAATGAAAATGTTTCGGGAGTTTCACGTTTGCGCATGCGCACGTGTGACTATTCATCCGATGGCTATGGAATTGATAGGGCATTGTCTGGAAGTTAACCAATCAAACCTATTTTAGTTTGGCGGATGCACAATAATTATTACTCAATTGAACGGGATGCAATTAATTGGGCATATTTCTGGAACATATACGTGGAGTTTGAACCCAATCGACGAATAGATGATGAGAGATGGACATTATAAAAAATTCATATACACACGGAACGAAAATTGATCAGCAAGTTCTGAAACGCTAAAAGCTAGTGTAAATTTTGATTTCGAAAGACAAACACATTTTTTTCGACTTCCCGCACGAACCAGAGCTTCCCGATTTTTGGTATTGAAGAAAAAAACGGAATTATTTTTAAAATGATATATTATTCTACAATTGAAAGGCGATTTCGCATAGTTTCATTGCCTTTCGAACAACCACTGGCCATGATAAACAGAGAGCTTTTTAGGGTGGGAATGGAGAGTATTTGTTCTCCGGAAAAGGCGGAAGGTACCTGAGCCTGAAACGCTTGTGTGTTCTTCAAAACTGCCTATCCTTTACTGATCAGGCGACCATTGGGAACGACTCCTTCACAATCAATAAACGATCTTTTCGAATTGATGCAGCTAGTTGTTGGTTGATAAGATTGGTGGTTACTTCCGATTCGCAAATTTACTCAGAAACCAATAGAGACCAATAATAGAGGCATATGTGTTAAAATATTGGAGTACAAGTCTGCCACTTAGTTTGTAAGCCTGCAACAGGGAAGAGTTCTCTTGGAAATTCATAAAACATCCCGAGTTTTATTTAAAAAAAAAAAATAAAATAAAATAAAATAAAAAAAAAGTGTGTGTGACAAGTTTTGTGCATTTATTGGACAATTCAATGGTGATAATACAGAGCATCTATGAATCTATGTTTAGTTGGTAGCAATTTTCTGTTCTAATAATGGTAGTGTAATATATATTCTCACTAATAGAATTTTCACATTCCTTACAGCAGCTAGTTTAATCTTAATATATTTTTAGCTTAGTTTCACTACTTATTAATGTTCCCTTTTGCTTTATATATATTAATACTTGAATAAATATTTCGGTTGCTTTCCTGTTGCAATAATTGTGTATCTAATTTTATCTTAATCTAATGTATCTAATAGTTATCTTAAATTATATAGTTATCTTAAATTTTAATATTGCCTAATGCCGTATTATCTTTCCCGTTTCTTAAGCTTATACTGCTGGATATAGTATCCGTTGCAGGGGGTAGTCACTTGCATCAGTGTTCGTTTCGGGCAATTTTGTTCAATACTTATGTTGTTTATTTTTAGCTCCAGGTTGAAATTGAGATCATCGGTGTTTATCCTTTACATCTTAGTTTGAGATCATAGTTTTTTCCTTAATAGATTGGTATATTTGGAATTTGTTTTACTTGTCTTTTATTCGTAATTAAATTCACTGATTAGGAATTTCCTATATTTCCCCGCCTCCCTAATGTATTTAACTAGTTTATTGAGATCACAATTACCATTCAATATTTCTACAATTTCGCTTTCAGTTAGTACTGCTTTTCCTAGACATACTATGCGGAATTCATTCATAACTGGACACTGTGCTAGAAAATGGAGTGGGGTCTGGCGAGTTTTGGATTTGCTGTCGAGGTGAAGGATGGAGGGGATAATTACCAATTCGTTCAAGCACTGCTCAAGCTGCTAATCTCAACCGATTTTCGTGACTCTTATTTTGTTCCGTAACGAATTCGATATACTTTTGGAACGTATTGCAGGGGTTTCAAATTTCATCATGGGAGGTGGGAATGGAGGGGATAATACTGATTAATCATGTTGTTTCAAAAATAATTTCGTCCGATTTTCGTGATTTGTTTTCCAACTATGGATTTGGTCGAGATTCGGATCGTACATCAGGATTTTCAAATTTCATTATGGAAGTGGTATAAAATCAGGAGTAAAGAGTTTAAAATATCATGCTGGAAGTTTTGTGATGGAAATTTACTGTAAGTAAAGGGGGCTAATGGGGGACGGGTAATTCTGAGAAGTCATGATATTTTCGGTTTTTCTCTTAATTTAACTCTCACCAAAATTACATACAATCTATTCACAGGGACATCCCTGCATTAGTCTTAATGCATGCATTAAGTACAATGAACCTTTCTAATCGACCTAGGAAAAATGTTTATACCCCCCTGAGAAACCCTTGATTTTCGGAAACAACTCCCAATCACACAAGGCTTCATGAGTTTGGTACTATTTTCCTCGTTTTACGGTGGGAATGACCTATTTAAACAGTCTTATAACTATGGGGTGATACCCAAGAAATTTATTGACTACTGATTAAGCTCACAATGCCAAAATATAAGAGTATGTTGCTATATGTTGCTATGCTAAAATAATAATATTAGTTGAACGATTCTGTTTTGAAATGGAATCGATAGACTTATTCCATTAAATCCATCATTCAATGAAGTACCAATTAACACAATTATTCAAGCTAAAAAAGAACATTTTTCGGAAATTTTCGAAGGAAATGAGGCTTCAAATTTTCCTCATGGTTATCTGATATGAAGCATTTTGCTAAGATTCCTGGAGTTTAACGCTTTTTCATATGTATTTTTTTTTTATATCTATGTATCTGTATATTTGTCATTTAAGAAAACCCCCCCCCCCCCCCTAGTATTGACATTAAAAAATGATTCTTCCACCAAAAAACAATCATTCCAAAAATCAATGATGAGTTGATTGGGCAGTTCTCTATGAGCTCAATAAATTTAATTTAAATTTTTAGCATATCATTACTTAGAAAAAGTAAATCAACTATAAACAGTAACATTTAGAAATTTGATAATAGAAATTGAAATTGGATAAGAACTGCTGAAAATTGTTTACGATCCAAAAATTGGTATGTGCAGCAGAACATTATTCAGAAAAATTAGTTTCACCATAATTTAATTGTAATGAATTTTCTACGTGTATAATCTGGCCAATTCTCAGAAATACTGTTATGCGTGTATTTCGAAAACTGAAACTTTAAATTAGAAATAGATCCAAGAATCGGAGTAGTTCCAGAAAACGGTTTTCAGGGCGATTACTTTACTTGTCTCGTAGCCTGAGTGTTGGGAAGAGGCCTCTATCTTCTTGGGGATGTCGTTGAGACGGTGGTTCGAGATGCCCTTAGGGGTGCCGACCACCCCCGACGCCATCGCCACCCCCTTAGGCGGGGAAGGGTGGACTTCTGCGCACCCCCGTCGCGTTTGGGCGCTGTACTTGTACTAGTCGGCCGTGAGTGGTTGTTGGCAGCTCACGCTGCATCATGTTCATCAAATACGCTCTCTTTTCGTTCTTCCTTTGCAGCGGTAAGTCGTAAGTAGTTATCTATTACCCCAGTACCTTGTGTACGTTGTTACCGACAAATGTATTGCCATGGCCTCGACCGGGTTATCATCGGTCCGTCGACGAGCCCGGAAATCGCGTCTCGGTGCGTCTCGTTGTTTACCGCTCCGAGCTGTTGAGTGATGTTTATCGTGGTACATCCAGCTGAAGGGAATAAGAGGGATTTGATAGGGCGAAGCTGCGGACGTCGTAGCCCAAGGGAAGTCGTATTGATCTCTCGGTGAGGGCAAACCCTTTTCGCTACTCTCTGCTCTTCCCTTCTCGGTTATTGTCAACCCTCACCGATTTGTACTATTTTAAATCCTAATACGGCTCAATTTCCTTCAATTATTTTTACGTCGAGATATTTCATACGAACTCCTCCCTCCACTCGTGTTTTCGCGGGTTTCAAAATTGAATCCGATATAAGGGTGAAATAAAAAATTTCAAATTCTTGGAAAATAATAGTGATGGGTCAGTGCCACCGCGGAGGGTGTGTCCTTCGTCTTCTACCCCTCCTCTCTTCCTCAATATATTCACGAAATGACGGATCCCGAATTCCATAGGACAAACGTGCTTGTACGTGATTACATTATGTTGAAATATATGGTAGTAGGGGAAGTAATGGGAGAAGAGAGAGGGGAGGAAGACATTGTTGTGATTGGGACAGCTGAGGACACCAGTAAAACATATCAACACAAGTCACACATTTTTTCCCACTCATTAGTACCACAATTTACCACTCAATTCTCTCTGGATTTTACCACAATTGTCCACTGAATTTTTACTCAATCGTCACACACAACTTCCACTAATTTTACCACCAAGCGTTATAAGCATATATATATATATCACCGATGTTGTAAATACATCAGGATAAAATATATCATGGGTGAAAAACACTGAAATAGTTTTGAAATAATAATTAATTCTTATTCTATACACATCTATTTGTCAGAATAATATTATCGGGAACAAAGCATTAGTCTCATTATACAAAACATTAAACTAGTCATGTAATGGTCATTGTTTTATATATATATAAAGAAGCTATACTAACACATGGATGTCTATACTCTCTCCAATGAGAATCTGTCACTCCTATGAACGATGTTAAATTCTTGGCACATTCACCTGGATAAAAATGAAAGTAAAATTAACAAGCGATAGAAATGTCCCAATCCAGAGACAGATTGGTACATTTCTATTGGGCACAAATCAAGAGACAGATGATGAAAAAAAAATTGATAGATCTCTCGTAGTTGACATTGTGAAGTCAAAATTGGTACAAAATGAGTTAGGAATATGTGTACACAAAAGTTCAACAAAATGTACTAATAAATCGCCAAAAATAATTTAACATAGTATATTACGAAATTTCGCCCCTACTATAATGCTGCATGGCTGGAACTTTTCCCATATGACTGTCATTTTATCACATTTATAAAGTTTTATTAATACCATTATTCGAAATTTAGTGGGACCAGCACCTCGTCCGCCTACTATTCAGTTTAAGATCTTGATCTTCAATAGTTTTTGGGTGTTTTTATTTAAACTCAACAATATTATATACGTGATTATATACGTGCATTATGTAGGCTGGATTACATAAAATGACCCTTATAGAATTGGTATCACGTGGTGGATACGATCTCGGTTTTATATTTTATTTTAATTATTCAGATTAAAAATATTCTTGATAGGTAACCCAAAAGAACGCTTCAACTCCCCACCCCTCCCCCGTCCATTGTGGGTCAGATTTGAAAAATTTGAAAAAAGTAGTCTTTGGCTTGAATTAGAGTAATCCAATAATATTCGACAATTAAATCCCCAGTTTGTTCAGTGATTACAAAGATACCCCCCTTCCCCTAAAACACCCCCTTCTATGGGTTAGATTTGAAAAATTTCAAGTAGATTAAAGTTAGAATACTCCAAACATATTCTACAACTCAGATCCCCAGTTGGTTCAGTGACGTTCGAAACGTCATTGCGTCACAAAGCTTGTTCGCCAAGAATTTCAATAGAAAATGTACGTTTCATATTAATTTTTCATTCATTGTTGTATCTTCCTAAGTATTGCGGAGGTGTAATATTACAACATCGCTACGCCCCTGACCCAGATATTAATTTTTGCGTACGGAAATTCCAAGAAGAAGACGGAAGAATTTACCACTTTTTGCGAGAGGAGCTTAAGCAGTCTTTTGCATGCGGTCGCTTTCCTCAAGTCCGTGGGAAGAACTCAACGGTTCTCTTGGAGTGGGAATTAGCGTAGTTATTAAGAAATCCTGAACCTGAAGTTTTTTTCTTCTTTTAAATACTCTTTCTCAGTCGCGATATTCCGGTATTTATTCGCACCTTTAGAATCCCATTGTTTATCCCTCAATTAACGGAGGTTCGTAACGGGTAAGAAGATTAGTCACAAATTTCATTACATAAAAAAGCTCGTTCTAATTTCAAGAATTATTCCCTTCTCTCTTTCGAAAGAAAGAAATATTCTTCAAGAATTATCCTCTATTCTCATTTTCGTTACTTAATCTTTATAATCGACAGAATAAAGAAGTGTCAATCCCTTTCAAAATTGTTTTATTCACTTCGAGATAAGTGGATTCCAAAAATCAAATTAACGACGCTGAAAAGACGTAGATACCAACCGAAAAACAAATAATGAAATGCTATAAAATACCAATTTACTCTTTACTACTCCGCCTATAGGAAACAGACATACAGGCAGACACGGAACAAAAACGCTGAAAATTTCTGTATTGGATAGCTCTTATAAATACGCAGAACACCCTTCAATAATTATTAATGGGGTTCGGAGAAGTCGAGGAAGGACAAGGAAGAAGAGAGGCGTGAATGGAAGTGCCCCCATGGATTGACCACCAGTGCACCACACATGGGCTCTACTAGGTACAACTTTACATCATGCACTACTAGTTCATCCATGCACACATCCATCCCCACACGCATACTTACATTCGGGTGTTTGTAGTTCAGATGATATATCAAGCCCCGCATCATGGCAGAGTTCCAGAAAAGTTTTTCAAGGTCAATACTTGACCTTGACCATTCTAGTCATGAGGAACGAAAATGGTTTAAATTCTTAGTTGGGAATCTTCACGTATTAGAACTTTTGAAACGTAACAAAAAAAAAAAAAAAAAAAAAAAAAAAAAGGGGGGGGGGGGGGTTACATGTTTTATTTATTTATTAGTTTATAATTCTCATCCAATAAATTTAAATTTTCACGTTTATGCTGTCCAGACTGATTGAAAGTTCTGACAACTTCAGCTAAAGTGGAAGACATGTTTCTGAATGACAGAGCAGAACTATCTCGGCTTGTTAGAAAGAATTGCACAAGGATGAACACTAAACAAAATTTTATATTGGTGGTGAATTTTATTAAAGCTCATGAATGTAACTACAGTAATGATATAGGTCAGGGTGAATATATTGATTTAAGCAGAGGTCTTAATTTATAAGTAAATACCAGTGATCTGGTCAGATTATCTAAATAGTAGCTAAATAATAAACCCTTAAATGCTAAGTAGAAGCGGGTTTCCCGCTATCAATCCATTTACAATAGCAATTGTTTCAACAATGTCACGTATCGTTTTTATTGAAGATCTATAATATCAATGAACGAACGATGAACAAAGATGTTCTAGACAAATTTACTTAAATTTACTACCGGAGGTAGAGAAGTTGTGTATTCCAACGTTATTTGTTAGTGGTGTACGATTTTTGTTCCCGGTCTGTATGAATCAGGCCTTAGCAAACTAGAGCATAATAGAGGAACGGCCTAGAATTAATGCTGCTGCCCCTGTTACAATTGATTCTCAACTAATTTGCGGGATTATTTTTTTCGATCCCAATTTCAGGCTAGCTGTGAAACAAGCCTAGAAAATTGTGAATTTCATGTTCAAAAGTTGTAGAAAATACCGAAAAAACACGTGTTTTTTTTAGACGAAACCCAGGTTATGATTCTTGATAGTTTTTGATGATTTTTCTTTCCATAGATCCTAATTTTAATTTGGTTGTATGAAAAATAAGCAAATGTTGATTCTGATGCCAGAAGAGGGAATGGATGGGGTAATTACTGATTCTTATACACGCTGCCTAAACCACAATTCTCACAAGATTTTTGTGTTTTTGTTGTTGTGAATTTTGACCAGTTTATAAAATATCTAAGGAGTTTCAAAATAATACAGACATAATACAGGATAAGGGGAATAATACAGATAAATTGTGATGTTTTCCTTCCAGCACATTCAGGTTATATTATAATGGAGAGGCTATATCCAATAAAATCATGGTCTATTCGTTATTCTCAAGCAAATCATATACTAACGAGAGATTGGGACGTCCCAGTAATGCATGAATTACTTTCCAATATGTTGAAATATCGGTACAAAGAAAGTGGCGAGTTAACGAATCCACGAAGTTGTGACCTCCTTCCTGAGCAAAAATTTGTTTACTGTTTACTGAGTAACATCGATCCCGCTGGTAATTAACTGCAGTTCATCAACATCGTTGGACGCATTTAGCTGGTGGGAAGAGGCAACCGAATCATCTTGTATAGTCTTTATCCACTTTTACCTTAATATCTAACTATATCATAGGCGTGGCCACAATATGGGACAAAAAATCAATTAGTTATGAATACTAACAGACAATTACTTGCTGAATACAAACACACCTCATTAGGAGTTGATAATGAGGTTAAGAGCGAGTTTTTGCAAAAAATATAAAAAATAATGCACAGTTTAGACGCTCTCTTTCAAGAAATGGAAACAGGGGTCGATGTTTCCAAAAGTTGTTCTTGAATACAATGTCCTCGAAAATTAAAAAACAAAAGAATCCAATTAGGTTGTTCGAAACTCAATTAAAAATGATCATTTCTTAAATTAGAGGTTTATATGGATTTATGAAAATTATAACGAAAAACCTTTCATCACAAAATCAATCACAATATAGTATTTTTTTGTAGAAGTAAGTTTTTATCATAGAAAGAAAAAATACTTCTACTTCTCAGTAATAAAGGTATCCTATGTAAATGTGCAATCTCTTGAACTCTACGGGATTTTGGTTTCTTGATGCTACCTTGAAATCAACTTTTGAGGTATTCCGCTTACTCGTCAACCCATTAAATCGCTGGTAGCATAGCTGGAAGCTGTACATGAACACAATAGCGCTTAGCTGGTCGCTTGACAGCGCTTTAATTACGAGGGGTGACGTTGGAGTGTTTTTGTTCTTCTCGTAGGATTTCCCCCCGTTAACTCATAGAGCAGCTTCTAGAGCGAGCAACTGCAGATGATAGCTCTTCGCGTATTTCTACACGTAGTATGTACACGAATAACTAAACGCTGATGATAGCTCTTCGCGTATTCCTTCACGTAGTATGTACACGAATAACCAAACGCTAAAGTCTCTTTAGTATTTCAATGCGAACGATTAACTTGAATTCGAGATCAAGTTGAATGTTGAAGAAGATTGAATTCCTTTTACAGTCTGCTCAATCAGCAATCTGCTCAGGCATGTAAGGAATAGCTAGGTTCGAGTGATTGATATACAAACCTACGACTTAGGAAAAAATCTTATTCGCCAACGCCCATATCTTGTTGAATACATCGGTTCTCGTCTGATCACCGAAGCAACGTCGGGCGGGCTTGAGTGACCGTCCCGGAGCGCCGCGATTACGGCATTTGATTTTTGTCTCATCATTCAATCTTTCATCTATCTACATCAAGTTTACACAAGGCCTCGTGGAATAGTTCGTTTTGAGTGCCTTCCCTGCCTTATCAAATTGTTATTTCCAAGATCTGAGTAGGTACCTAGCATAAATTCTACTGCTAACCAAACTACTCAATTTGTTACTCAACTACTGGCAACAGCTTTTATATACAAACTTATTATTTAAACACAAACCTGCTCGTTGTCTGAATCTTTATATTGGCAGATACAACTTCTTAGTATGAAGCGTACATGCGTATACCTATGAAGAACAGATACCTACTTTAAAATCGAAAAAGTATCGACAAAACTGCATTCACTCCCATCCCAAGTAGGTGAACAGCGAATCTGGCTTTCGGACGAAGAAGGTACTTTGTTCATATTGGTAATCAATGGAATTTGATCTAAGAGTACAATTACGTTTAATTTAAGAGTACAATCATAGGTTTTTACTTTTTTTCGACTAATTTATTTCACGGCAGTCAGAGGGATAACAAATAGGTACTCTTAAAACTGGGGTCACCTTTACGTCAGGTTATGATGACTACGCGTAGGACGGGATTCCAAAGAAAGTATTTTTCCGCCTAGGTACGTGTAAGAAGGCCTCTTTCCCTTACACGAGCAGTTCTACGGGTTTACGCGAAAATTCGTTGGTATTTTAGTCTTTTTGCGTAAAAGGGTAGAAAATTACGGGAAGGACAAAAACTCCCTATTAAAACCGCGGAACAACTAAACAATTAGTACCGCGCACGCACGAGTTGGACTATCCCCGCTTACAGCTATGTAAACAATCACTTGGCAATTATGCTCGCTTAGAGCAGCGCTCACTGCTACCATCCAGGCTAGCAGCAAGGTACCACTGTGCGCCTGGCGTTAAGGATCAATGCTTCAATTCCAGAGTGTGGTAAGCGACAAATAGGTTATCATCCAGGCTCCACTGTGTTGATTCACCCTAAGGCTTAAATATTGGCAGATGGGTTTTCACTTGTGACAGTACCCGTTATTTCCGAGAGAGCGCGCCTACCTTTCGCTCAACTTCGGGTTGAACGCCGCTTGTTCTCCCATTCTCGAGCTGCCGCGATTGGGGATATAGCCTCACCCGTTTGATCGGGAGGATATTTCCTGAACGCAGCATATTTATGCGCTGGTAGGGGAAGGGACTGTCACACCTCTCCACTGTCATTTATTGTGCGGATTTCGACCCTGGACGCCCAGCCCAAGGTACCGTAAACTTGTTACACACAGGGGTCCACTGGTGTTCAAAAGTCCTTGAGATATGGACATTCCAACATCTGGCTTAAATAGATCACTGTTACACCAAACACTAAGGTGACGCGGCAAAGTAGCACGGGCCCCTGCAGATTCCTTCCATTTTCTCCATAACGTCCTTCATATCTGCCAGCAATGGTTCTAATAATTACATCAACTGCATCGGAAAGATCCGATATATTTAAAATATCCTGGATGGCACAGTGTACAGCAGAAATTTTTTCATTCTAGTAAGATTTGTTCCTAAAGTCGAGCGAATCGGAGTTTTTAGGGTTTCTGTTACCTTGTAGACTGGAAAAGAACTAAAATTTTCAAAGTGAAGTTAAGCATTAAACTTTTAAATGTTTGTGAAGTTTAATACGGTGAAATCCCGACATTTAGAACACCCCGTTAAAAAGAAGGAAATGCTCAGTCCCTTGAAAACATCGCGCAAATTCTAAGAAATTCATGTACGAGTCTATCGGTCCCCTCGGTATTTCAAAGTTTTTTTGCTGGCAAAACCAAAATTCGAAATTTTGCGGGCGATTCGAAATTATGGTCTGCTTACCCTTCCGATTCGAACAACTTGTTTGATTTAGGAGGGTAAATAGACAATGAATTCGAATTAATGATAGTTAAAAAAGACCCTAGCAGACGTTCAATCTTGACCGAAATCTGACACAGAAAACCATGATGAAGAGGATGAAAGAAGTCTATAAAATATGTAACAACGCCCTTTGCAATCCCTTAGAAATGCTTCGTAAATTTTTCGAGAGAAAACAGGTAGACAGACGATGACGTGTTCTCGGCACTCGTCTCATCAGACTACGCAATGGGGAACTTTCGAGTGTTTGCATTTCACACTTTCGGCTTCAGATTCAGATTCAGCGCACTTGAAAACCCTCTGTGCCAATTTGCAGCGCAATAGACAGTTTAGTTTGGCCAATAAACTGGTAGGAAGATCAAGCGAGACGTAGTAGTGCAACGGAGCTGAGGGTTTCCCCTAGGCGGGTGAAGGCCGTGACGTCATCATGGAAATTAATTTCAAGAGCCGTATTACTGGTCGCAGATACCCATAATATAGCACCTTTTCGGAAAGCTCTCACTCAGATATTTCTATCGAGCAAATAAAAATAACCATGCGAATCCCCCATTAATCGTCACAAGGCTTCAATTCAAACAAAAGTTACTGATTTTTTCTCAATTGCCCAAGGATGACAGATTCGGATTCGTCCGAAAGCCAGATAGATATCCTGTTCACCTACTTGGGAGTGAATGCAGTTTTGTCGATACTTTTTCGATTTTAAAGTAGGTATCTGTTCTTCATAGGCATACGCATGTACGTTTCATACTAATAAGTTGTATCTGCCAATATAAAGATTCAGACAACGACCAGGTTTGTGTTTAAATAATAAGTTTGTTTATAAAAACTGTTGCCAGTAGTTGAGTTACAAATTGAGTAGATTGGTAAGCAGTAGAATTTGTGCTAGGTGCCTTCTCAGATCTTGGAAATAACAATTTGATAAAGCAGGGAAGGCACTCAAAACGAACTATTCCACGAGGCCTTGTGTAAACTTGATGATGAAAGATTGAATGATGAGACAAAAATCAAATGCCGTAAACGCGGCGCTCCGGGACGGTCACTCAAGCCCGCCCGACGTTGCTTTGGTGATCAGACGAGAACCGATGTATTCAACAAGATATGGGCCTTGGCGAATAAGATTTTTTCCTAAGTCGTTTATAGTCCCCAGATCAATAACAGGAGAAAATAGATGAAGTACGTTGACAGGCGTTGACAGGTAATTGATAAACTCTGAATTCTTTTACCGTTCTCTTTTCGAAAATCCATTTCGGCAGTAGACATGGAGATACGAGTATGTTTGATTTTCTGTTTTTAGTGGCTTTTCATTTTCATTTTAGGAAGCAAAGCAAATCGCTGCTTGCGTCTCAAAAAGAGAAACCTATTTTTCTTTTTTTTAAAAATCATCATGACTGTTTGTAATGTACAGTTTGCAAAATCAATGTAAACACTTGAAAGTAAACAGTTCTGAATAACTATTCGTCTGACGAAGAAGATTTTTCTGAATAAGAGTAGTTAGCTTTTATTATTTTTATTTATTTATCTTTTTAATAGAATTTAAGCTGCGTCTCAACTGAAAGGGTCATTAGCGGCAATCAAAAAGGGTGTGAAAAGGACACTACAACGGGCACAATTTTAAGGGGAGCCATGCTGACAGTCCGCTTGCCATCACGGACTCCACTGGCAGATCGGAGGGGGAGGAATAATAATAATAACCCGCTAAGCGAGGCATCGCTGCACTCTGCCGCAAGGGATACAGCGATGACCACTTTGTAACCCCTACAGCGGATAAAAATACCTCATAATAAAAACTAAACTACGACTAGATGATCCTTACAAATACATAAATACTACAGACTAATATATAATGATAAATACTAACATCTCAGTTAATGGTATGACTAGATGCACATAAATAAATAAATATATCACAGATCAGAATATCACAGTTCGTTGTAAAGCTCAGTGGCTTTCAGGAACACCAACAGGGACTGGACCTTGTCTGGTTCGGACAGAACATCCACCCACTGAGGGGGTGCATGTTAGACCCTGAGGTCCATGAGGGCTGGACAATCCTCCAAAAAGTGGCGGATAGACAAATCACCCCCACATCTCCCACATACAACATCACGAGCTACTGGATCTAGCAGGTGTCTGTGAGTAAGACGGGTATGGCCAGTGGCTACCCCATTGACCACAATTCGGCCCCTCCTTGGAAGGTGGGTCATGAAAGGATCAACCGGGCAAAGGTCCTGAAGGACCTCACGCTGACCAGTGACCTCGCCCTGCTTGAGCCAGATGGAATTGGCTTTATGCTGCATGTAGGAGATTTGATCCTCAATGCGCATAGGCAACATTTCGATGGAGTCATCGCCAATGGCTCTCTTTGCTAGGGCAACAGCACACTCCTTCCCGTGAACACTTACATGGTTTGGCGCCCACATAAAAGTTAAGTTTGTTCCCAATGTTGTGGCTCTGTGTAATATGTGGCTTTGTATTAGGGGATCATATGAATATGTGCCCATAAATTTAGCTACTTCCATACATTAATTTGATTTTGTTTATTTAGTGCGCTATTCATATGGAATGGTATTTACTGGGATTCAGAATTAGAGATGAACGGTTATAGTTCACTAAAGCTCCTGGATACCTGCTAGGACCTGCACCCGCAAGCCAATCTGGCTAAAAATTGCATGATATTAGAGTAAATATGGAATATCTCGGTTTCTTGGAATTCTAATGACTTGGCAATGGTTTCATTCGATTCAGTGTGAAAAAATATATTAGAACAGGTGATTGGATGGCGTTTTTGAATGGATTTTGGGTTATTCTCAGCTTTCGGAGCCAAATACCACACTGTGCACTGCCCGCCATCCGAAGCTACGGGACCGCATTTAATGAAAATCAGCTCAAAAATCACACATCCGGCGGGAATGTGCTTGTGATCTCGGGATTACTTTTGATCAACCCAAACGGGCGAAATTTAATTGATGAATATTAAAAAACCGATATCTCGATCGGGTTCGATTTGTACAGATATCACTTCAATAAATCGAATGAGACCATCTGGGGTATCGTACGACCAACTGTTCGTGCTCCAGGAGAATTTAAGTCTTGTAAGTGTTTAAATTCATCAACACGAATGTGAATCGCAAAAAGATGTTGGCTTAGATAAGTGGAGATAGTAGGCTGAACTTCTGCCAATTCGGTTCGATGATATTCGGTTTTCTAGTACCTAAGTTGAAACTGTTCGTACGTGTGCGATACCTGCGTTTTATAGACCAGAGATCTACTCAGAAATGCTATCTAATACATAAATATTAATACCTTGTATTTATTTAATTTAATTTAGATTAATACCTTTGTGTACTTATTTGCAAAGATTTCTGTTTTATTCTGCACGAATACGGATTTTTGTCGGCGTTTTAAAGTACCGAGGGTCATGGCGCCATTCAACAGTACCTATCTTGTGCTGAGCTGGCGCGAACAACCTACAGAGCAAAGTTATTGTGGGATACAACTCTCCGATTCAAATTTGAAGGGTGTAACACTCCGAACAACATGAACATCCACTCCACGCCCTTATGGGAAGGGACACAGTTTCGTCGAGTTGGAGTGATATAATTCATGCCCCAATCATTGGTGGCCACAAAAACTAAGAGTTTGGCTTCCAGATCTACCGATACATTGCGATCAATTTCGGAAGGTTGAGAACTTATTGCAGTATTTTAAATTCACTCACATTTTCCGTTTTAAACCGTTCATACCAGTTTTGAGTTTGAGTATGTTTGTCAGTTCATATGTTCGTTAGTCCTTATAACTGGCTCAACACCTGTATATAGTATTTTTATGATAGGAATAAGTAAACGAACGAACTTCATTTAAAGGGATTTAGTACAAGAATGACATTTATTTCTCCAACTCCCAACTCTCACATCTAGACTCTGATAATTGCCAATAGATATGGATAATAATAATAATAATGGAGTAGGATACTACACTGTATAACAGGTAAATTACAGTACAATTTTGGTTTAATGTTCAGGAATTGTGAGGGTGCTCCTCTAGATGGTCCCTTACTAATTTAATTGTTTCCAGATTACCGGATTAAAACATATGCATAAATGAAAAATTCTAGTAGAAGCATATCTCCTTCAGTTTTCATCCGATTAGGGTGAGATTATCAGGCATTGTGCAGATAGAGATCTAGATGATCACTGATGAATTTCATTTCCAATAATGAATTTTATCATTTGGTTCCCAACAAAAGCTGGTTTCTGCGCATAGGGAAACGTAAATTTCTTTTAAAAATACTCAACATTCACGTAAATTAAAATAATCTACAGTTCCCGTCCGATTTTTCTCTACTTTCTTCTGACTATGTAGTTGCATAAAAATGTGCAAATCAATATATATATATTTAATGCTACCTGTTAATATGTATCAATGATGAACAGAAGAACATTATAGATAACCACAATGTACGGGCCTCATCCCAATTGCATGACGTTTGCTCACCTTCTATTCTTTCCTAATATAAAGGAGCGTACCGGAGAATTCTGAATGTTTCATAAGCGAGCAATGAAGCCATGCAAAACAATGCCCGCATGAATAGTACCAGGTTCACATCTTAGAAGGATGCCATAATCCTAAAATTTTTAAAGTGTAAACAACGACATCTGGGTAGGTTTCGTATAATCGGTGAGATGCCTTAGAACATTCTTTAAAGGGATCAGGCGGAAGCTTTTTTGCATTATGACATAACTAGCCGCCTTCGAAAATGGCCAGGCTCATGTTAACAGGCTTTCGTTCAGTTACTCATTGACTAGATAATACAATAATTCCATTTTTTATAATAGTGATTCTCAAAATGTATAGCTGAAAGTCGCAATTAATTTTGTACATAAAACAGTACCTCAACCGTGGTTGACGTCATCGCGTCTCAACCGGATCACAGAAATTCGTGAGGGTGATTAGCAGGATCTCGAGATGGACATGGGTTGTAGTGAAACCTCTGAATCGAGCAATATGTTTGGTTTCGTACGAATTGCATATTTTCAATGTCGTGGATCTAAGAATTTCTGTACGCTATAAACAAGGCTCGGATAAGTGAAGTTCAGAAAAGGAATTGGAACCCATTATAGATAGGTTATAAAAAGATTCTGTGAATTGTGATTTGTAAATGTGGAATGATTTTTCTGATCATGTACAGGCTGGATTCAGATGAGTGTGACCAATTTTTGCTTCCGAGTCTACCTAAAGGTTTTCACTTTCGGGAGAAAAAAATTTTTTGGTCCCAAAATCAAAATTTCCACTCGCATTTTACGTTTTAGACCATTTTGCACAACTTTGGTTCCGTGTCTGTGTGTGTGTGTGTGTCTGTCGTTTGTCCGTAAATCCTTGTAAGAAGCTTATTTTACACAGTAAAGATTCAGATCAAATTTTCAGGGGATGTGCGGGCTAGGGGGTAGACGGTCCTCAATCAGTTTCATCGTTCTTGACTCAATACCCCCCTTTGCGCATGCGCAAACGTAAATTATAACTAGCATCATTTTTTTACGCTCTAGTCGTCCGATCTCGATCAAATTTGGATGATAGTTGGGGGATGTCAATTTGATCATCTTATATCAATTCCAACATGAGTGTTTCATTAATAACTACTGCGCTTGCGTCAATATGAAATCCTTGTAACAAGCTTATTTTGGTTTATTATTTCCAATAATAAGCCTATGTGATCGTGTAGCAAAAAATTTTTATAACCCCCCCTCAAACTTTGTCACTTTACGTTTCAAGGTGCGTAGAATCCAAATTTGAAATGTCCGTCCGCCGTTCGCCGTCCGCCGTTCGCCGTTCGCCGTCCGCCGTCCGCCGTCCGGGCCATAAAAGGCCTAAGAATTGACTTAAAAAACCCGTTATTTCGCACATAGACTCCATTTGGGGTCTAGTTGGTCCTAACGTTTAACCATCCCGATCGCTTTACTCGCATAGATGCTATGGGCCAAAAACGGGCAAAAAAGTGTCTTTTTCGACGCGCGCACGGCTGGCACGCTTGGCAGGGGGTCACGGTGGGTGGAGGGGGGGGGGGGGTGAGCGGGGGGTGGAGTGAGAGGAGGCGCCGGCGCCGCGGCACCTTGTGGTGGGTACGGCGCAGGCGTTCCTTCGAGGCATGAATATGTTTTTTTCAAGGTCATATTTGTGTGTTAATACCAAAGCTTTTCCTAATCATATTTAATAACATATCCTCTCGACTTTTCGTACGTACTTAGATAATGATATTATTAAGGCAATAACTATGGGTGCAGCATGAGGTGGGTACAGCGTTCCTTCGAGCATGAATATATGTGTTTTTCAAGGTCATATTTGTGTGTTAATACCAAAGCTTTTCCTACGCATATTTAATAGCATATCCTCTCGACTTTTCGTACGTACTTAGATAATGATATTATTAAGGCAATAACTATTTGAATAGATAGGAGCTCAAATCGAGAAATATAAACATGCGTATATAATTATAGAAGTATAGGTTGTGGCAACTCGAAATAGGACACGCCTAGGAGTCTGGACGGGCCTTATGACGTACGCTAGCCAACTAAAACTATGATCAAACTAAATTGAAAAAATAATAAACCTTTGTGAAATAATTTGTAGCGTTTTTCAGTTTTCATCCGATCTAGATGAAATTTTCAGGGAATGTGAGGGCTAGGGGGTAGACGGTCCCCTGTCAGTTTCATTGTTGCCAAATCAATACTTCACTATGCGCATGCGCAAACATAAATTTCATTATGTTCCATTTTTTCACGCCCTAGTCGTCCGATCACGCTCAATTTTGGATGGTAGTTGGGGGTTGATGATTTGATCATCCCATATCAACTTCAACATGATTGTATCATTAATAGCTACTGCGCAAGCGCCTATGTGAAATCCTTGTAACAACCTTAATTTCCACTGTTTTTCTCCAATTTCGATGAAATGGTCAAAGAATGTCCGGGTTAGGTTGCAGATGGTACCCTATCAGTTTCATTGTTGCCAAATCAATACTTCATTCTGCGCATGCGCAAACGTAAATTCCATTATGCTCCAGTTTTTCACACTCTAGTCTTTCGATTTCGCTTAAATTCGGATGATAGTTGGAAGAAGATGACTTGATTACCTCATACCAATTTCACCACCATTGTATCATTAATAGCTACTGCGCATGCGCCAATGTGAAATACTTGTAATGAGCTTAATTTTCACAGTTTTCATCCGGTTTTGATGAAATTGTCAGCGACTGTCTTGGTTGTAGATGGTCCTGTTCCTATTTCATTGTTTTCAACTCATCAGTTCATTCTGCGCTTGCACAAACGTAAATTACATTGAGTATCATTTTTTCGTTTCTTAATTGATCAATTATGACATTTCACACTACTTCTTGATTTACTCTTTTCCGCTATGGAATTTTTCAAGATCATTTAAAACTTTTCAATGATCTATACATTCATGATAGGTAAACGAGATAGCTATGTGCCACACCCAACTTGGCAGATGTTTTCTAGTGGAACTGGACAAAAATGGAATAATAGCACTATTTTCCATTTCAATCCGCGTTTAAGATATGATTTTAAAGTTTTTTTTTTTTCTCCAGGAAAATCACACTTCTTAACAAAAACACCAATCAATTTCAACATATGACCTGATTTGAAGTTTTTGCGTTCAACAACTGAATGAAGCCTAATATGAACAACTTTGTAACGCAAAAAACGCAAAAATTCGTTATATTCGGTAAAGTAAACTTTTTGATTTTATTTTCGATTCGGCAGAGATATTCGAACGATATTGAGATATTGGAACGTGAAAAACGTGGTGTCAATTGAAGGAAGAGGTGGAAGAAGTTGTTTCATGTTCTCGATAGTTCCCTCGCAAAAACCAATGGTTCTCTTTTTTTGCTCAATCAATTTCAACTCTCGACCAAATAAAAAAAAAAAAAAAAATCTTTAAATTTACTAAAAGAATAGAGTTTATTACTTCGCAAAAATATCATCAAAGAGCATACCACCAGATATTCACTCTCTATAGGGGGCTTGATCCTCATGTTAAGTCTGCCAGTCTGGCGAAAGATTCCGAATTGGACCCTTATTCCAGTAGTTGGCTATTCAAGCTCAAAGGTGAGATGCTTCATTTGAGTGCGAAACCCTACTGAACCTTCGAATGCTTGTTCGGTCTGCGATTCTCTCGAGAAAGAAGACCTCTTCCACTTTTTATGCTCCTGCCGTGTTTTGACAGATTCAGAGTACAAACATTTGGTCAGCCAGTTCTGTCAAGGGATGAGGCGGTTAGGCTTCTGAATGGTGGAGGTTGCCTACAATTGGTCTCACTCTAAAGTAGCATGACGCTATCGATCATAATTAGTGCGGGAGTTCAATTATTGATCGTAATTATGTTCTTTTCTAGAAAACAACAGTATCTATTTCTCAGGCCAAATATTCAATTTTAGTTTTAATCTTTTTAAAGAAATACTTTTTCAATGAAATATTTGGGGTTTCCATGATTTTGTTTCACATAATGGTTTGCCCATAATATAGTACTCGCATTATACCATTTTCATTCGCCGTCACTTCTGACAGACGGTTTAATTAACCATGAATTGTTCATTATTTATCCAAGTGAAATTATTAATTTTGTACACATGATTCAATAAACGTTTGTTCTTCTCCTTCTTCTTCCATTCCACCAGATATGAAAGATTTAAACAAATGAAAACTTCCGTAAAATTTTCACTACTACCTTCAAAATTATTCTGGATTGTCAAAACTCACAAAACTAGGGTAAGAATATAAATTACCATATTGAAAGCTGTTTCACATTTAATACGTGGGGCACGGAGAAGGTTGAGGTCTTTGGAATGGAGGATGGATCTGCTCTGCCATGGTCGAGCGATTATGTTTGAGTGATCTTGTTTTTGTTTGGCATTTAAATGTTCTGTATGATTTATTTTTATCCTTGACTACATCCCTGCTACCCAGCCACAAACCCAAAACTGATTTTAACTGTTTTAAACTGATTTTTTCCTTCCTTTTTAGACTGCCTCCCTTACTTCTTTTCCGTTGTAAAATATCGGATTCGAGGTTCAGGCTACTTTCCTTATTTATTTACCTTTCTAAAAATAGAAGGAACGAGGCATCTCTTTAGTGGCCATAGTAAATAAAATATCCCAAGTCGGCGAACTTCAAGGAACCATTGTACTGTTTAACTAATTGGAAAATCAAATTAAAGTTGAATTGAAAGGTTTTTGCAGTAATTTCCCTTCAGAAGCTGTTTGTGTAATTGGCGATTTACGGGTCGAGACGATAACTTCATGAATTTTTCATTACATACTTACAACACCCAGGAATTATGTAGTCAAGAAGCCATGCATAATATTACGCGGTGGCATAAGATATGTTTCGTCAACATCATCGGACGTGAGCGCAGATACCATGTGTACGTGGTATGGTTTCAAAGAATAGGTCCAAATGGTTGGGAGAAGGTCGGTTTTACTTACACTACTGCATGAGTTTTTTAATTTTAAAACTTTCCCTAAGGTGAGAGGCACGTGGATAGACTGGCATATTCGTATGAGCGAATTCTTCGTAAATTATCGTATTATATTCATCTTAAATTGCATTGAAATTAGAACACATTGAGTTCAAATGAATCGTTAACTTTCAATTTTATGATAAAAGAAGTGCTGTCCAATGAACTTGTATTTTCGTTTGGAATGCTTCATTATTTCGTGAATGAACGGATCTTTGTCTTTTATCTCAATCCTATGGAGAGTAATCTCGCACAAGCGCCCACACATACACTCATTCATATTTATTTAGTTAAATGATGAGACATTCTAGACGATGACTCTCCTTAGGAGAGAGATAAAAAGATTCGTTTGTTCATCGAAAAATCAAGCATTCCATAAGATAGGATGAGTTCGGTGGGCAGCATTTTTTGAGCACATTTCAAAAACATGAAAAAGCTTTGAAATCCAGCAATCATTCCACAATGGTAGTAATAAATCGAGAAAATTTTGGGAAATCGTTACAATTTTAAAATTTTGCAATAGCTTAATTTTCTACAAAAATTCGCTAATAATGGTTTTGATTTTGTTTTCATGTCATAAGTTTGATATCTGGCTTTGATCCACTTCCTATAAAATCTTTCGATAGATTGACTTAAAACATATTCTGTATCGGCCCCATTGAGTCTTTCGGAGTCAAGAGGCTCCATTCAATAGTGTTTTGCTCATGAATGTGTGTCAATGTTTTGTAACACGATTTTATGAAGGATTGTTTCATAGCGATGTGTAAATAGGGGGTTCAATAAGAATATATTGATTTATAAGTTGATATCCATGATTACAACAAGAAATGAAATTGAATGAAAACGGTAGAATTTACATTTGATAAAAGAAGAATGAAGTGTATGTCCGGGCATGGGCAGCGGTTCTCTCTTGTTTGAAAAAAAAAAAAAAAAAGAAAGGAAATTCACAGTTGACCATGTAGATCCCAATCCGCATCATCCCTGACAATTCTTACGGAATTGGACGAAAACAAGACATCTGTAACTTCAGGATTCCTGTGACTTAGTTGTGGTTTCCTAAATGAATCCAAACGTCGACTTGAGTTGGTTCTAGTTATCCACCTTGACGGTTGACGGTAGACACAAGTTTCTGAGAAAGGAGTACAGTATAAAAGAGAGGTAAGACTCAAGTCGACCATACATTCCATTCGCAACTTCTCTTATAATCGTTTCACCAAGTTCCTGTTCCTACCTACCTGTTGTTTGTCAGCCGTGGGACAGAATTCACATCACAGGATAAATAGCATATTATTTAAAAGTGGCAGTATTCCAAATCACCAGCTACGTGAGAAATCCTGCTACTCGCTTATAGGAGTGATTCGATAGCAGCATAGAGGTAGCGGTAGCACCTAATGTGAGAGAAGGGGATTGGGGCTTTCCGAAAAGTAATAACATCAACCCGAATCACACTTTTCCATTCACAGTCTAGTAGCAGTTTTGGTACGTCCACAGTGCCCGATCCGAATTAGTCGCTCCCCGTCTCGCCCGGTGCCTTTGCCTTCCTTCACCGTTTCCCGTTTCCCACACATTTTTCTGGCGTTATCTACAAATCATTCTTGTTTTTTTTTAATTTTATTTTTTTCGCCCTAAAGAGCTAGGTACTCATACTTTTACATTTTAATAAAGTTTACCTCCATATATTTTGGTTTATAAGGATTTTATATTCCTACTTTCAGAGTATTTTTTTACGTAAAACTTCGGTAAATTTATATTACATTACCTATGCGTTTTTGTCCATAATCACTTTGCCCACGATAAACTGGAACGATCTTCTTAATTTTCATCTTCTTAAATTAAAATGGAATTTCTGGAAATTTAGGTTACTCTTGAATGGAATTAATTAAAAAATTCGTCTACCGAATGAAGGTATACCTAACCCAAAAGTGAAAACTTGTTTGAAAAGGATTAAAACCACTTGTAAGTTTAGGTAAAAACTTTATAGTTAGGTCAAAACAGTTCTTGACCTCAAGCGGGGGAACCAAGTAGGAGGCTCAATTTTAGCGCTATTCAATCACAAGTTTGAGAGGGAATTCACACATTCACTGGTATCGATGCTGAAAAACTCGTTACAAACCACCCTGTTATTGAAATCACCTGTTGCTGGAACCTATTATTTAACAGTAGCAGTATCACGAGAACTTGCTACTGAAAATTCACAGTATCGCCAATCAATTGTCTGCGACGAGAATGCCGTGCAGTAGATAGAGGGGAGAAAATTTACGTTTCAAGATGCGTGGAATCTAAAATTGGGGAAAAGAATCCGTTCCCCCGCCGTACGCCGTCCAAAGCTTTTCGCCGAAATTTGGTACTGGATTAAACTGTATGAGATTTGGCTCAAAAATCTTAAATTAGTGAGACATGTGCTAGTAACATCGACATCACTCTCGATCAACCCTAAACGGTAGTAATTAAGTGTTGAAATATTAAAAATTCTATATCTCGAACAATTTCGAAATAAAAGGGTATTTTTTGTTTGATTTATGGACAAAAAGGTTCAACAAATCGAATGAGACCATCTGGGTTGCTTCAAGTTCATCCGTTTGTTTCCCATATTAAAGGGAATATTTCCCTTTTAGTCAGATGATACGAATTTATCATCAAGGCTTCGCGGTACAGGAGTATCGTGCAAGAATGTAGTGCGGGGTCGTGTCCTTGCTGGGGTTCGTGTCCTATAGGTGACATTAAATTTTTCATCCGTCCTAGTTATTTCAAGGGTTTTTTATTTTATTTATTATGTATTTATTCATTGTTCTTAGTTTATTGATTTATTTTTTTTTCTTCAATAGGTGAACTCGTCCAATTATATTTCGATAACACAACATAGACTCAGTTTGATAGGTATTTGTCTATGGTTTGTACTGAGAGTGAATGGTGGTACTTCTGACGAACTACGTTGCTTTCCTAACTCTTTACCTCTACCTTTATCTCTGTTCATTCTCTACTTAGTACAAGTTCGAAGTGGCTTGGCAGTCATTTTGAACACAATTCTATTGACTTTCGACTTTCTATTAACTTAACAATTCTATCAAATTCTATTGATTTAGAATCGAAACACGAGGATTACACAGGATCCAACCAACATAATCTCTGAAAATTCCATAGAATGATATCAAACAGTACAATTATGACAGTTTAGTGAATCCGCTGGTACTCTGGCAGACATCAAACCGAAATGGTCCAAGACAGTCATCACGTAAAATATCTGTGGGAAATTTAATTTAGGTTTTACAGGATATTTTTTCTACCATTAAAAAGTGACTAGCCTCTGTAGACTCGAATAGTAATATAAACGAACGGGTAACGACCAGTAGCTTCTTCGTACAGACAAAATACTAGTTTGTTCACTAAGACAACTTCAGCTCGTCTATGGTGCTTTATCAATGCAATCGACGTTATACAGTACCCCATCGACGTCACAAATCAACAGCGCGAATTGCGAGCTCTCAATTTGGCACTCACCGCTTGTGCATCTGCTGACAAGGATGCTGTTACTCTCACTGACTCCAAAATATTTTGTTTGATGTTATCTCATATTAACAGCTATATTGTTTTTTTTTTAATGGCGAACTTGATTCTAACTTCATCATCAAAGTGATAACAACATAATGGATCCCTGCTCACGTAGACCTCCTTGGAAATGAGAAAGCCGATGAAGCCGCAAAGAATTTAGTACGTTGAGGTATCCTACCACCAACTACACCGTCTATTCTGCCTACTGACACAGCATTCGTAACGAAAAACGTAATGATGGATGAGTGGCAAGACTGGTTCAATCCCAATCTACAGAGGAATGTACTAATATAATGGAGGATCAAGTAATGGAATGAGCATCAAGAAGGCCTTAATTACTCCAACACCACCTTATCCTAGGAAAGACAGTGTTCAACTTTAAGACTGCGCACAGGACACGGTCATATAAATCAAAGCCGTTTTCTCACCAAATCTCCTAACTTCCCAAACTGCGAATATGTACCGTGAAGTCGAAATCGAAGACAAGGAGCAAAAAATAATGGCCTCTTTCTATGTGCAAAAGAACACCTATAATTTAGAAACGTCCAAGATCTACCGTATGCCCTTTAACATGCAACATGCCGAGACCTTCGAAGTTTTTTGAATTTATTGAAAAAATGCTGATATTCGATGATGAAAATGTATCGTTATGTTGTTATTGAACAAACTGTAGGTAATTTACTATCTATAATTGATACATATCTAAACAACGACATACTGATTATATATAGCATATGATAATGAACAGTAACCATACAAATAATAATAAATGAATGAAATGAACGTTTCATAACAATACTTATATCTTACCTACTCTGACCCAGAAAATTTTTTAGTTACAGTGATTTTACTCCGCTATAACCACATTATTATCAGGGATTTCCCGCAGGATCAACATATCCCGCATTAGTCACCAACCTACATTTTCAGACATTTTGACATCAGATTGACATACATGGGGGTAGGTATATACATAGGGGTGAGTATGTGTGTTACATGATATCAGGAGACTTGCTTTGTTTAATAAACGTTAGAATTAGCACTTACCGGATGTACAAGATGAATTAAATCTGAATTTAGTTCATATTTGACCTTATGCAATTTGTGTGATGTCCAGAGTTCAAGGCAGGCTGTTTGGATTCCACCAGTAAGCTAATGAAAAATGTTGGTAAAATAACATCATTTTCTTAAATGTGCCCAATGGCATATAATTTCTGGGTCTCAGATGACTGCAAATTTCGTTCATAGAAATGTGCTTATTCCGTTTTATTCTTCCTCCTAGGAAGTTCAAATATACTAGGGGGCCACCCTCTGCAGGCAATGCCTGCGGCCTGATGGGCCGCCCATTTTGTCCTAACAGGCCGGCCATTGTGGCTTGACGGGCCGCCCATTTCGGCCTGACATACCGACCATTGCCGCCTGACAGATCGCCCATTGGGGCCTGACAGGTGGCGGTGGGAGCTTTGCTTAGAAACTGCCCGCACCTTCAAAGTAGGAGGCAGGCGGAGTAGGTCGCGAAAAAAAAAAAAAAAAAAAACTTAAAAAAGTTTTTTGCACACTTTTGCAATTTTAGCGAATATGGTTTGGAATTTTGAAAAACTAAGATTTTTCTTTTGGTCAGGAGATCCAGGGCCTGAACCTGAGTACCAATATGTTAGGTAACGTTTACATTGGAGCCGGAATTCGGCCGACTACGGCCGATATCGGCTGAGTGAACAAAAGTTAGAAATAGAACGGACTTCGGCCGTAGTGTTTACATTAGGGTTTACCTGCTCTGCTGAACTCCGCCGAGCTCTACCAACCACCGATTCCGAAACAAATATTTTTGATTTTTTCGGCCGAATCTGCCGTTGTTGAGTACGCGGGCCTTTCTTATGGAGAAATACAAATTCGGAAATTTTAAAATTTCTCTACTCGCCGTCTGATTCCATTGAGAATGTAGAAAAAAGTGTCTGGATTCAACCGGAAATATTCTTTCAATTTTATGGGTTGTTCCAACAATTTAGAAAACAAGGTATGGAACTCTCCGGATGATTCCCTCTCCTCGAAAAACTCATTCACCCATTCCCGACGCTCAACCAACAACATGTATCTTAATAAAGAATTTTCTGTCAACAAATGTAACGCTATGTTGTCCATCTTTTACGTCGACGGAGGGTTTTGTCAGTTTTTACTGACAAAAATTCGCAGAATCGTTTGAAAAATTGGGTCTAGTGTAAACGCTTCCGTATAAATTCGGCCGAGTTCGGCAGATAAAAAAATCGGCTCCAGTGTGAACGCAGCCTTAAGGTTCTGTTGAGCCGAAATTGGCGATCTTTTTGATCCTCATCATCATTCTCGCTGTGTAGTTTTATTACATAGAATTATCGGGCCGTAACAGAATAGGTTTTCCGAGCATGAATCCTTTTAAACTGAACCAACTAAGTTGAAACTCAACCAAATGAATGATTCAGTGGGTGTTCATACACCAAAACGAACAATGTATCTCAATTAGATCCTGAGATATCAAAGGACAATGCCATAAAAATTTGAGTTATCTGATTATTAATGCTGGATGACAAATCTATGCATAAATACCTATCATAAAAAAATAAATAAATAAAGGAAGTCGGCCGGATAGAACGGCCGTACTAACTGCCTTTAGATTTCGTAATTTTTTTAAATATATAAGATTCATCAAATATTGATGTGTCTAACGGTGTTTCCTTGTATTATTTTTAGTAAGATGTTCAGAAGACGAAGAAAGACTGGTGCGAGATTTATTCAGAGGTTACAACAAACTTATCCGGCCAGTACAAAACATGACTCAAAAAGTTGACGTTCGGTTCGGCTTAGCATTCGTCCAGCTGATTAACGTTGTAAGTATTTAGACATTCATGATTGATAATATACTCATTATTAAACCATTGCCTTCGCATTTAAGTTAGCGCCAGATCTTATACAATCACCAATATTTTGTTTATTATTTTTTTCGTTGTATTTACGTCCAAGTTTTGTTTTGGTAAATACACTTTTTCTGAATTATTTTCAAAATGTGAATAATAAAAATACAATTTAGGACTTTTCCCCGGTTGGATGCTATTCTTGTCGAACCACAGCTCTGATGGAAATGGTAAAGGTTGAAGTTGTTTGAAGTATCGGAATGCTACCAACCTGATTCAGAGGATATCTATCCCACTGAACTTTAATACCACCAAAATTTGAAAAATCGATACTAATGTGTGTGAGGAATCAGGAGTACCGTGGAAATAAAGACGCGTGTCACCAGCTTAGGGATGAGAGTACAGCTGGGAGGTTATTGATGAAAACTGTACGTAGAAGGGGTCCCAATAATGAGGCTTAAGGAATGTCTAATCTACTCGAGGCAGCTGAGAGTTGATCCCATCAAGGGCCAGTTCCACCAATGAGAGTTTTCCTTGGAATAACCCAAGACCGAGGAAATGGCCGTTCCACAAATGCTTTACTCCGGATATTCTGGTGATAACGCACGGATTCTGGAATCCATCCGTTGGGGTGGTTCAACCCTCGGATCAGCGCTGATCCACAACTTTCTTGCAGCTCGCCATCTTGAAAAATTGAGAACCTAACCATGTTTTTCCGTTTATTGTTTTTCTTCATAACAAAACCCCTGCCTTATTTCCGTAATTATTTGATTCCTTATTCCGTCTTGATAATGAAGAAACAACGAGTTTGTCTTCTGAAGACGTAGACTAGTCCATGACAATTCCTTGAATGAGAGTATGTAGGGATGTGGATGTAGGGAGTGGACCATTCGATTGAATCGGTCGTCAACGATTTTGACAGTTTCATATATTTTATTTGCTGCAAAATCGACAGTTTTTTTGCAGCGTTACCATTTTATTTTATTGTACTTATTCCATTGCTTGATTAGCGTTAGGTACTCACCTGCAAAAATTTCTTTCCGATGATTTTTCACTTACAACGGAGCGTTCCTAGGGAAATGTAGCTCCGTCAGTTCTTATCCGATGGAAATGGTTCACCACTCGTTGGAAACAACTTCGTGCTAAAGTCTTACGTTGTTTAAACCGCTCCGAAAATAATAGCAGCTGACCTACACGCAAAGGTATTAATGAACAATTAAGTATGAACAATCTTCGAATACATGCATTACAACGTGATTTTGTAGTTACCAGGCTGGTTTACTATACTTGATTCATTATCAAAGAGAAAAATGAAGGCGGATGTTTTTGATCGTTTTCGTTTACCCAAGGGTGCTACTCATTTTGTGCTGGACTTGATAGTGGAAAAAAGTCTCGTACAACACCCAAAAACACCGAATAAACATCAATAAACAACTTTTAACTGGTTAGTCTGAAATCATAACCTACAAAAACATTACCGCTTGCCGCTACAAAGTAAAGTTCGCCACCAAACTGAACTTGGCATTTTTAATTTTGACATCGGAATGGTTGTGTGGCTAACAATAAATACTGTAGCTCCACTTTAATCAGCTGTTATTCATAAATTTTGGTCTGAGGGCAGTCACATGGATTCTAACTAATTGATCCACGGATGAGACAGATCAGATAATCTGCGATTGAAAATTGATGGTGGAACGGGTTTTATTGTTTTATCTCTATGGCGATAACATCTTGCTATAGGTACTTCATCATGGCTTCTACTACGTGCACAACACTATTGTTGAAATCCTCACTTTTAAGAATATTTTAGTTTTACTTCGGTATTAGACATGTTACAGTACCTCTTGGAATATCGAAAGCAATGTTCAGCAAATAAACGTGAAAATGCAAATTGTAATAATAATAAAATATCTGATCATTTAGTTTATGGATCCTTCCTTCAAAGTCTGGGATCACTATAGACCGCTAAAGTTCAATAATAATTCAACATCCAAGGTGATTCAGTGTCATGCGTTACGTGCAATATGCATTAACATAGAACCTAAGTATTTCAACACTTTTGTTCCCCTGGATCTAAGAACTTCTGTTCTCTATGTGTTTCCATTTCAGAACGAGAAGAACCAAATCATGAAGTCCAACGTATGGTTGAGGCTGGTAAGTGATCATTATGATCATTATATTACATGCATGCAGATGCATGTTCATTGGATAAGAGCAAAGCGGTTGAAGCTTCTGAGCTTTAAGCTACGTTTTAGTTGTAAGTACGCATGTAACGTAATTTAAGTATTTGCTTAAATACATTATATATATGTTTTTTTCGAATACATATTAAGTGTTACCTAAGTATTATATAATCATAAAGGTATCGTATGTTATTTTCTTGATAATCATGCTCGTTGGCTCAATGAACTTCCTCAATACTGATCACTTGCTATTCGATTCAGGTCTGGAACGATTATCAGCTTCAATGGGATGAAGCAGATTATGGTGGCATTGGAGTGCTTCGGCTGCCACCCGATAAAGTGTGGAAGCCTGACATCGTTTTATTCAACAAGTAAGATAACCAGTTTTCGTGTAGTATTCCAGGAAATTTCTGAACTGTATGATCGTCTAGGCATATATTATTTAAGTGAAGTCGCTGCCACCAATGCATTTGACCTCAGATTCAGCATCTTCGAAAACCCCATTTTCAAGTTTCCAATCTTCATGGGAATGAATCAAAGAAACACGTGAGTCAAATTGGGTGGGCAGTATTTTCTTAACTTATTGAATACGTGTTTGAGGGGGGGGGGGGGGGGGGGGATTAGACTTCAACATCAAAGGTATGCGACTGGAATTTCGCCTTCGTTCGCAGCTAACAAATAGTCTCAACGGTTCAATCTTAACATAGTTTTGGAGCAGATGTTAATCCAAGTTTAGTTTCACGATATGCAATCACCTAGAGAACAATCCTCAATAATCCTGATATTTTGGGAAAATATCGGAAATCAGCGCAGAAACTTAAAGACAACCTTACAAATGCTGATCGTGCACTGACCAAATTGATTGATGCCTCTGCGAACAAATTTTGCGTTTGCTCATGCGCAGTAGCCATTGCCGGTCCAATGACGATTAAATGCTTAAGAAAAAAAAATATAATGCATTCTTTAACTACATTCTAATTTTGAATGGATTTGAGGCTTTAGATGGTGGGAAGAATTTCCATGAAATTCAAGTCTGCGTATGCGCACATGGGGCGACTGATTTAGCGGAGTTCAAACCTATACGTGAACCTCTAATGAACTAATCCATGCAATTCCACACATGCTCATCAAAATTGTGCTGTAATTCAGTAACGTCTTTACCGGGACAAAAGTTTCGTCCCAAAGACAGACATTCTAACTTGGATCTAAACGTATTCAGATAGTTTTGAATAGCAGAAAGAATGAGCTTTATTTGATTTTGGTAGACAGTTTTTTCACGATGGAGTGCGAGAGAGAGGTTCAGTAAAAGTGAACAACATGATTTGCTCCTATCCATTCTATTGAATTCATTGCTTAACGCTGGTATACCCATTAGGCCCACTCCTATAAGTTGATCATAACGCGACAGCAACATTCGAAAATGAAAATACGCAGTTCTGGATGTGAGTGACAGCAAAAATGAATCAATCAATGAAGTATTTGAACATCAGAATGGTGGATAAGATTAAACGAGGTCAATTAAGTGCATGGTGACTTTACCAACCGGAAGTTCAAGTACATCCCTACTATCCTCAATAATGTGGTGATTCCCAACGCGTATGTAGTATCAGAGCATGATGCTAGACGCAAAGCTCAGGTGCAAGGAACATGTAGAAAAAGAAGACTGAACTCGTGTTGAAACTCTGAAATATGTACTGACTTATCGCCCGGAGATCCACCATGGCCATTGCTATCAAGCTGCTCTTATGTAGGTACGATCAACTACTAAAGCTAGTTTGGGTGTATGGAGCGCAACTGTAGGGCTGCAGAACTCTCCAACTTATAGGCATATCATCCAGCGTTTTCAGAACTCTGTACTACGATGTATCACGGATGCGCCTTGGTATTTCCGAAATGTTGTTCCCCATCGCGAACTCCAAGTTGACACCGTGGATGAAGTGATTTAAAAGCGACTTACTGCTCATCTTATCAGATTAAAAGATCACATAAATGAGGAAGCTGTAAAGCTTTTGAATGTGCAAGGTCTAACTAGTCGCCTTGAGAGTTTGGAACCGCATGAGCTAGTGTAGTAAGCGAATGGGAAAAGTGAAAGAGATGTTGGACTAAGTGGTGTTGGGGAGTGCTTGGTAAGCCCGTCACCGATTTCAATAGAATATTTACTGGAGTTCCTACAACGAAATTGAGTCGACTCGTATTTTGCAGTTAGTTTCTACATCAAAAAACATTACAGACGTGTAACATAGAGATCCCAGAGATAGAGGAAGGCCAGAATGCATCGGTAAAATAGGGCTTACGCCATTGTTGGATAATTCCTGGCCTCACTTCTACCCAACGGCTGAGATCGGTAGAACAACGGTTGAAGAAACAGCCACATCTCCGAGTAGCCTACAACAAATTTATGCGGGATTACCTGAACGAAATCCACATGGAAACATACGACCCTCCTTCAAGTGACCTAAAATGTTACTACCTCTCTTAACACTGTGTGCACCGACCTGATGATCCACCTGAAAAAATACGTGTTGTTTTCAACACTCCCAACAAACATCTTCTAAATTCTCTCTTAATGGTTTATTATTTCCTGGCCCTAAATCGCAATTCAATATTGTCGATGTAACACCAGATTCTGTTAGAATTAATATGTGTTCACAGCTGATGTAAGCCAGATGTTTCGACAAATTTCACATCATCCCCATGATCCAGATTTGCTTTGAATAGTTTGGAGATTCAATGAAAATCATCCAGTACAAGATTATGAACTCGAGAAAGTTACCTACGGCACTGCCTCTGCCCCATGGCTAGCTAATCGGGTAATCAAAGACATCGGTGAAGAATATCGGAAAACACATCTTTTAGCAGCTGAGGTATTATTGAAGGGAATTTACGTTGATGACGTGAATGGAGGAGGGGACACAATCAAGGATGCGCTACAATGCCGCAATGAAGCAATCAGTTCAGCTCACCTTCAACTACATAAATGGTCATTAAATCATCCAGCCCTATTATCTGACATTCCAAGTGACCACCTGCTGCCATCATCATAATCCATAGCCCTTGATTCTGACCTAGAAAACTCATCACTAAAAATTCTTGGCCTTTGCTGAAATCCAAAGAATGATGAATTTCTTTATTCTCTTTCTAGCAAGTCTCATGGAAATACAAAACGCACTCTTCTGTCTGAATCTTCCCAAATTTATGACCCAATGTGGTGGCTCACCCCTATGACTATAACTGCTCGCATCTTATTTCGAGAAACTTGTCAAGCACAAATAGCTTGGGATGACACCCTTTCTCCTAAAGTTAGGAACAAGTGGCACAATTTCGTGAATGAGTTACCTTATGTACATAATGTCACAATGCCTCGATGCATTTCTTTCTCTTCCCCAGATTGTTATCTTGTCGGTTTTGCTGATGCTTCTGTGAAGGCTCACGCGTGTGTTATTCCTCAATCAACCATCTGAAAGGGAAAGTCGTGTCAGCTTAATGACTGCATAATGACTTAAGTGCATGAAGAAAACAGCTCCTCTTTTCCCTCACATTGTGCAAGACAGAATCCTTGCTTTTTCTGACAACTTACTTAGGCAATCGAGTTTCTGAAACTATCTTAATCATTCTTCCATCCTGTTGGTACCATGTGGGATCTTCTGATAACCCTGCTGACCTGGCATCCCGAGGTGTAACTCCATACAGGCTAGCAGAAGAGAAAATGTGGTCGACTGATCCATTGGTTTCACTAGAGGCAAAATCAGTGAAAATAATAACCACAATGACCCTCCCATTGGAACAGACAATGAACACCCTTGAACTAAGACACTCTTCTTTTATAAAACTTCGAAATATTGTTGCATGGTGTCTTAGATTCATTTATAACAAATGTAGCAGAGTACCTGAAGTTCTACAGGCTACTGACGCTCTCATAAGAAGAGTTCAACTTCGAGCACTTCTGCATGAAAGAACTGATGCTGCACTTGACTAGCCAAAACTGAGGACTTCTCATATCCTCTCTACATTTGAGATCGGCGACGGACTTACCGCGCACTCCTCTTGTTAGTTAAGCATCTTAACCCCTGGAAAAATATATATAATTGCTCACCTTTGATGTAGGTACTTCCTCAATGTCATTCAACATTAAGGGAAAAGTGAGCAACGAGTAGTAGAAAATTGATTTATATTCACGTTACCTGAAACTTTCACGCGTTTTTTTTTTTTTTTTTTTTTTTTCCCACGCATTTTCATGGCAACTTCACCTGTTTTATTTTAATTCATCAACTGAAAGATCTCGGCGAGAGCTTTCCAAGAAGGACCAAAATAATGGGAACTATAAGTCAAATGAAGTTTTAAGGAAGGGGGGGGGGGGGATTCCCTTGCCATCCACTCGAGACGTAATTTTATTTTCCATCCGATTGTTGCCGAAACCATTTGAAATTTTCAGCTGAATAATTTAAATCTGTGATTTTAAAAGGTGCTGAATCCGAAGTAAATAAGAAGTATAAATTTCCAACTAGGCGGAGTTACTCATTGTGCTTTATTTCTTTTTTCTAGCGCCGATGGGAATTACGAAGTCAGGTACAAGTCAAACGTTCTGATTTATCCCAACGGTGAAGTACTCTGGGTCCCACCTGCAATTTATCAGGTTCGTATTATCAGTTTTCATTGCTACAGATAAATAAACGTTTCGATATATGTTACAGAACACGTGAGTTCTTAGACTGATTTATTGGTTTGTGTTAAATGGGAGCGATCATTTTAGATAAATTGATAAATATGGAATCCGTTCGTAAAGCTGTAATAAATAATAATGAAAATTATTACAACAAAGGTTTATTATTTTATATTTGATAGCTCTTCTACGAATATCAGTGGTATATAATTATTAAAAACAGTAAAAAGTACATTAGTAAAATAAATTAGCCTCCAAGATCCCTCAGCTGATCAGCTCGCCTCCATCCTTTGTAATTGTATTCTATGTGCTTCAACAGCGCGCCTTCTTAAATGTCAGCACCATAGATTGATGAGCAAAGAAACTTACCTCAGAGGACCCACAATTGTATTCTAGAAGTCATAAAGGAGCTCCATTTCAGGTTTCACCACCATAGTAAAACCCCCCTTTTGATACGATTCGATTTTTGGAATCTACGTGACTTGAAAAGTAAAACCATCAAAGTTTGAGGGGGTGTTGAAATTTTGATTTTTTCTTGGTAGATTACAAATTTTTACTATCGAAAATAATAAACCACAATGTGGCCCAACAACAGTATGAATTGTTGTTTTGAATTCAGTTTAGGGTGGTGTTTGTATGAAAAAGTTTACATATATGGACATGGGCATCCCTCTGTAAGTAAATCACTGCGCAACATTTTTTAATAAGAGTACAGTCCACTGAAAAGTATATTCGGCGGACATTCACCCATTCTTAAGCCCACTTCAAATATACAACTTACTTCACTTCCAAGAAGCTTCAAAAATTCTGTTAAAAGTTTTAAACCCGCAAAGAACGAATATCTGACCGGGAAGAACTTTAATAGACTTCAGAATTAAACTTCAGAATATATAGACGTCCACTCTTCATTTGTTAAAACGACACCTCGTCAGAGATCTACCCACGCACAGGACGTAGGTCTCGGATTAGAAACTTTATCGCTCCCGAGCTGCAGATAAGCTCACCCGCTCGACTGCTCGCCCTTGACGGCCGCCGTCCCTTTAAACCTCTCTTCACCTCTGCATTTCTTCTCGTCTCCCACACGAAGACACCATTCTTATTATTAAGATAATTTTAAGGAATTTTAATCTTTGAATTTTAACCTTGTTTTCAGCTGTATTTTTATATCTTTCTTTCTTAACTCGGCACTGTACAGGTCAGACTAGGTTTGACCCCGTAAGCACGCCCTAAAAACAATCAAAATTCCCAAAGAATTAAAACGTTTCGTGGCCGATAGGCTATCAAATCGATTAGGGATCCTCCTCAGGGACGAAACCCGGCCCCAAAACTTTTCTAATATCCCCGAACACATCGACATGGATAGATCCGTCGATACTGGAGCCACCGGAGGCAAACCCAAAATTGAAGACCTAATCGCGCAAAATTCCGAGTTGATGGCACAAAATACTCAATTTAATCACTTGTTAGAAGCATCCCAACAGATGCTCCGGGAACAAAACGCGACACAACTTAGATTAGAAGCCGCACTAAATGAAGCCACGGGCGCCCTCGAACTGATGAGATTGGGAGGCGCACGCGTACAAAATAGGAAACCCGAAGTTACCGAAGTTCCAACATTCAAGAAAGAACACATGGAACTCATTCCGGTGTTTAAAGGAGATCCGGAAACATTGAATGATTTCCTACTCGTAACACAAGAACTGAACGACAGGTTTTTCAATTACAACGACGTAGGAGACTTCCAAAATAGGATGATCTTACATGCCATCAAAGCCAAAATTCAACCCCCAGCTTCAAGTGCAATAAACTCGGGAAATATCACGACATACAAACAAATCAAAGACGCGTTGATCAATGCCTTTTCCGATAAACGAGATGTGTTCTCCATGAATCTAGACCTCTCAAATATGAGACAGGGAGAACACGAGGATCCGTTCAAGTTCCACCATAGGATAACGGAAGCATTAAACAAAATAACCGCGTATGCCAACATCCACGAACCCGATGAGGCCGACAGCATAATTAAGCATCACACACAACTCGCGCTAAGATGTTTCCTATTACATCTCAGAGAACCACTAGGAAGCCTATTGAGGACTCGACAACCAAAAGACCTGAATGAGGCACTCGGATGGATGACGAACGATTACCAGTTGCTACCATCGAACTCTCGTCCGAAACAAAATGCTCCCCTCAGGCAAAACCAAACTCCTCAATACAGAGTTCCGCCCCCGCACCGTCTTTACGGGCCCCCTAGGCAGAACCCTGCATATTGGTCTCAAACACCTGTTGCGAGATCTTATCGACTACTACAAAGCCTAGCTCCACCTCAATGGTCCGGCCCACCTAGGCAGCCAAATCCTCCACCTCAATGGTCCGGCCCGCCTAGACAGCCAAACCCTCAACAAACTCCTTCAAACCTACAAAGAAACGGCTACCAAAGTAGGCCAACCTACCAAAGAAACCCTCCAAATAATCAGAAATCTTCCCAAAACACTCAAAGGAATTGGAAACCAATGTCGTGGCAGACAACAAATCCAAACCCGAATCCAAATTTTCACAATTTACAAACCGAAGAAACGGACCAAATAAGTGACGAAGCCTACGGTTATTACGACTCAAATTACCAAAACGACCAAACGATTGATGAACCCAATAACTATCACGACCCAAATAATGACCTATATTACGACGCATATGAGTGGCCAGACCAATCCGCGGAAAATTCCCAAAGCCAAAAGGATGAAACTCCTTTTTTAGAGGCCCCTTGCCTCCAACCACCACATGCAACCTCATGAACCTAAACTTTAAGCCGATTAACAAGCTCCCCTATATCATATTGCCCAAATTAAACTTAAAAATCCTCGTAGACACAGGGAGCTCGGCCAGTTTTGTCAACCCATTAATAGCAGAAAAACACTTCCCTATCAAAACAAATGATGAACCTTTTTCCGTTACGACCGTTCACGGAACCTCCTTGGTCACTTCAAGTGCCATGGTCCCGTGCGACGAACTACTTCGAGAAAAGGGTTTAAACCTAAAATTCCGACTATTCCCATTCCATTCTAGATTTGATCTCCTGATCGGCATTGATAATCTAGAACTCATAAAAGCCGATATAAGCATCCGGAATAAAGTCTTCCAAACCCCTCATGTAAACCTCCCGTTACAATATCTAAATTTAGACATCACTGAAACATACACCATTGACAGTAGGAGTGTCCAACAGGTCAAACTGGTACTTAATAACATCGAAAATGGAGATGCGATCATCCCCTACCAAAAGATAGGACCCGTAGAAATTCCCCAATGCTTGGTTAAAGTTAACAATTATGACGCTTACGTCCAAGTATTGAATTCCGGAGAAACCCCCTACCAATTCACGCAAGCTACTCCCATATTAGCCGAAGAGATCGACCCTCAAACTACTGACGTACAAACCCAAAAACCCGTCTCAAACTCAAACTTAAACCACTTCGAAAAATCAACATTCAAATTTGATTTAGGCCAACTTCGCCTCGACCATATGAACGAGGAAGAAAAACTCGCGATATCCAAATTAGTCACCAAATACGCAGATATCTTTCATCAAGAAGGCACCCCCCTTAGTTTCACCAACAACGTCAAACACGTCATTCGTACTACTGACGAAATACCAGTCTACACGAAAAATTACAGATTCCCTGAGGTACATTTGAACGAACTCGACAAACAAATGGAAGAACTTCTCCAACAAGGGATCGTTCGAAACTCTCAAAGCCCTTGGAATGCCCCTATCTGGATAGTTCCAAAAAAACAAGACAGCAGTGGGAAGCAAAAATTTCGAATCGTTGTAGACTATCGTAAACTAAACGAAAAAACGATAGAAGATAAATACCCTCTTCCTCAAATTTCGGAGCTATTAGACAAGTTAGGAAGATGCCAATATTTCAGTACAATCGACTTAAAATCCTCTTTTCATCAAATAGAAATGGACCCCAATAGTATCAGCAAAACAGCCTTCAGCACCCCCACACGTCATTTGGAGTGGACACGCGTCCCCTTTGGGTTAAAGAACGCACCCAGTACATTCCAACGCGTGATGGACAATATACTACGTGGTATCGCAAACGAATACTGCTGCGTATATTTAGACGACATTATAGTATTTAGTACTAGCCTACAAGAACACGTACACCGTTTGGAATCAGTTTTTAAACGCCTTCGATCTGCTAATCTCAAGGTACAACTAGATAAAACCGACTTTTTGAAAAGAGAAGTCTGTTACCTAGGTCACGTAGTCACACCAGACGGAGTAAAACCGAACCCAGACAAGATTCAAGCAATAAAAAATTACCCCATTCCAAAAACTACAAAAGAGATCAAGGGATTCTTAGGACTGTTAGGGTACTACCGAAAATTCATAAAGGACTTCGCAAAACTAACAAAACCTATGACTAAATGTCTCAAAAAAGACGCTCTCATAGACATCACAGACCCTGAGTATCGACAATGCTTCGAAACTTGCAAAGACCTCCTAAGCAATGACCCAATCCTTCAATACCCAGATTTCTCGAAACCCTTCAGGCTCACTACGGACGCGAGCAACGTGGCTTTAGGGGCAGTTTTAAGCCAAATTTCAGATAACTCCGATCTACCGGTAGCTTACGCGAGCCGGACGTTAAACCAATCCGAACAAAAATATAGCACAATTGAAAAAGAGCTACTCGCCATCGTATGGGCTGTAGGTTACTTCCGCCCCTACTTGTATGGTAGAAAATTCACTATCTTTTCTGATCACCACCCGCTACAATGGCTCTTCAACCATAAAGAACCTGGTTCCCGATTGTTCGCATGGAAAACGAAACTGCAAGCATACGACTTTGACATAATTTATAAAAAGGGAGCCCTCAACACAAACGTAGATGCACTATCCAGAGTCAAAATAGAAAACCAACCGAACTTACATACCTTACACTGTGACCAACTTACCCAACTTTTAGGCAAACAACTGGACCTTACCTCTACCGACGACGCCGACTCTGTGGTCGCACACGTCGATCCTGGGGAGGAAGGGGTGACTGACGAAACCTCATCTAGACACACAGTCCATTCCAACTTTTTAGGGAACACAGTTGTCAATATACCCATTCGCGATCAGCCAATAAACATTTCTTCGAACCAGATAATACTCACAGTAGTTAACCACCCTGTCCCCGACATGGTTAAACTTACGACCCTCTTTGGAAACAAAACTCGCATGCTCGTCAAAATAAATGATCAAGAGTTTGAAAACGATGTAATAAAATTCACCAAAGAATACATCCACCCTAGGGTAAAATATGGCATTTATTTCGAAACCGAAGTATACGAAAAATTTGCTAAAGTTATCACAACTCATTTCACCCACTCGGAAATAAATCTCACAAAATACTCCAAACGCTTGATCGACATCCAATCGGAAAAAGAACAAACAGATCTAATTTCCAAATATCATGATGGAGTCACAAACCATCGCGGTATAGACGAAACATACGAAAAATTAAAAAGAGAATACTATTGGCCAAATCTGAAGATAGCTATCCAAAAATTCATCAACAATTGTGAATTATGTTTAAAATGCAAATACGAAAGATCCCCGCTCAAAATTAAATACAACATCACCCCCACGGCCGTCCGACCTTTAGAGACATTACATATAGACAAATTCACCATAGAAAATTCCAAGTTCCTAACGATAATTTGTCCATTTTCCAAATACGCGCAAGCATACCCTGTCTCCTCTTCCACCGGCGTTGAAATAGTTAACGGACTTATGAAATTCTTTGCCCACCATGGGATCCCGAACAAAATTATTTCGGACAACGGAACCGAATTCCAAAATTCATTAGTAAAAGAATTAATGACCCTCCATAAAATAAACATTCACTTCATATCCTCGCAGCACCCGGAATCCAATGGTATCGCCGAAAGATTTCATTCCACTCTCATAGAACACGTCCGATTACTAACCAATAGGGAAGAATTCAAAACTTGCACCACATGCCATAAAGTCAACTATGCGATCATTGCCTACAATAATTCGATCCACTCCGCGTCAAAATTAACACCGTTCGAACTTCTATACGGGCACGTGAATAACCGCTCTCTCCTAGAAATGGATATTGAAAAAGCGATGGCACACGACTATTTAGACCGACATAAAGAAAGAGTAAAAGCCTTATACGCACAAGTGTCCGAAAAACTCCAGGAACAAAAAGAAAAAGTAGCTGATGAGAAAAACGTGAACCGCATAGACCCCCCTGAAATCCCTGACGAAATTTTTATTAAAACCGTCCAACGACAAAGCAAGACTAAACCCAAATATAATAAAGAAGAAGTTAAAGAAATAGACCCAGTTATGAAAACAGTACAAATTCACCCACGTCATCATAACACCAAAGAGAAGGCTCACCTAACCAACGTAAAACCACCCAGGAAATTCTATGAAACCAAAGTCCAAAATGCATGGAATACCGAACTACCACCCTCAGAAACTTTGACACATAAATACGGACTCAAACTGACTAGGGAAAACCTACTGACACTAAAACCCGGAAACTGGATAGACGACATGATTATGAACTTCTATATGGAGTTGATAGACGAAAGGAACAGAAACCACAAAACATTTCCCTCAACCTTCTGTTTTAACTCTTTCCTCTACCCTATGTTAGAAGCACACGGTTATGACCGAGTAAGACACTTTACTCGCAGGTCCGACATATTCAGCAAAGATTTAATAATCATACCAATCCATAAAACCAATCACTGGAGTCTCGTAGTAATTAACACGAAACGTAAACAGATCACGTACCTAGACTCCCTCTCTGAAACACGTACAAAAAACAGCACTGCAGCCGCATACGCCATCCCGATCCTAGAAAACGTTCAATCATATTTGGCTTTCGAGTTTCTCGAAAAAAGAGGAATCCTACTGGATTCAGAAAACTGGGAAACAATCCACCTTCTAACAGTCCCGCAACAATCGAATTCAGATGATTGTGGTGTTTTCGTCTGCCAGTTTGCCAAAGCAATAACGAGCAATAAGAACCCTACTTTCTCCCAAACTGACATACCATACCTCCGAGAACAAATGTGTACAGAAATCCTCAGGAATTCCCTGTTTTGACCTTGTTACAGGATCCTGATCCTACTCTCCTCCGTCTCAGGACTAGAACTAGTCAACGTTACACTGAACCCTGGACTTCTCCCCGTACTCCTTAGACCGGCCAAAATAGTGGATGGTTATCATACCATCACTCACTACTACGACCTCAGCGCTTTAATTTCAAAAATCAATTCCCTTCGCACTCAATACCAACAAGTGTTCACTTCCGTTATAGACTCCCAGACTACATACATAGAACGCACTGATATGTTCACCACAACTATAAACCATACCTTCGACGTGATTGACTCTAAGATACAAAACTTTAAGATCGGCAACCAACGAACAAAGAGATCAAAAAGAGGACTAGTTGACGGGTTAGGCTCCTTAATCAAATTTGTTACAGGAAACTTAGACGCGAAAGATAGCGAACGCTACGATAACATAATAAACCACCTACAACGAAATCAAGAAAACTTACAGGACCAACTAAACTCCCAATATTCGGTGAATCAAGCTTTTGCCGAAAGTTTTAACAAAACCATGGATATCATCAATCATAACAACCTTCAGATCCAGAAAGAGTTTGAATTCCTTCGGGACATGAAAGTAGGGGAACAAACCCACATTCGTGCCTTGAATGACTTTCTAGAACATTGCCAAATTTCACTACAACTACTAGTAAATGTTATTCAGGACATAGAGACGTCACTCACCTTCTGTGAATTGGGCAAACTACACCCAAGTATCCTGAGCTCAGAACTTTTGTTAAACGAATTAGACCGCCTCACGGTATTCTATGGCCCCAGGTTCCTGAACCATTCCGGAAAAGACCTATTCGAAATTAAATCCCACATAAAGGTTCAATGTTTTATCGGAACAGACGAAATAGTCTACTTTCTCGATGTCCCTATTGTAGATCCCAGGAATTTCGACCTGTACTATTTAGAATCCCTACCAGCAACATTAAATTCTGAATACGTAACAATTGTACCCTCCGTTCGCTACTTGTTGAAATCACAAAACGAAGTCCTTACCCTGAGAGACGAATGCCCTTCTGGCCTCGCCTATTATCTCTGCCCCGGTCACATGTTAATAGATGTCAATTCCCAGTGCGAAGCCGAATTCCTCAAGACAAGTTCCACGGGAAACTGCAATTACGCAAAGCTGGAAATCCCCACCAACTACGTCTCGCTCTTGTATAGAATCAATCAATACCTACTCGTCTTCCCTCATGGCGATGTACTCACTATCACCTCAAAATTCGGAAAAGAGTTACGAAACTTACGAGGGATCTACCTGGTCAGACCTAGCCAGAACTTAGTGTCCTATCACAATCAAACCCTGTTTGCTGCACATAGAAGCATCCTAGGCACACCCCTTATAGTCAGTAACGTACAACTCACGCCCGACTCCTCAAAAACATTAGATAATGTAATTCAACTTAAAAATCTAGATTTATCCTCTATACAACTAGAAAATTGGAAACCTATCAAACGCTTCACGTTATACCAACTTGCAACCCCTAGCTTCTGGTCTATACTCCTTTATGTCATGTTACTCAGTTTTATTGTCACAATTATAATTCAATACAAGAAGCATAAGAGACGACAAAACGCCTAATGGGCACCCCATTATGTCACCTTTATGTAATCATACTACGTAATCAACGTTATTACTATTGCACTCTATTGTAATCGCTGTAATTCACTTTATAACCATTGTATTCATTGTCATTGTCATTCATTGTCATTCAATTTTGAATGACCTTATCATTGTATTGTAATCATTTTTTTGTAATACTCATTGTATTGTAATCATTTTTATTGTAATAATAATCATTTTATTCATTGTAATTCTTATTGTAATCACTGTATTCATTGTTTGATAATCATTGTATTATTGTATCGTAACCATTATAATCAAAAGATGATGCACACCCCCAAAATCATAAACCAAGAAATTCCGTGTCCCCAAAACTTTTACATTTGCCCATATATATATATGATGTCACTAGATATGTTATGTCACTTCATAAGCATAACATTTGAATTTCGATTGTTTCAGAGTTCTTGTACGATCGACGTGACGTACTTCCCGTTCGACCAACAAACCTGCATCATGAAATTTGGTTCTTGGACGTTCAATGGTGATCAAGTGTCCTTAGCCCTGTACAATAATAAAAATTTTGTTGATCTTTCAGATTATTGGAAATCAGGTACATGGGACATAATCGAAGTTCCTGCATATTTGAACCTTTACGAGGGGAATCAACCCACAGAAACTGATATTACATTTTATATCATTATTAGAAGAAAAACTTTGTTCTATACAGTCAATCTTATACTGCCGACAGTGCTTATCTCATTCCTTTGTGTGTTAGTATTCTATCTTCCTGCGGAGGCTGGAGAAAAAGTGACCTTGGGTATTAGCATTTTACTGTCACTGGTTGTGTTCTTGTTGCTCGTATCAAAAATCTTGCCTCCTACATCACTCGTACTACCTCTCATAGCCAAATACTTACTGTTTACATTTATCATGAATACTGTGAGTATATTAGTCACGGTTATTATCATCAACTGGAATTTCCGAGGGCCTAGAACGCACAGGATGCCTCCATGGATCCGCTTAACATTTTTGTACTACCTTCCCATATTCCTGCTGATGAAGCGCCCTAAGAAGACCAGGCTGCGTTGGATGATGGAAATGCCGGGGATGACGGCTCCCCCACATCCTTCCTACGGCTCGCCGGCAGAGCTGCCAAAGCACATCGCTCCTCCAGCACCCGGCAAGAGTAAGATGGAGGTGATGGAATTGTCGGATCTCCATCACCCGAATTGCAAGATCAACCGCAAGCCCAGCACTGAGCGGAGAGAAAGCGAAAGCTCCGATTCACTCCTCCTCTCCCCCGAAGCATCCAAGGCCACTGAGGCCGTTGAGTTCATCGCGGAACATTTGAGGAACGAAGATCAATACATTCAAGTAAGTTTGATGATGTATGCCATACAGTTAGGGTTGCGGGGCCAGGTTTTGACACCTTAAGAGGCATTTTGACTTTGAAAAGCAATTAAGTTATATTTTTTCGTTTGTTCAAACTTGAAGCTTACATCTATTGCTGCATCAGGATGTCCTCAAACTGCTCGGTATTGAAAAAATCACTAATTCAAGCCACAAAACATCATAAATTGGTTTTTTCGAAATCAAATTTTTGACCCAGTATTTGACAGCCACATTTTTTGTTGTACCTGTGATAGACACCATATGATTGACACAGCAGTTCTTCTGCAGTAAATGATTCCTTGTATCAACAAAACATTTTATTTCAACATTTTACAAATAAATTGAGCATTTGAACTTAGTTTTATTAATCTAAATATAAAATTAATATGAATATTCATAAAAACAAAGTTGAAAATATCACCGGGCCTTATCATAAAATAGGTACAATGTTTTCTTGATAAAAGGCACAGTACGATTCTAATGGTAAACTAGCAGTCTGTGAATTGCTATGTATTTATATAAATATAAAAAATAAAGAACGAATGACAAGAACGAATAGAGATCCATAATGACAGCGCTGTCAATCACTGAGGGGAGCATCAGTTTGGGAACTAGTAATTGACATTTGCAGTTTCTTATGTTATCTTTGATTATTTCCAAAAAAAGATAGCTTAAATGCAAGCTACAAAAAACAACTGATAGAGAAAAACTATGGAAACAATCGAATTTGAAAATGCGGAGGGCATGGTGAAGCAGAATAAAACGCTTACGTCCTTAGCAAAATCACAAGAAACAACACCAAAGAAATTACAACACGAGGTTCTGTTGGGTAACCTTCTCCAGATTTCACAAAAACCCGACTGAAACCTTTTCCCGCCTTAATACTTTACTGAGAAGGTATTTTGCCTCAAAATTCAAATGGATTAAGCCCGTAAAACACTTTTACATGCCTTATTATTAAAACTTATTGGTGAGATTTCAATCACTCGGTCCCTGTCAATCATTGGTCCCTCCACCCTAATGCTACACTGTAAACATAACCGCTGCAGTATGAACCATACTTCCAATACATAACCTCAATCTTAAAAAACCAGAGATCAATAAACCAGAATCAAAATTTAAACAAAGACATGAATTGAATGACTACAAATCAATATTAATTCTAACGTTATTCCATTCCCGAGTTTGAAACTAAACAATCTTTTCAGCTGCAGAAAGTACGACCTCTTTGTATTCAATGAGAAAAATAAAATTCCTCGAAATGGGTCGAGCGAGTTTTTGTCATTTTCATTACCGTGGGAACGTAGTTTTCAGGATGACCTTTAGTCATGATACCGATTTCGTTTATCTACTTAATCTTAATACTTGATACTTGAATTTCTTAGATAATGCTAATCCAGGATATTTTGGGATGAATATTCAATAGTTCCCTAATGATGATATTGAATCACCTCTAGTCGTTAAGAATCTTTTTAGATTCCTTGAACCTCCCTAAAAATTCGACTGAAAACCCAAGAATCTCCTAAAACTCTCCAAATGACAATTATTCAAACTGTTTATTCAGTACTTAGACCCAATCAGCAATGTAAATTATATCAATGGTTTTTCGAGTCTCTTAATTTCTATAAATGAACTGGCAGATTACCTGGAATTGCCCTGATCAAAGTCTATATGTCAGTCAGGAACTGTTTAAATGTAAATATTCTAGGTAACTGCTCTTATGTTTCCACTGCTGTTGTCGGTTCCGTGTCAACACGAACGCGAAGCCTGTCCCATTAATTGTGACTTGTCCTGTTTTCGTGATTTGTCCCGTTACCAGTGGTTTGTCCCGTTACCCACAGTTTATCCAGTTACCCGTTGTTTGTCTGTTCATTGAGAAACCTGCTGTTTTGCTTTCGTTAACGTACCTACAAAGTTGCAGTGCTTACCATTTTATTTATTAACAATATTGACGTTTCCATTTCAATTAATCTTCAAAAGTTGCTCCACTCGTTTGCGTGGCAGTAAGCACGCTACTTGGTGGTTTTTAAAAATTTCAATCAGGTTTTAGAAAAAGATCAGTACTGTTTCAACACGATTGCGAGGGGGTAACTGGCTTTTTCGGCCGGCAGGAGTAGGGGAAAATTAAAAAAGTATCCTAAAACCACATGCAGAACTTGCTGATCATTTGCCGAAAGACCAATTTTGAAATCGGTCTAGCCGTTCTCGATTTATGGAGCGACCAAGGGAAATTGGGATTAATTTTTAGCGAACTTTCGTAGAAAACGAACTATTATATACATAGATGTGAAATAAATAATATCACTATACAAGACGTCGAAATAGACTCGTGATCAGCACTGAAAAACCATTAAAATGAGGTGCCACTTATCAAAAAGTGGAAAATTGTTTGTCAAAGTACCCAAACTACCTTTTGGGTAGTCCAAAAACTTTTGGATTTTTTTTCCTGATTTTCATTTAGTTAAGAAGTTAGAATCAGGCACCCCAAAAACATTCTCCAAGTTTCACTACGATATTCAAAAGTTGTGGAAAAAAATTGGGGCGAGGGTTACTTTTTACTGTTTTAATGAAACAAACATTTTTAATTTTAAATGTTTAATGAAATTTTCAAAATCGAAAGTTCGACTCGTATTTTTCGTTCTTGAGGTTTTTGAACGAGTGAAATCTCGTGCCTGTCTGGCTGCTATTAGTTTTACTGGTTGGCGAAAGAGTTCTTACTGTCCGTCTGCATGTATGGGGCAAATTAGTCGAAAAAACTACATCTTCGCTGTTATATTTATGCTCAGCAAAGCCACAAAATCTTTTCTAAAAGTGCAGTATACACATAAAAAGTTGATTAGTGATTTTCATGTTAACAACCCAGTTTGTCTGGCCTGGAGATTCTACCTGATTTTACTCTTTTCTATTTTGCAGATCCGTGAAGATTGGAAATACGTCGCTATGGTCATCGATCGGCTGCAACTGGTGTTGTTTTTCATTGTAACCACAGCTGGTACTGTGGGCATACTCATGGATGCACCGCACATATTTGAATACGTCGATCAGGATAGAATCATAGAAATCTACAGGGGAAAATAAATTATTAATAAACCGTCGTTATGGAAATTTAAACATTGTTTCTGGTGCGCTGGCACAGCCTATATGGTGTAAAATGAGTTTTGCATGACTACAATTTATTGATAGAGAGGATTATCTACTAACGAGTATATCGCTCTTGGAAATCCTGTTAAATAGCTCAAGACTACCAATGAATGTTGCATTATTTTCAGTGATAGTGTTGTGAAAGTACTTGATGTAAATGACACAATGTTAAAAGGTGGCCTGTACTTATTGAAGAATCGTTGCGGAGGTTCGGTTCGTATAAATGATATCGTGAGTGCTTCCATGATTCAATCAGTATTATATTATAAGTTATATAATAGGTAGTTGACTATTTGTATTTATATCATTGAATCGTATACACTACTTTGGTTTTGATCTGACACATTAACTGTTGGAATGACAACTGTATATGAGTGGAACACGGGATGGGTAATGCCCAACCGAGTTTTGTATTTCGTAAGCTTAAATATCTGGGAAATCTGACTTGTACATAAACTATTTTTTCAGTTTTAATAAATTAACAAAAATAAGACAATTCTAGTTATCAGTTATTTATTCCAACAGTCTAGCTAATGCTGTGCCAGTGTTTGAAATAAATAAATTGAAAGTCACATCGTCTTTAACAATCATACACATTTTTTTATGCATGAAAATGTTTGAGAAAGAAATACGATTTTTCTACCAAAGGTTATGATAGATAGTGCTTAAACGGCACTCATAGATTACCTGAATATTGGTTCGTGCATCATACATTGGCAGAATACATTATTCGATACTCGATTACTAGTTACCTACCTACGTATAGGAATTCTGCACATGGTGATATATTTATATGTTATTATTAATAAGTACCAATTATGGTCGTCATTTCCATTTGCGACTAACCTTAAACAGAATATTACGCGTAGAATTTATGTTTAATCGATTGTCACTTCCAATTAAACACGACTGGTATAGACTCCAACTATGTATAGACGATTTCTGGAGTTATGCGAAGATGAAATACGATTATGGTCTTGAAACAATGGTCAGAATAAAATTTTTATTTTACGATGAAGGATGATGATGATCTGTTGGCACGGGTGATTCCCTGAGCGCCACTGAAGGTAAATTAAATCGGTTTAGTCAGCCTACGTTTTGCAGTTTTGCCAAATAAGTAATAGTTAGGTTTTTAAAGTACATTTCTGAATTTATTGCAATAATTTCATGTGATATTGCATTGCACGTTTTTGTTGTTTATTAAACATGTAATTGGTAATTATTTCGCGCGTGATAGCCTCATTTGGGCCAACCTTTTACTAGCGGTGGCCCAACAGGAGAAAAATGTTTGATAACATCTTCGACATTTCCGAGTCTCTGATAGAAACGCTAGTGTAAAAAAATTTTCTTCCCACAATCTCGCTCCATTGCAATATAATCGAAATTGAAATCTGCGATGTGGTCTAGTTGGATCTCACCAGACAGTTAAAATTTCGTATACCCACCTTTCCCGATTTCTTCAATGTAGGTTTTATTTCACTAAGCTAAGGTATCTGCCTAGCATTCTTTACTTGGTCATTTCCAGTGACATTTAAGATGTAACAAATCTCCCAAATCAAAGAAGCATATTAGCTTCCTGGTAGTTCTAGTATAACAATTCACACTGGAAATTGGGGAGTATGAAATAGAGATGCGGTTGGATTACGTAGGAGTCTAATGGGTTTGATTGGGTTTCTATGCGCATGCCCAGTCGCAAACAGGTTCAGAGGTACATAATTAATTCTTACGAGACCATCCCGTGGTTGCCCTTCGACTTGGTACCGTCCATGTTTGAACGGAAGGAAGTGTGGGAGTCTTGCCTGTCACAAAGATACATATGTTAGCACGCGCGCAATGGCCGCCATCATTCGAAATGGAACAATAGATATTAAATCTATTCACACCCTAATAATCATTGATTTGATTTATAATTCGCTGAAAAAATTAAACCCGTGAGGGGTGAATTTGATGAACCGTCTAGGACAAAACCCACGTAAACTATGAAAATGGCATCAAAATCAGATGAATTGTGGAAGGTATGCGTGTGGTAAGGATCTGCGACATATAACTGACAGACACTCAAATGCTAAGTTCTAAAACGCGAGCGGAAACTTCAATTTCGGAGCAAAAAATTGCTGATCTTCCAATAGTGGTCAGATTTTCACCATGGTAGACCCTGAGGCAATAGAACAAGAAAATCAGTTTATAAAATATCCCGTAAAATATAACCATCTATGTTCTTTTTTGCGTTCTGAGCAATTAAATCAAGAGCAGTTTCAGGAGTTCCCGTGAAGAAAAATATTACGCTAGCTTGTAATCAGGAGACGTTTAAGAATCATTTTAAGGAAATTCGTTATCAGTTTGTTAATTTGTGAATTGCGCGGTTGGTTGGGGTATCAAAGTCCGCTGAGGCACTGCAATACATATGTAAACCAAGAATGTATGTGATAATACAAAATATGGAGAATTAGCTGTAGCGAATATTTAAACCAATCATCATGATAACAACTTGGCCAATTTATGGTTGTAACACTTTATTTTATCTATACGTTTCCGACATAATTGGATAGAATATAATTAAAGGCGTATTATGTATAGTGTAAGCCTCACATGAATTGAAGTTTGTAGTACAAAATATTAGATATAGATTAATTTAATAACGTTTGCAATACTGTCCCTGAATATTAACTGCAACATAGGAAGCCATTCATTATATAAACCGGTCAGTATCAATCAAATATTTTGAGCATTCATTCAGAATGTCGTGGAAATCATCAAACTCTACTCTCCCCCGAAGAAACATGCGACATTTTCACTATACCTTCGTCTTATTGAAACTGTTTTCCCCGTAAAAAAATAAATATAAATAAAAAACTCTGCTCATGTTATAATAAAAAAAACACGTCCTGGTTCGTAATGGTTGTAAGCATTTTATATTTTTCCAGATGGTGATTTGTTTCATGTGGAAGAGATGGGTTGTTTGCATAGAATAAAATAATTAAAATTACAGATTTCATCGTTCAAAGGGGATTTTCAACGTGTCCATTCTATCTCCATTAGAGACTATCGCTGATCTCATTCCTAGTTAGCCTTTTTGATACCAGTAGAACAAGACATTTTATAGGGAGTTAGTAATATCCTGTAATTTATTATTTTTCCTTTTATACAAACTTTTCATTTGTTTCAATTAAATACTGTATATTTACTACTCTGTTAGTTATTCGACCTGTCATAAATGTCAGTCAATATAATATAAGCAATTTATGCATTCCAAACAATTATAAATGTACGGATTACCCAATCCAAACATGAAAAACAATTACGAGTAAAAAGCCTAATATAAATGTTTTTATAGTTCAATGGAGTTGTTATTCCACGTGTGGAAATGAAAAAATCGTTAAAGAATTTGTGAATTTGTTATAATATTTTACTTGTTTCATTAATTTTTGGGACACGTAAATTCCCTATGGGTACTTATTATGATTGAAGTATTGGAATATTCTAGACGAATGTAGTTATTGATTACGAATTGAGACAATAATTGTTTGAAAATCCTTGATTAAATACATCAATTTATTGAAATCTTTATTGTATGCTCAGCTGAGTTTAACTTTTTGATAGCAAATACATAGTGTACGTCTCACGTATTCTATCTGTCATTCCCATGAGAAGATGATTAAGAATTTTTAACGATAGCGGGGCCCAACAATCTTTGTTCTTAGCTTTTTATATAGTCAATATAGTGAAATAAACACCATATAATTTGTGAGTTATTTCTGGCGAATTTTCTTGTTAGTCCTGTCGACATTGCCTCGCAAACATGTGAATCTAAAGTCTTTTTATATTAATTGTACCGCAATAATTGTTCAGTTATACTACAGTATTCTTGCAATTAAAATAATTAAATAAAGTCCTCTTGATTTACTTAATATGGAAGTAAGTGGTTGCTGTCGAGCTTACTTAAAATTAAGCCATGCCATACAGTCGTTTCTGCTTGTCCCTAAAATTATCACCTTAATGGGAGCAATTCCATATAAAATCAATTTTAATTAAAAGAAATCGACCAATGTCTCTAGTACTCGTACATACCTGTTGTTGGATTTATTGCTCATTCACTTTTTTAAATTGAAATTGTGTGTATAATTTTATTGAAAATTATTTTCGAAATACTGAATTTCGTTGAATTAATCAATTTTACAGTTCGTATGGAAGAAGCAGAAAAAATTTGATTATTCTTACCGTTAGTTTATTTAGAAAAAAAAAAAAAAAAATTTATTTGGGTACTCATTTATGGTTCAATAGTGAATTTTGTGATGTATGGTTCGTTCCTATGCAGATGGAATAAAATATAATATGTAATCAATTCTGTTTACATAGTTCCGTATGGATGCAATATCGTTAGGTTTGTAAAGCAAAATGGCGATAATTAAGTAGGCAACATTTTCTAACGTTCGTTCTACAGTTTTTGCCAACTTTGACCGAATGGAGAAATCATGGCGGGTTCAAAAACTTAGGGAGTGACTTTATGTCTCAAAGCAATTTGAAGTACTATGAATAAAACCATGTTTCAATACCTACTTTTCTATGAATGGACGTGTATGTGAATATTCATGTTTGTAGGTATATGTCATGGCAACATTTAAAAAAATCACCAACGAAAAACAAATCACGGAAATGATGAATATCCTGATCATAATCTAGGTTAATCAAATCGTAGGAAATCTCGTCAAATGGCGAAATAATAATATTAATGATTTAGCCCTCAGATAATCAAATTGATAATTGAGATTGATTGATTGATCCTTTGCAATAACAATTGGAAGAAAAATAAAAATGAAATACCGCACTACAAAAAATTGTGGGAATAGTTTTTCAAGTCTAATATCTTGGGCATTAATTCATTAAAATAAGCTTGAATGCAGATAAATACATCGAATTTTACAAATACTGGAATGCCAAAAAGTGTTCAAATTTTGATTTTTTTTTTGTATTTCAATTAAAAAGTCACGAAAATCGTAATTTGATACGTATTTGCTCATAAGGTCATGCAACACGACTGGGACGTAGACAATCGTAGGTTTAGAATTTTAAAAATCATTTGCATTTCATTTTATTTATATTACTTTTTAATAGCCATTTGTGTACTTTAATCTGTTCATGGATACATAATTTCATATACTGAACACCAATTATGTACCATTTACCATATCGCAATTCTTCTTAGATGGAAAAAATAGAAACTAGATTATGTACAGAGAAATGAGAAACAGCTCTGGTCTCGTACGAAAACGGGGGAGAAAATCAGAAGTATTGTTTTATTTCCTCTTTGCTATCATTTTGGTGTTTCTTTTGTTTGGAAAACACAAAGGTACTAGAATGGCCCCAAATATTGTGAATTGTTCCTAAACCATAGAAATCTGTTTTGATGAATTCTAAAACTTACGACCTTTTTATATGCCACTACACACGATATTTCATTTCATAAAAATCCGTAAAAAAAATAAATCCAAAGGAAAGGATGAGTTTGTTGGACAGAACTTTTTAAGCACCATAAATTTCTCAAATTTAAAAAAAAATATGGCAAAAAACAGCTAAAAATTACTAAATAAATGTTTGAAGAAATAAATAAGTAAGCAAATAAATGAAGAAAAAAATACACTAACTTTTTCCTTATAAATAGTTCATCATTTGCGCGCTAAACTGAGCAAAAAAAGTTACCTGAATTTCAATAAAATGTGCTGACGTTACTGATAAAAATTGCAAAAAATTGTAACAAATCCTAAACATGGTTTTTTTCTTCAATAAATTGATATATTATTTGGACACAGCTTTAGCGAATTTCCGTAGAAAATGAAGCTATTGTAATGGCTCCAAAAATTTTGAAATCAAAATTTTCGATAACTTTCTTCATTGAAATCCGTTTTGAGACATTCTGAAACGAATCCTAGAGTTTAACACTTTTTCATATATATATAGGTATATATAGGTATAAATAAATAAATAAATAAATATATATATATATATATATATATATATATATATATATATATATATATATATATATATATATATATATATATGTTTTTCATATATATGAAAAATATCCGTTTTTCATATATATGAAATATATATATATATGTTCTTGTGGGGGGGAAAAAAAATCAAGCTTTCCAAATGAAGGGATGAGATTTGCCAACACTTTTTGAGCACAGTGAATTGGTCAAATTTCCAAAAAATGTGCTATGAAAATCACTAAAAGTGACTAAAAACGTCCGAAAATTCTTATATTTACTAATTTTCAGCAGAATCCCAGTCAAAAGAATTTTATCAACTATGAAATAGTACATTAACAAATTTATTCATTACAGTTTAGAGAAAAATGTACTTGAATTTCATTAATATTCGCTGAAAAATCGATTTAAAATACTGAAAAATTACTAAACATCTAAAATCTGTTTTGAATCGTAGAATACGATTTAGAACGAGTTTGTTTGCCGTAAAATTGGTGGTTAACAATCTTTGCTCTCAAAGTGCTCAAATTCGAACACAAAGTAACATAATATAAAACGATATTCCACGAAATTCGCTCATTACATCATGCTGCATGACTGGAACTATTTTTAGCCATAAAATTGATTGTCAGCATTGTATGCGAACAAAGACCTTTAATCATAAAAAGAGGGAAAAAAAAACCAAATATAGTTCAAAAACCGAGACAATTCGCTCATATGGCCCTGGACATTTTTAATCTGAACCTAATGTAACTCAACCATTTCGAGTTGCCCATCATGCATCATCAATCAATTAACAATCCAAAATACTAGCAATAGTAATTTATTAGGGAATTTATCTTCAATGAATACTTGAGTGTCCCTCCTAACTATGGAGATTATCCTATAATTATTATAACCAATATTGATAGTATTGTTATAATTTTTCAGTTTGTAGTAGGTGGTGATTCACGTGGGAATTGAACGTTATCAGATGTTGCCTCTGACGCAACGATTGATGATTGCTATCGAATTGAAGTCAATAATAAATGTATTCCGTTACAGTTTATCATCAGATCAATGACAGCGTCACCGTTCGAATATCAACAATTCCCGTTCCACATTAAGGAACTGCAGTCCGCAAACTGATCGGTTGAAAATAATTAAAGTTGGAAAATTGACTTGTTGATGTGGGAGTGGCCAAAAAGTTGGTGTTTGGACATCAATGTGATACAATGAAATATTAATATAATGTAATATGTGCTAGCATAACCTCCACTTTGGTGAGCTGCTTATTGTAAGCGAACATAAAATGTTATCTGATGAATGTTGTTGGTAAGTTGGGAATAAAGTTCACGAATTAAAACCATTTTCTGCTTTATTAAAACATGAATATTGAGACTTTCCTTGGATTCCTTTCTCTGTCACTTTGGTAATTTTCTAAAGAAAATAGTGCCTGAACAAATTATAATTAAATAACAATACTTAATAAAGAAAACCGCCTGCCAAGTTGGGTGGGCAGCGTAGTTCCCTTACATATTCACATGGACGTATACAATTAGTTGAATAAGAAAGTACGCACCAAAATTATTGAAAACAAAATAGAATAGGAATGTAAGTAATAATAATTTACCCTACTGCATACCCTACACCATCAATCATCAATCCAATGGCATTCACCATCAATGGTAGGTATACATATGGGACCAATTTAGACTTCACTGGCACAATAGCAGACTATATTTAATCAAAATTGGTCTCGGAGTTCCATTCGTGTAACTCCAATTTCAGGTTTGTGAATGCGCGATTGTTACAACTAATCACAACGATAAAAAAAAGAAAAAAATCGTGTACCCAACTACTTCTTGTTTGAAACAAAATCGAACCGATAGAAATTGGCGATATGAGAAATTCACGTTTGTGCAAGCGCACTGTTGATACTATTGATCCGACAGCAATGAAAAGTTGGATTTCATCCATAGGTGAGGATACATAGTCTATTACCTTCATAACGCCGTTGCTATCCATATTTCACGCTAGAAAAAAACCTGTAACTAATAATAACCTAAACTAGGAACCTCTGAAACATCCAGTTTCCCTCCAGAAAACATTGGGTTCAGGCCTAAGAAATGGTGATGTCTCAGCAAAAACAATGGTTAATTGGAATGTTGGGTATAAAAAATAGAAACTTGATATGCCGAGGAAGTTATTCCTGTTAAGCGTTTTTGTTTGCTTTGAATTCTTTGTGAAACTGGCCAAATATAGATTTAAAAAAGTTTAGCTCTGCAATCTAATCAACAACAATTTTTGGACAAAAAAGTAAATATGTCTCACCTGACATTTTATGTCCTGTCATGTCCAACAGTGCCATTAGATTTGTGGTAAAATACTGTTGAAAGAAGTTATTACTACTTTTTGGAAGAAAAAAAAAAAAAAAACGCATATCGTTGAAAGGAAGGTAAAAATTCGAGTAACACAAAAACCAAGTCTTTTTCGAATAAACCCTAAGAAGGCATTTTCGATTAAGAAAGTTTAACCATGGGGATTTTTTGACAACGTTAAATGTAACACCAAGCAGAAATATCCCATGATGAGGGTGTATGGAACACTTGTGAAATTATTAAAGGGGTTCAGTACTTACCGAAAAAACAAATAATAATTTTTTTAAAATGTATATCAATTTTTACTTAATTGTGAAGTATATTGCACATCGATTGAAGAAGTCGTAAATGGCTGGAGAAGTGCGCAACCATCCGTTGAAGCGCTTACAGCTGCTTGATCTCAACTCAGTCGCCCCCTTCATAGAAAACTGGGAAATCCAAGGTAGCCTGAGCACTACCTTCTTCTTAGACAACACAATGTAGTAATGGAACACACATCAATAAGAAACGAAATATTCATGTGTTGTTTCCAGAGCCTGATAGCTTGATCCAATCCACAAATGTCATGGTAACGTCCAAATGAATGGAGAAACAAAAATACGTTTTTTCTCAATACGTTTTCCGACCTTTAGGCATATTTAGAGCTATTGAAGTTCTGTTTTTCTCTTAGTTCGGGATACTAAGGTCTACCTGTGGAATCTCGAATATGTATAAATTTCAAGTTCCTGAATTCAGTGAAGCCTAAAACGCTAGTTTCAAAAAATGGCTGTCGGGCGCTGGAGCAATGAACGGTCGTTTGGAGTGGTTATTTGAATTTCCAATGAGAAAAAAAGAGTAGAGGAAAAAAAATATGGGGATCCCCTCATCGGGAAACGGTTCATTTATGATTTTTTTTATAGTGTGGGCGAGTGGCGAAGGAAAAGTACGACTAAATCATTTCATGGGGTAGTGTATTCTCCATGGTATTTCTTGGGCCAAAGCAAAATAGGAAAACAAAAAAATTTAGTGTCCAAGCAGGATCTCCACAATTTAGAGCAAATGGCAGAACTTCCCATTTATGGTGGTTAAAGTAGGTTCTTGCCTACTTTAGCAAAACTAACAGAACATGTTTGAGATGGATGCAATACTCCTGAGGTGGATCTTGTCTATTTTAGTTGATGTGAATGAAGCTGCGATTTGAAGCAGAAACAAGAATCCGAAGAAGATTTTATTTATGTTTAGCGAAAGGGTGGAATTACGATTTTGGGCAGATAATTGACCCCGAAAAGAATTTCTCCTATATTTAGTCTCATATAGCTAAGGCCTGTTGACCAAGTAGGTAGATCGAGTGAAAATTAGGACGCTTGGCCTTAGAATTTGCCACAGCAATGGGTACTGAAGAAGGGATTACAGCAAGTACGAGTAAATCAGTAGGAATGAGGTCCCCTGACCCAGGGTGGTCGTACATAAATGTATTGTAGAATTGAAGGTGTTCTGAAATACAAAACCAGATTCGTGGGTAATCATTATAGCTCCATCTAAGATTTTGTACCAACTATACGTGGTAGGTAAAAATTATTATTCTTTGCTCAATGAATTCGAATCACATACTGTTCTGTGCTAACATCTTGTGTCCTCAATTTCAACATAATTTATAGGGAGATCTACAACATCTCCCAGACACGGGTGGCACGAAGACTAGAAAAAAGCTAGCTGGTGAACGGATTCACACGTTTTATCTACGAATACCGAAGCATGAAGTACTTGAAATCATGAAAATATAGTATAATTAAAAAACCCTCGATTGCGGCACTCTAATATCACGAAACATGAAAAAATGGTACAGGGGTAATATTTTTGAGGCCATATTTTCACACCCTTTCTACACCCCTACAGGTGCAAATCCTCTGGTAGGGGTCTCATCCCAGAGAGCGATTCGCTGCTCCGGATGTGTGGCCAACTGGCAGTACTTGGAGCGATCTTAGTGGGCACTTTCTGAATGTGCGTCTACTTTACTATTCATTTCTATGATATGCAATGTTCAGTAACCGTGAATGGGTTGATGCCATATTTCTGAATAGGCAGGTAAACAGTGATTTTAACAAACTGCAGAACTGTAGAGACAATCGAACCAATTGGAGGCGTTTTCAAAAATGAAGATGTTTAAAGGTTCTCAAGTCGTGATTCAACAACACATCGTATCGTGGAATAGGAAAATTCGACCGAAACAAGGAGAAAAAAAAAAAAAATGCAACCGAGTGGTTCGGTTGGCCCTAGTGTAATCACTTCTGTCAAATTGCTTTCAGGTATTTGGGAGGTTACGGCCGTATTCGACAGACTAAAAAATTGGTTAGTATCGCTCACCAACGAAAGCACAGAGTAACTCGAGTTCATGTTTGCGCTCTCACATGTGATATTTTTACGTGAAAATTCGACGAAATTATTTTGTTAAAATTATACTGTGATGAGAAGCCCGCAAAAATGTTGGGTACAGACCCTGATACTAAGTAAAAGAAGTCAATGTTCAAATTTCATTATTTGAATTTATCAATGCATATTTTTGTTGAACATCATTGTGTTCCGCAATATTGTGTATTTTTTACACACTGATCAATTTTTCACAATCTGTAATTGAAAAAGACAATACGATGAAGTGGAATAGATATAAAGAAAATAATTTATTTCATATAATATTTAGTACAGTTAATTTCTCTATAAGGAATCTTTTCCGAAATATGCCTTGCCACATTGTAGCATGGCAATAAATCTTACCAATGTCTGTTTTGAGGTTCCTCATCTACCCCTACGCACGCTTACGTGTGTGATAGATTCTCCTTCCACATTTTCAGAAAATGGTGCCCCAGAGGACAGATAAAGTCGCCTTTACTTCCAGGTGTTGCAGACATAACCGCATCACGCCTTGGTAGTGAAAGAATTTCCATTCGATTGTCTCTTTATACATGTAAAAGGGATCATCATCGATACATCCACACAATTATTTAGGTAAAAATCATTCTCAATATGACAACACGACAGTTATCATTAGTAAATCACCATTTCACTGGTCCTATAGTAGTGTCACATCTCCAAACTTTCAAATTATTTAAAGTAAGAACTTAATTTTGCACGTCGTTCGACAAGCTTGAACATAACTAGTGACCGTCACTGTTCACGTACTCCTGTTTAATAGATACTATTGAGCACTTCGTTTGAACTGTTCAACCAGACATCTGACCACCTACTAATGTCCACAACAATATTTTTATGCTCAATCGAAAAGCATTACTAATACGGCACCTTTTCTGCAAATATCCTTAACATATCCGTGCTTGGCGCTAATAACTTTTGCATTCGACTGAAGTTGAACACCTAGTATTTTTCATCACTCAATGTATTTACGTACGTATTATTTCATTAAGTAGCAAGGTCATCAAAAAATTCAATGTCTTCCGGGAAATCTTCATCTTCGTAGAAGACCGTCTTGGAGTCAGTATCATCTTCAGTGATGCCATCCAAGTCCTTCAAGTGCGATCTAATTTCTCTTTCAATGTCGATTAAGTTAAGATTGTCTTGGAGCCTTTGTTTCAACAAGCCCTCCAAAGCGTCAACTATCTGATATCTCAGCAAGTTCGGTAGCACGTTAGCCACCAGCTCCAATACGTAATCCAAAGTTCCCAGCCCATCGCTACGTAACTGAATGTTACCAATGCTCACGCTCATTTCGTCCAATACTGGGGTTTTTCGGACGTTCAGACTTTGGTTCACTTTGGCATCGATTTCGAGATATTCCACTGAGAAGCTGGAATACCCTGTTCGAGACATGACACCGCCGAGTGACACCTCCCAATCCGTCTTGCCTTTAAGCCTTTTAGTTGCTACTTGAAAGCCAAGAGTGACGGTGTTATTCGTCAAACCGATGGTCATGTTTCCGACCCTGTAAAACGTGGCCAGTCCGAACAGCCAAATCTGACGGGCATCAAAGGAAAATATCCCGGCGCTGTAGTTGTAATCTTCCATCTTGTATGGATCGTAGCCTTTTTCTCTAACGGCCTTTCTGATTTCCGCTATACCAAGATCCAGAGGAGGTATTGAATTAGGAAAGGTTTTCTTGACGTTCTTGAGAAATTTATTGATATCTCCTCTCATGTTGGTGTTCACTGTTGACAGGATGAAAGGTTTAATGCTGTCAAAAACAAAAGTTCCCAAGGTGTTGATCATACCTGAAAAAATCCCATATTCACATATTACTACAAAAGAATTCACATTAATGTTGTTTCGTCCTAATTCAACATCTATATTCATCTTCATATAAAAAAAAAAAAAAAAAAAAAAAAGAAGGAAATCTTGTGCTATGGGTGGATACAAAAATCAATCACAAAATGTGAACTGCAAAATGGTAAATTTTGAATACTACCTAGAAATTTCAATTTGATTGATTTGCATTCTGAGAATTCATCTAAGATTTGCAGCGCTAAGAAGAGATGGGTTTGGGGTCTGAATACATTATTTCGGATAAGTCCCATGATGTCATCACATTATCATTGACATGACCTAATTTTACAATAATGTTCAACGTTACATTTGTTGGAAGATGAGTCAACATCCTAAACAGCTCAAACGGTCAATGTATTGTAGCGATCATCCTAATCAAAACCATTATGTTTTCTCGAATCAGGGAAACGTATGCACGTGAATCTGCCGTAACTGGCAACATTTGTCCATTTGTGCTGGAAAGCTCTACAATAGAAAAGTTCCAGTCATGCAGCATGATCGTATGAGCGAATTTTCATAAATAGTCGTATTACATTTATGTTAAATTCTGTTGAAATTTGAGCACTTTGGGGACAAATAAAAATTTTATTATACATTTTATAGCAAACTAACTTTTTGTCAGTAATATTCCAATGAACAAACGATTTTGTGGATTTTTACAATTTTTTCAAGTGTTCCTATCGATTTTTAGCTTATTTTAATGAAATTTAAGTACATTTCTCAGTACAATTTTGTGCTTAAATTTTTGAATGTCCTTTCATGTTCGATTAATTTTTTTTCGAGTAGCATTCTGTTAAAAAATAGAAATTTGTAAAATTTGTAGCGGTTTTTTGCCTTTTTTAGTGATTTTTTAAGTACATTTTTTGAAATTTGACCAATTTAATGTGCTCAAAAAGTGTTGTCCAACGAACTCATTCTTTCTTTTGAAATGCTTGATTTTTTGGCGAAAGAACGAAGTTTTTATCTCAATTCTATCGAGAGTTATCGTCTGGAATGACACATACATATATATATATATATATATATATATATATATATATATATATATATATATATATATATATATATACATATAAAAAAGCGTTAAAATCCAGGAATCATTTCAGAATGCCTCAAAACAGATTTCGATGAAGAAAATTTTTGAAAATTTTTATTTTAAAATTTTGGGAGCCATTGCAATAGCTTTATTTTCTAAGAAAATTCGCTAAAGGATTTAAAAAACCGACCATAGATGCTATTAACCAAGTTTTAACTACGGCCAAAAGCTTAGACTCAGAGCATCATTACTCCAGGTAGTTGAGCATGATGATAACTCAGAGTGTCAGACAGACTGCTAAGGAACCGAAAATGATCAGCAAGCTCTAAAGGGCAAAAAGCAAGTCAATTTTTGATTTAGGACAAATTTTTTTTCAATTTTCAGCCTACAGCCTTGACCACTACATAAAATTATAGAATGAATTGTGTTAAATGTGTGGTCACGTTCCTTTTCCTTTCCTTGCACTACAGTCCGTATCGTGCAAGTTGAAAGCATGTTATCAATTAATTAATTAATTAGTTACTGCGTAGTGCCTTTTGCTCATTCTCCCCAAAGTATTCAATCTTTCTACTCAAACTTCCAAACTGAGAACCGGAAGGGCTTTTTAAGGGTGTTGACTCTGTTGATGAAAGCATCGCGTTTTGTAAAACGTTTTTCCATTAATATGGACGGTTTTTCTAGTTTTTGTAGGTTTCTAAAAGCTGGGTGTAAAAAACTTATATGTAAAAAATTGTCTAGGTAGGTACCAGCTTGGAGGTTCCTTAAGCCTTGGTGGTCTTAAGGTTGAGTGTTGGTGATGCGGGAAGAATAAAGAATTACTCCTTTTTTCTCCTGTCTTGCTATGCATTTCGAGTCTAATTTTGCTTGACTCTTCATCAGGCATTTCAAAAGTAGGGTGACATTGCACCTTCGTTTCAGTTGAGGTCTGTTTAGGTATATGTAGGTGAAACAATAGGTTTTCCCTGAATAGGAAGGGTTTCTCTTGCTCAAATCTCATCTCAGGGGCAACAGTTGGGGACCATTTATGGTTTTTTGACTGGGTTTTAAGTATTGAAAATGTGCTTCTCTTCCTGGAGGAGTGATGATTGTACCAATCCAGTTCTATTAGCGTTAAATGCCAGGGTATGTGGGACTTTCTTGTATCCTTTTCAGGAGTAATACTAAAAGCAGTTTTCGTCTGGAATTCCTGGAAGTCTGGTAGGAGAAAAAAGAGTAATTTTTCATTCTTCCCACATCACCAACACTCAGGGCCGCCACATCTCCAAGTCGGGCCCGGGACCAGATTCTGGCCACGGGCCTCCCCCCCCCCCCCTTTTATTTTGACGCGCCACTTCTACTAGAGATGGCTATGATAATTGTTTTAAAAAAACTATTAAACCTTCTCTAACCAAACGAAAAATCATTTATACTTCCTACCAGGGTTCAGTGTTTGAATAAGAACACTTGAGGGGCGGAACTCTTACTACTTCACTACCTATTATTCAACATTTAATCAAAAGTAAAGTGTAACTTAAGAATTGAAAATTCAAGTATTCATACCAACCAATTACAAAACCATAAAAATGCCATAAATTACCTTGAAACAAAAATTCTATATCCAATCAGTCATAGGATTTTTATTTTAACTACTTTAAATACAATTGTTTGTGAATAGAAGGCGTATTCAGAGAAGTTCCAATTTACTCATTCCTCAATTGGACGATTGTGGCAGAAATTATGATTGACTAAATTTCATATAATCATTAATCAACACATACAATTAACTTTATTTTAATGTTATGGACGGATTAAAAAGGAAAGTCTCTGTATACAAGATGGCTGAAGGAATTAATTGAAACAATGATCAATTATGTTTGAAAGATTACATTTATTAATTTTGAAAAAAAAAAAAAAAAATATAAAAATCTACAAAAATATAATTGTTTTATTACAGTTTATCTACTTGTAATGAAGCTATGCAGTAAAGAATTAGATTTATAACAACAAAAGATACAAAAATTATTTAGTGAAAAACTATCAATAATATGAATTAGTAAAATGAGAACTTTGTTTTGTTGAGTTATAATAGCATTCTGTAATTGTAATTATAATTGTGGAAAACTTTTTAAATATAGAAAACTGTAATAGGCTATAATTTCATATTTTATAAAATGAAACATTTTAAAACTAATAAAGTGAAGTGAGGGAAAGTGTATTTGCATTTGAAAAATACAAGACAAAACACTTAAAACTTTCGTGTCTTTTCAAGTGAAAAATCTTTAATAACCTTAGAAAAGTCAAGTTTGGATGCTAACTTGTGCTTAATGCTGAGAATGGCAAGGGCATTCAACCTTTCTTGGCCCATGGATGCTCTCTCCCAAGTCTTCAGGTGAGTGCCTGCTGGTAAAGACGGTAAAGGGTAAAGAGTAATATTTTGGGCCATCGCAATCATTGCAACTGTTTAAGAGAAACAGTCTGGTGTAGTAAATCAAATATAATCTGATCAGGGCCCGTCAAGTGTTACAATCTGTTTTATGTAGGCCTAAAAATTCTAAAATACTTTATTACCTACTAAATACAGGACCGGACCGGGCCCCCCCTGGGCCCGGGCCCGGGGCAACAGTACCCACTTGCCCCCCCCCCCCCCCATGTGGCGGCCCTGCCAACACTCAACCTTAAGACCACCAAGGCTTAAGGAACCTCCAAGCTCATAGAACTCCTAGGAAGGAACCTCCTACCTAGACAATTTTTCTAGTTTGCCGACAGAGATGAAATAGTATGTACATATGTAAAGAGTATTCAAATGATCGATGACTGGTATCTCTACCTTGAAAAATGTTGCCTAAGAGTCCGAGGTTTTTGAAGTCCAGTCGGATGTCATCGAATGATATGTCCATCATGATGTCAGAAGCCTGCAGGTTACCTTCCCGGGTCACCTCCATCGTACCGACGCCTTCAAGGTAGACACCGGCGATCGACACGTTGTAGCCTCCAGAGGATTTAGACCACCATGTTGACAGTGTATAGTTGCCTATAACTTCGAGTCTTGCATATTTGAGGGCTAGTTCTATCTGAAATAGCAGTATTTTGCTTCATTATTATTTTAGTAAAATGGTGATTGTTTTAAAATTACGAAAAGCTTCCTCACAATTATAACATGGTTGTATAAATTAATGAAATGAGTTATTAGGGAGGATTAGAAGATATTTATCTATTCGTAAAATATTTTGTAGGATTACCTTCGGTCCAAACCTAGTGGTGAAATTTAAGGGTTGAAAAATAAAAAATCGAGATCTCGAAAACTTTAAAAATAAAAGCGTATTTTTGTATTCGAATAAGATAGAACGCAGTTCAATGAATCAAATGGGACCACTCTGGAGCATTGCAGGACCGATTGTTCGTCCTCTGGAAGGGTTTAACTTTTGGAGGGGGAAAAAATCGGCAATACAAATGTTAATCGCAAAGCGGCTTTGGCTTGCAGGACTGGGCTGAACTTCTGCTCATTTGGCTCGATTTTATTCGGTTTTCCTGTTAGTCTTTTTCCTCTGACTTGTAACAGTTCTGGATCAATCATGGGAACTGATCGAAGTAACTGTTACTCGGTACACACCAAAGAACGGCGAGCTATCCAACCATGGTTCAGCCACCCCTCCACAAAACTGTACTGACCCCTGACAAGACAAGACTTGTTCTTAAATTACGATTATTAATCCCCCCATTGATTTATATCTACTACCCATTTGCTATCCTCACCTACCCTCACCCCTGTGGAAACTTATTACCTCTAATTGAATTATACTCAATACAGTGGAACCTGCATAATTCGAACTTCTTTAATTAGAAAAACTTCTTTAACTCGAATATTTCTCTTGATCCCTAGCATTTTGTATTTAAACAATGCTGAAAAATCGTGGATAATTCGAATTTTATTTTGGATAATTCGAATTTTCGGTGTGCTAATTAAGGTATACATTTTAAGCTCCGACTCAAAATAATTGTAAATTGATCGGGAAATACGTTTTAGTAACGATATTCGGCAAAAGGTTTGCGTTAGACCAAATGCATGCAAGTCAGTGCCATCGTACAGTCTGATAACTTCCCTTCCCCTCCCGCCCGCGAGATGAGATCGCTGGATCATCAGCAGAAGAAGTACCGGTGCCGAGTGCAGCTGACGCCATGAATCATGTACAAGAACTTAGACGTTTTTTTGAAAGCCGAATTTAACGTAAGTGATTCATACTTCAACTGTTTGAATGCGTTGGAATCGAAATAATTTAGTTGTAATGGCCGAGAGACTTAATTCAAGGAAACATGCTGTTTAAAAGGCCAAAATATCATCCTTTTTTGAAAAGCAATAGATTGTTTTTTACGGTTTCAGTTAAATACAGTACCATTCCAGGTGTCTTTATATTTATTGTTCAATATTCTGTTGGTCAATACAGTATTCAATGTTACTGTATGTACTGGTCCCTTGAGGTTCGAATTATCCAAGTTTCACTGTATATCTCGACACCATATTAGTCAGAAAACCCGCTCTTACGTATATTTTTCTCGGAGCGACAGTTAGAGGAAATGGTGTTAAATTTCCGAGAGAATGAATTCCGTAGGTACCTCATTTATAACCCCTAACTTCAATAAATATGAGTATATATTCTGGAGAAATGAGGAATTTAATCACGACAATCACGTCTCAGACTCGAGTAACCAACACAAAAATATAGTATTTATAAAAATGAAGAAATATAATCGTCTCCTCCAATTATGTTACTTTTTTCGTCTTATCAATCGTAAGGTGTTGAAATTGCGCGTGTTGAAATTAGCTTGATTTCAAGAGTCACCACCAATGCCCCAACCCCCGCTCATTCAAAGTGCAAGACGGTAGCTGTATTAATTATCACAATTAGAATTTGAACTATTAAGCTATGTAAACTACACCTGCCATTATTGGCACCAATTTATTATATTAGCTATTGACCTGTAAATCTCACTAATGAACTGAACACCTTAATAAATATAAACTTAACAAATCGTGAAATAAACAACGTAGGCCTACTATGATGAAAAAATTGGAAAATCAAAACATTAAATAAAAATCTAGTAACTCTAATAATATTTAAAATAATACAAAGCTGTAATATCAAGCTGAAATCTATAATACAGTTCCTTATCTGTCAGCCAGGGCCATTAGCTGAATTTATTTTTATGGGCTATCGTACCCATAGAAATTAATTCCATTTAATTTCAGTAGTTATCATGATAAGCACAATTATTGTTTAATGCGGACGATGATGACAATAAAATCACATGGTTACTCACAAAATTGTCGTTTCAGTTGAATTTCCGGTTTAGAATGTTTGTTGAAAGATTTTTGCCACAAATTTTGGTAGGGGGGCGGGGTCTGCAGGGATTCCCTTGATCTTTATTGATTCACTTTTGTTCCTCTCTTCATTTATACAGACGTAAGAAAATTGTGGTACCTATACATACAAATCTTCGAAAATTCAGTTCATAGCGACGCAAAATAGCGGACAGCAGTTCCATCTAGCCAGTACTAGAGAACTATAAAACATAGATGCTATGGTGCTATGGCAAATGTCTTTGAGGCGGATAATGGCTGTGAGAGGGATTTGCTCATGGATGCAAATTACATGTTTAATACAATGGGCCACCCTCTAGCTATGTGGAATGCCTGAACCCTTTGGCCCAGAAGTGACAGATTCCTTTTCAATCCATACCGTTGCTTCCCTAGGAGCATGTTACGACAAAGCAAGGCAGTAATCCTCAGCAGAGAAGGTACCACATAAGGCGACCTACAGGGAAGAAGAACCATTCCCCTCATCAGAAAGTTTAAGAGTTCACAATGGTGGTATGGTGATGACTTGGTCTGTGCAGGAATCCTTCAGAGTATCACGCAGTGGCTCAATATCCTGGAACAGGAAGAACTGCAGTAGGGCTACTACCCAGAGCCACAAAAGAGTAACCTCGTTATGAAGCGGGGAAAGAGGAGGAGGCTGAGCGGCAGTTCACCCAGCTCAGGGTGGTTGGTTCACGTCATCACCTAGGGGGTTCATTGGATCACAAAATGCAAGTATCGTAGTTACGTGAGGGAGATGATTACAAAGTGGACAGATCATGTGGAGACATTTTCCGAGTGTGCAACATAAAGCCCTCAGGCTATGTGTACAGCCTTTGTAAAATCTCTGCAATATGAGTGAGCCTACCACCAGGGGGTCATCAGAAATTTGAGACAGAATATGTGCCCCTGCGTGATGGAATATGGAGTCAGCTGATGCCAGCAATCCTTGGGTAGGCTCCCGCTGAAAGTCAGCAAGAGATTCTCGCACTACTGGTCAAGTAATGGTGAGGAAGGGGTGGGGGGTGGCTATGGGAGAACTGGTTTCTCCTGCTGAAGGACGATATCTAACCTCACACCACCTCAGTCCTGACAAGATGCATAGCTTCAGGAGTCGAAATGAATGAACAGGATAATCTAAATCAGGTTGTAAAAAACCGAGCAACATCGAGGAAAGCAAAGGATTTAGATCAGGTAGTGCAGTAAAAACACTGAAAAATCAGACATCGTTGTTGGTCTTGTAAAATCAAGCATTCCGAGGGGACAGCCATGAGAAATTAAACAATTGAGCAATGGAGGAACCTGGACTGGTTGCTGATATTAGAGTTCAAGGAGTTTGAGATAGGATGAAGAGTCTCATAATGTTTTCCGCATAGTAAACGCTGATGCCGCTTCCAATTACCCCTATGACTAGATGTCAGTTGCTGAAGAAGCAGCCCATGCTTCTCCATAGCACAGGAAATATGATGCCGCTGCTGAAGGTCTCCATGGGTCCGCTCATCACTTCTTGTGAAGGTGCCTTTCACGGAAAATTTCACATTTTCCAGAAGCGTTTGGTGGGGAAATTGGTCGATGAATGGGACAAGTCTCGATCCATTGTGTCTGGCTTCGTAAAAGTGAAAGTGCAGTTTGCCATCTTACGAGCGTTCTCATTACGACAAGGAAGTTCGCGCAGAGCAATCGCGTCAGCAGTTGAATTAGAGCCACAAATCGAACGTGAGGGGGAGGCATTAGGCCTCGAGGACGGAGCACGACGACTCCTTCATACAGACTACCCTACTTCCATGAGAAGTACCAAACCTCGAATCCAGACGATAACTAGCATTAGGATTGAGATAAAAATTCCGCTTTTGCGCCTACAAAACGAGCGTTCCAAACGAAAGAACGATTTTGCTGGCCAGCATTTTTTTAGAACATTAAATTGGACAAATTTAAAAAAGTGTTGAAAAAAAAATCACTAAAAATAGCTAAAAATAGCAAAGAACGGCTACAAATCGTTGAATTTATAATTTTTAGCAGAATATTGCTCAAATAAAGTTTAGTAACTATAAAATAGAACATTAAAAAAATTTTGTGCAAAATTATGCTGAAAATTGTACTTAAATTTCATTAAAATGTGCTAAAAAATCGATAAAAACTCCAAAAGTTAAAAATCCAAAATCTCTTTTGAATCGCAGAATATTATTTAGAAGGATTATTTGGCCATAAAATTTATTATGGCAAAATTCGTTAGCCATCACATTTTGAGCACATTAAATTGGTCAAATTTCAAAAAAGTCCTGAAAAAATCACTAAAAATAGAAAAAAAAGCTAAAAGTCGTTAAATTTATATTTTTTAGCAGAATATTGCTCAAATAAAGTTTATTGACTATATAGTAGAACATTAAAAACTTATGTATAAGATTATGCAGAAAAATGTTCTTGAATTTTACTAAAATGTGCTAAAAAATCGATAAAAACTGCAAAAAAGTTAAAAATCCAAACTTTTTTTTTTTTAATCGCAGAATATTATTTAGAACGAGTTTTTTTTTCCTTAAAATTAGTAGTTAACAATTTCTTTTCCCTCAAAGTCCTTAATTTTTAAAACAATGTAACATAATATAGTAGGATAATTTACGAAAATTTGGTCACAAGATCATGCTGCATGACTGGAACTTTTTGTTTTAGAGGTGGTGCCTGCTAATTTCAACACGCACTATGCGCCATACGGTTGATCTGACTAATAAGTCATTTGATTTTCTTTATTTTTCTAGGATATAGTTATGTAGAAAATAGCGCCATTCTCGAGTTATAGACAGCATACCATTTTCGGATGTTATTTTCCTTTGTGACCTAGTTCCCAGCCGAATTTCGGTGGGACTCTGACAAATTGGATACAACACTTTTGAAAATTTATATGAAGTTTGACAAAATAATTTCTTCTAAACTTTTGATTATCATTTGACAAGAATGTTGGCTGTGGAGACAAACTGACTTTTTGGATGTAGGAACGCAAGTCTTCAGCTACTCGTCACTTCAAAGTGGCTCACCGTCTCAGAAATTACGTTTGTAACCAACTGAAAGCTAATTGCGCAACCTGGAGATGTGATAGAAATTGCTCGATTGTGGCACGACGGTCAGTTTCCTGGGACCCGCACCACAATTCACTATTAGGTATTTCACATTATCAAAAGACATCAAAACATTACTATCAACTGGTTGGTCGTATTCAAGCATAATTCTCAAATAACTGGGGAATAAAACGTAACGACGAGTTGATGATTAAGACCAACATAAAGTGAACTTAGCGTTGCTGAACTTAGTTTTTGAATAGCCTTCGTATTTTCGGAGTATATTAAAAATACTGATTCAGCAAGGTAACATCCTGCTGATATTGGTTTCTACTTCGTCATAGCAAATACTAACCTTCATTTCAGCCATATCAGAATAAATGTCATCAATTTTGAACATCGACAAGCCGCGGACAGTGGAATTCTTCATTTCGAGCGTCCACGTGGGCTTGGCGAGCCTCAGGTTTGGTATCGGCATGGGATCTGGTATGGGAGCTCCTGGTATCCCCACTGGGTCTGGCTGCTTGAAGTGCTCCATGATCTCGATGACATGCTCGCTGATGCTACCTTGCTCAGTCACATTCCAATTCGGGACAATCACTCCTGCGTTTGTTTCCCCTGGTAAGAAAAAAATGTTGACTCACTTCGTTGCTTATTAATTTTGAGGGGTACACATGTCAATTCAAGGCGCTCTTTTTAGCAAATTGAAGACCTCCAGTAACAAAGGGCCTCAAATTTGAAAAAAGTTATTAAGGTATTAAACTAATCCAATTAGAATAGTCTTGAAAATTTTGGAGGACATTCTTTATTATATGTATGGGTCAAAGTACGGGTCAAAATGGTCGAATGCAAAATATAACAGTTATTGGAGACTACGAAACTTATGTTACTATAATTATTTAACCAACATAAATATGATGTTCCTTAGTTTCTATGGATGCATATAATTTCCAAAGATAGTATCGTGCAAGAGGTGAAGCGGTGCATTTATTATTTTCCAAAATATTATCAAACTATCAATTGATTACCCTGAAACCGGTGAAGGTGGTTTTAGGCTCCATCAATTTGATCCTTCGGGTAGTTTATTGATTAAAGTTTTTTCTATTTTTGTTTTCAAAAATCATGAGATGAGGAAAATTAACCTAAGATCAAGGGACGTTGAAGTGCTGTTGACCGACGAGACTGGAGGAGTCCCACGGCCTGCAAGTGACCCTCCATCTTCTGATGGCACATCTCACCGTTGCTCAACACCAAGAACGTCGATAAGAAATAAAATGCAGGCTCTTAGAGCTTAACTTGATGATAATCAAGAACTGGAAAGATTGAAAGATAAGAAGATAGCAGTTGAAAGAAAAATAAAGGATTTCAACAATATACGACAAATTAAGAAAAAACAGAGATTGATGGACGAAGAAGCAAGCAGAGCTCACAACAATCGGCACTTTTAAATCAATTTGAGTTCAGTGAACACTTGCGACAACCCCGAGCGCATTCTTAGGTAACGGCAAACGCAAATGCACCACGATCACAACCAGCACCCAGGCAGAGCATATACGATGACAGCAGATACCTAATCAGGAGAAAAGATGTGAGTCAAGAACTTCCAAGCTTTGATGGGAAACCCGCACAATGGCCTTTATTCAAGTCCATGTATGAGAGATCTACCGAATCGGAGCGATACACAGAGGAGGAAAATCTACTCCTGCTTCAAAAAGCACTTAAGGGATCAGCAAGAGAATATGTTGGATCGCTGCTGTACTTTCCAGGTGGTCTTACTTGGGTGATGAACGGACTAGAAAAGAAACATGGCCGACCAGAGGTGGTGGTGAGAGATGCCATGAAAAGTTTAATTAGTCTTCCATCGATGATGGAGAACCAGAACACGGACATTGAACACTTGGCCGGGGAAATTGATAATGCTGTAAATAAGGTAATCTTAGTGGGTAGAACTGAATACCTGTACAACCCAGTGCTCCTTGATACCCTCGTGAGTAAGGTAAACATAACATTAAAATTGCAATGGGGTGAGTACGCAGATAGTGCTAAACACAATGCGACATCGGAAACTGCAGTAAATTTAAAAACTTAAATGCTGATAATAGGTACAAGTTCGCAGCTGCGAATAAGATATGTTATCTGTGCCTGAAAAGGGGTCATGCATCAGTAGTAGGTATGTCGTTCTCAAAGGACGTGTTACAAATGCAAAGGAGACACCACGAGCTGATGCACATCATTAAACCTGAAAATGATTCAGTTCATGGGAATAACGATGCGATATTGGCAGAAGGAAATTATCATCATCGCACTGGAACTGAAGAGAAAGACGAGGAGAGAACCACAGAAATGAATCTTTGCAAGAACAGTGAGGTGCTTTTACGAATTACACCCATCAAACTTATTGGTCCAACAAAAACCACTGAAACTTTTGCATTCCTTAACAGCGGATGTTCTGTAACAATGATAGAGAAAGCCCTAGCTGATGAGTTGGAACTTATGGGAAACGAAAAGCCACTTCAAGTCAAATGAACAGACTACTCAGTTAGAGAGGAAGTAAACCACCGTGAGGTATGTGTAACGATTGCAAGTACATTGAATAACGCTAAAGAGTACAAAATTTATAATGCAAGGATAGTGGCACAGTTAAACTTACCTACCCAAACGATAGACGTTCATGCTTTATCTTCGCAATGGCCACACCTCAAAGGGCTAGAAGTGACACCCTATAAAGAAGTCAAACCAAGAATACTTATAGGTGAAGATAATTGGCCACTAATGGTTCCTCTGAAAGTCAAAAACGATCCGTGGAAGGGTCCGGTAGCAACAAAGACGAGATTAGGATGGGTAATCCATGGCAACATTCAACTGAATCGCAATAGAAAAGATGGAGAGGAGGAATATCAGGCAACACATTGGTCAGTTGATGAAGGGATGATGATGGACTGCATGCACGGAACTTCATTTCAATGAATACTGAGGAAGAACACTTGGATGAATCAGGTCTTTACAAAATAGGAAATTTATCAAGACACGATATCGAAGATACAACAACGAAAGTGGGAAGGAAGAGATGGGAAATAGAACTGAAGTTGATGCCTAAATTAATCCTAGCGAATAGGAAACCGATAGTAATAACAAGACTCAAGTGCGAGAAGAGAAAAATTGATGAAGGTACGAGGAGAATGACTAAGTCTAACGGTGGTGAAAAGAACCGTTTCGTCAAAAATGGTTTGGTAAAGAATTAAAAGCAGTTGCACATACAGGATCATGCAAAAAACTGATGTTCACATAGGAGACATTCACAACAGAGGTAGAGTCAAAATGTGTTGCGTGACTTCTGATACGTCCGTCTGTCCGACATGGAGCCATTCTTTGGACAAACAATCTAAACAATAAATATCACTAGGAGGGAATGACTTCGAAACGTAAACGTCTAGGTGACAACTGTGGGGTATGAAAACATGAAACTTATGTTATTATAATTCTTTAACTAACACAATAAGTTCCTTAGTTTCTGTGAATGTATTTAATTTCAAAAGATAGGACGAGATAGTCCGATAGACGGTTTTAGGCTCAAACAACAGTATCTAATACATGTGCAATATGTGTATACTTGCTAGAACGCTAATTAGGGCTATAATTCATGTTTGTGCGTGCGGAAATTGTCTAAAAGTTAGCTCGCACAATAATCGAAAATTTCATAAAATTTGACTAATTATTGGTTTATTATTAATAATAAACCTTTGTAATCGACCATGAAAAAAAAGTAACACCCCCCCCCGCCCCTGAAAATTTGTGGTTTACATTTCAATATGCGTAGAATCCCAAAATCGAAAAAATCTGTCTGTCCGCCGACGGCTTTAAAATTACTAGACCAAACTATAGGGAACTTGTGTTAAAAATCAAATTTGGGGTCTAGATGGTCCTTAAATCTCGGCATCAATTATTATCGACCCTAAACTGTTGTATTAAAGAGCTAAACACTCAAAAATCGATCTCGGAAACTTTGAAGGTAGAACAGTAATGATTTGTTGCTTATCAATGATAAATATACCCTCAAAGAATGATCGCTAGATAGTGGGACTGGAGTATATAATTATATATATATTATATATATAATTATATCAGCTGATATAATTCCAATCGAGGCTGTAGTTATCATCAGGTGGTATAATTAAAAATGGAATTTATTCTTACTTCGCGAAATCGAGTTAATTAACTACTGTCCTTTCAGCTGTAATAGTGAAGTATTGGTAGGTATTTATTTCATCTCACAAATTGCTTCCTAGTCAACCTATGGTAGCGGAAGCATTGCTTCCACTTTTGAGAGATGGAAAACTTGTAGTCTCAAAAAAAAACAAACGGTTTTCATCTTTTTACAGTGGTAAAATTTCCACTCGCATTTTACGTTTTAGACCATTTAGGACAATTTTCGATCCGTGTCTTTCTGTGTGTGTGTGTGTGTGTGTGCGTGTGTGTGTTTGTGTGGGTCTGCAGTGTATCCGCAAACCCTTGTACCAAGCTTAATTTCCACACATTTCAACGGATTTTTATGAAATTTTCATGGAATGTGTGCAAATCTTCACTACGCGAATACGCAAACGTATATTCCATCAAGCACAATTTTCTCACGCCCCCGTTGTTCGATCTCGTTCAAATCCGGAAGATAGATGGGAGAAATTAATTTGAGCATTCCCTAGAAATTTCAACATAATCCTATCATTAGTTGCTACTGCGCATGCGCGAATGTGCATTTCTTTCAACGAGCCTAATTTCAACAGTTTTTATCCGATTTTGCTGAGATTGTCAGGGAATGTGCGGGTTAGGCTGGGAATGATCCCATATGAATTTCATATTTCTCAAATCATTACTTAATTCTGTGCATGCGCATTCGTACATTACTTCAAGCAATTTTTTTCTCAAGCCCTAATGGTCCAATCTCACACAAATTTGGTGCATAGTTGGGGGACGATAGTTTAATTATTCCATAATAATTTCAACATGATTGCATCATCAGTAGCTCCTGCGCGTTGCAATGAGCCGTTCCTCATGCGATTAGCGAAGTTACGCAACGTCGAGCGTAGTGAGTACTTGGATGGGTGACCGCCCAGTTAAGGATCTCACGTCCACGTAATTTTCACGCTTCTGTTCAGCGAACCCCTCTTCACTCAATGGGGACAGCCGAGGCAGTCGGACGAAAAGCCCCAACCTGCAATGGTTTTTTACTTACTTACTTACTTGTCCCTGAAACAAGATAAATTTCTAGTTTTCATGATGACATCTTCTGGGAATGTGCGGATTAGGCTGTAGATTGCCCGCTACCAATTTCATTTTTCTCAAATCATTACTCCATTCTGCGCACACACCTACGTAAATCACTTCAAGCATCATTTCCCCGTTTCATAAATGACCGATTTCGAAGTTTTACTTTACCTACATCTTAATTAACTATATTCCGCTATGGATTGTTAATGATTATTGAAACCATTTCAACGATCAATACATTCATGTTGTATCCAATCGGTAGGTATCTATTTTTAAATATCGTAACATACTGAGATCAGGGGAACTAGTAAAATTGTAGATGTTAATTTAATTAATTTTCCCTATGCAGGTGCCTAATCTACGCAGGCATTTTGATGCCAACTTTCGGCGCAGTAATTTGAAATGGACCTCCTTTGTAATAACAAGAATTCAATATCAGTGAACACAGATCAGCTGTGGGGCCTCTGAGCCTAATTAGTTTTTTAATCGTCTCATGATGCTGAAACCTGACATTTAGCTTTTTTATGGAGATCTGGAATAAATTACAAAGTATGGAAGGACTCAGATCAGCTTCGAAACCTCTGAGGCTAATTTCTTTCCTAATCGACTCACGGCGCTGTTATTTAGATGGAAATTACGAGGTACGGAGGCGCACTGATCAGCTGAGGGGCCTCTGAACCTATATTCTTTCCTTACCTGTCGACCTTTTTTTAAAAACGCTGCAAATTATTACAGAAAGGTTTATTATTTCTGTATCATACAGACCTTCTACATAGAAAACTGACCGTAATTATTTAGCCTCACTTATAGTATATTTACTATCGAAACTCGGGGCTTCGCGCTTCCAATATTTGGTTCACTCGTTCACTGCATTACAGCTCCAGGACCCCATAATTTTACGCTTTATCCCTTCCCTCTCCCCTCCCCTCCCTTCCCTCTCCCCTCCCCTCCCTTCCCTCTCACTCCCTCCGCCTCGCCCTCCCTCTCACTCTCTCCCGCCCACCCTCTCCCACCCACCAGGAGTGCGCGCGTGCGTAAATCTAACACTCAAAGCCTCGAAAAAGACACTTTTTCGCCCGTTTTTGGCCCATAGCATCTATGCGAGTAAAGCGATCATGATGGTTACACGTTAGGACCACCTAGACCCCAAATGGAGTCTATGTGCGAAAGAACGGGTTTTTTAAGTAAATTCTTAGGCCTTTTATGGCCCGGACGGCGGACGGCGAACGGCGGACGGACATTTCAAATTTGGATTCTACGCACCTTGAAACGTAAAGTGACAAAGTTTGAGGGGGGGTTATAAAAATTTTTTGCTGTGCGATCACATAGGCTTATTATTGGAAATAATAAACCAAAATTGACTGTGAGAGGTGTGTTAACCCTTTATGGAGCCACGATGCACTATGTTCTGATCATATATTACACACGGGGTTTTATAATTATAGACCAATGATCTGCGTAGAGGGGCTACCTATCACAAAAGCAATGAAATTTAGCTCCGTCTAGGGGTTAAACCGCACAATTCCTAAAGATTTCATAAAAACCGGTAATTTATTCTTGGAGTTTGTCTGTGTCAATCAATTTTAGTTTTGCGTATGCGCTATGGTTATTATTACTCTACCAATCACGAAATGAGTCATAGGGAATTTTCCTGGAAACTTTACCCATCTACTCCTCGAGTTCGAACGGAATCGGACCAATAGATGATAAGAAATTGACGTTATAGGTTATTAATATTTGCGCATGTGCATAGACTACTATTTATGTGACTGCAATGAAAGTTATAGGAGACCGTCTAGAAGCTAATCCGCACAATTCCTGAAAATTTCATCAAAATCGTTCGATTAGACTCGGAGTTTTGCCACTGCCAATCGATATTAGTTTCGGGCATGCACGATGGTTATTACTGTACCAACCACGATGTAATTTATAGAACATCTTTCTAGAACATATACCCAACTACATACCGAGTTTGAGCGAAATCGATACAGATGATTAGAAATCAAAGTTATGAGAAATTAATTCACTTTTGAGCATGCGCAAAACAGAATTACTATTGCACCAGCAATGAAAGTTATAGGGGACCTCTAGGAGCTAACCAACAAGATGCTTAAAATATATTCTGTATACCTCTGTTAGGCAGGTACCTATTTACTCATCACTATCACGGTTAAAATATTGAAGAATAATCGGTTTTATAATACTTGCCACCCATCATTTAGGAACCACTAACGGCTCATAACTTTAACAATTTTAATATTTTAGCTAAACAGAGCAGGTAGAATATGAGGCTGAAAATTTAATTTGTGCTCGTGTTATTCTAATTTCAATTCTGTAGTTTATAATCTGGGTTAGTACCAAATTAAACAATTAAGAGCTTTTTTTGGTTTTATTCATTTATCAGACTCACAGCTATGAGGATTGACTAAGAAGTAAGTACAGCCATAAATTATTCAAAATTAGGCAATATTAATTACCAAGTGTACGTATTTTAAGAACTTTCATCTACAATAACCAGATTGGCATGCAAAGACGAATCAGTAAATACCCGGTAACTTGATTTTTTTTCTCAATAAAACTCATGCTATTAAGCCTAGAAGTACTTATCTAAATTAATAAAATCGTAAAATCTGTACATCGATTAGAATCATGAAATTTTGCGTATCTTTTCCGTTTCATGCTATTCGTAGACGATTGGTACCATTTTCTCAATTTTTCTCTGTCTGTCTATCCGTACGTTTGTACGCTTTTCACAGTTACAGGGGTCATTGGACAACTGATTTGAGTGAGGGGAAATGTCTGTAACAGTCCAACTTAAATTATGGGCTATTTGAATTTTTTTAAATATGAGCCAGAGGGGGTGTTTCAGGGGAGGGGGAGGGGGTGAAATGGGGTATCATGGACATCAGTACTGGAGATGTGATTGTTGAAATATCTTCGGGTTACTCCAACTTGAATCGCAGACTAGGTCCTTGAAATTATCAAACCCGACCAAATAAACTGGAGCTGATTGATAAGATATGGTTGAAATACTCTAACTTGAATCACAAATTACTTGAAATTTTCAAATCTGAACCATAACGGGTATTTTGAGGGAGGGGTTGGGGTGGTATGTTGAACGTCACTGAATAAACACTAAATCACTTTGGATAACACTAAAAAACCACAGCCTTCTTAGAAATTTTCAATTCCGACCCATAGGGGTGTTTTGGGGGGAGGGGGTTTGGAAAGGGGGTATCTTTGACATCACTGAACTAACTGGGGATCTGATTGGGCGAATATGATTAGTGTTGCCGCTACCTACGAATAAGTTAAAAATAATTATGTTTCAAGATTCACTTCTAATTAATGCACGTGTTGATTATTAATTCAGTTCTTGATACATGTGTTTGATCCGTGTGATTTCATAGGAAAATATATAGTCTAATTTGTGTTCTCATGAACTACACGTCTTTTTCATTTCTCTAGAGTAAAATAAGATTGTACAAAAAGTACTTAGGTACGAAATAAGAATTGCCTAGGCCTACAGGTTCACTTAAAACTTGCTTCTCGAGCCAGCTCCAAAAGATGGCGACCGTTACAACAATCGAACCTAAAACTGCATTTGAGAGGCTCAAGAAAGCAAGATCGCAAGTTAGACGGGTATTCACCGTCTCTCTCTCAGAGTGTGAGGCAGCCTTACAAAGTAATGAAGTAGAAAATGTAAGTGACTGTTTTTCTACACTTGCTAATAAAGCAGAACGTCTATTCAATTTAGACGAACAAATTAAAGTAATGATAATAGATGGTCTTGTAGAATTAACCGAAGAGGATATAGATAAAGAGTTTGATTCCATAGAATCTTATAATGACAAATGGCTGAAAATAAAGAATCGTTACGAACGACTAATGACAAATAATGATATAAGTATGCCTAGGAAAAATGATAGTAAGTATGGTTCTTCAGGAAGTTTTCAAATAGCAGAAGAATACAAACATAAATATCGATTGCCAAAAATAGAATTTGAAAAATTTGACGGGAACGTTCGAAATTGGATTAATTTTTGGGGGCAGTTTAAGAAAATAGACGAAGACAATGATTTGGACGAAGACGATAAGTATAGGTATCTATTGCTAGCCACGACAGGAACAGCAAATACAGTAGTTAAAAAAATATCCTTCGTCAGGATATGAAAAAGCTTTAGAGCATTTGAAGTCAAGGTTTGGAAAGGACGAAATCCTTATAGAAGTATACGTCCGCGAACTCTTAGGGATAGTTCTACAGAAAACAGATAACACGCTGGCAGATCTGGTTGATCAGCTTGAAACCCAATTAGGTGCTCTAGAGTTGTTAGGAGTAACTAGTGAAAAGTATGCCTGTATGCTCTATCCTATTGTAGAATCTGCTTTGCCCGAAGACATTCTGAAGGCATGGGAGAGAAATAGGACTAAAAAAACGGATATAGGTGAGTCGAAGGAATCGGCCGATTATCTAAAGCTGCTTTTAGCATTTCTCAGGTGCGAAGTGGAAGGCGAGGAGCGCATTCGCCTAGCAAGAACAGGTTTCCCAACCCGTCATGACTACAAAAAGTCAATTTCGAAGAAGAGCTCGAAGGAAAATGAAGTGTCGGAACCTACTGCAGCGTCTCTAGCAGCTATGACTACAGGAGGTAAGAAGATCGAATGTTTCTTCTGTGCACGGACGAACCAAGCTACAAGCGACTGTTTCCGAGTAAGCACCTTATCTTATGACGAGAGAAAAGAGAAAGTGATAAAATCTAATGGTTGTTTGATCTGTCTTAGGAAAGGTCACAATGCAAAAAACTGTAGGGCATTCGTAAAATGTATATTATGCCAGAGAAAACATCATGTTATAATGTGTCCAGATATCAAGAACGAATCAAGTAAACATGTCACTCGAACTAATTCAGATTCCAGCAACATGCTAGTAGGACAAAATTCACCTACTCTTCTGCAGACCCTCAGAGTGAAGATCGCATCGAACAATGGAAATGTCAAAGTAGTAAGAGCATTGTTTGACTCAGGTTCTCAAAAATCATATATTTCTAAACAATGTGCACTTGAGTTAGGATTGAAGAAATATGGAGAAGAAATTATAGCGCACAGCTTGTTTGGAGGAATTCAAACTGAGCGAAAGACTCACAACACATACCGTTTGAAAGTTCATAACATAGAAAGCTCATTCAATATAAATATATCAGTTTTAGAACAAGAAAAAATTTGCAATTTCGTACCATGTTTAGATTCGATAAGATGCATTTCGGAGTTACAAAAGAAAAACATTGTTCTTTCAGACTTAGGAGATGATGATACCGAAATCAGTTTGTTGCTAGGAGCAGATATTGTCGGAAAATTGATGACTGGTGAAATGCAGTCTCTATCAAATGGTCTCACAGCCCTTAGAACAAAACTAGGGTGGACTGTGATAGGCAATTGTAGATATCCGGAAAATAGTGCAGCATCCACTAATTTTTCATCATGTTTCATTTCGGTAGATATTTCAAATCTGTGGCAATTGGACGTTCTGGGGATTAACGATCCATGTGAGCGGAAGACAGCAGAAAAGCTTGCAGAAGACACCCTGGAACACTTTCAGAAGACCGTTTCCAGAAATGGATCTAATCGCTATGAAATTCGTTTGCCGTGGAAGGATGGACGACCACGACTCTTGGATAACTATTCAGTGTCAGTAAAACGTCTCATGTCCACTACTAAAAAGCTGAAGGCCATCAGTAAGTTAAAAGATTACCATAAAGTATTCGCTGAATGGCTAAAACTAGAAATAATAGAACCTGTTCCTAGTATTGAAGAAGCAAAGAGAGAGGGATGTCATTATATCCCCCATCAGGCAATAATTAAAGAAAGTAGGATAACCACTAAAATACGTCCCGTGTTTGATGCGAGTGCTAAGGATGGCAATGGGAATTCGCTCAACACTTGTTTAGCCAATGGACCGAATTTGTTAGAAAAAATCCCTAATTTATTTATAAATTTTCGTTTGAAAGCGATCGGGGTAATTTCGGATATCACAAAAGCATTTCTACAAATAAGCGTTGCTCCAAATGATCGTGATAATTTAAGGTTCCTTTGGTGGGAGGATGACAAAGCTGAAAAAATGGTAACCTATCGTCATTGTAGGGTCGTATTTGGTCTCACGCCAAGTCCATTCCTTTTAGAGGCAACAATTGCTCATCACTTAGATGATGCGCCAATAGAGTTTCAAGAAACTGCAAATAGGCTCAGAAATACGTTTTATGTGGATAATAGCATTACCAGTGTAGACACTAAAGAAGAGCTAGACAAATTTATGCGAGAGTCAAAGCAGGTGATGGAACTTGGATGCTTTGATCTCCGTGGATGGGTTAGCAGTCTGAGTGAACAAGGAACCTGTGAGTTTACGGAAAAAGATACAGTTTCCGTGTTAGGGCTTGTCTGGAATTATAAGACAGACAATATTTATTGCGACATTAGTTCAGTGTCCTTGGTAGAAAAACCACTCACCAGGAGAAAATTATTATCTGTAGCTAAGAGGATTTTCGATCCCATTGGGTTTACCTGCCCTGTAACATTAATTCCAAAGCTGCTTCTGCAACAATCATGGGAGCTAAAATGTGGCTGGGATGACGAACTTCCTCAATATTTAGTCGAGAAATTCGAAAAGTGGCTTGCTGAAATACACTGGCTGAACCATTGTCAAATTCCTAGATGTTTCATGTCAGGGAGCCAGGTCTGTAATGTAAGTGTACACGTATTCACTGATGGAAGTAAAGAAGCATATTCTGCGTGCATTTTCCTGAGAGCAGAACACGCGAGTGGTGTTACAGTACAGTTGATTTCATCGAAAGCAAGAATAGCACCACTAAAGAAACTTACCATACCCCGAATGGAGCTAATGGGCGCAGTGATAGGAGCTAGGTTGTACAGTGAGTTGAAAAAGTCACTACAATTGCAGTTCACTTCGTATTTCTGGACTGATTCATCAGTAGTTCTCACCTGGTTGACTTGGAAAAACGATTGGAATACGTTTGTAAGCAATAGGTGCAGAGAAATATCGTCATTGACGGGTACTGAATGGAAACACGTACCAGGCGAGCACAATCCAGCAGATTTACCATCTAGGGGATGCTATGGTGAACGGCTGTCAACTAGCCGTTGGTGGGAGGGCCCTGAATGGTTGAAAAAGGGACCCGATGAATGGCCAGTACGGGCCGTTAGAATTCCGCAGGAGGATGCTCTCATTGAAAGGAGAAAAATTGTTCACTCCTCCTTTGCAATTCAGTCTGATCCATTCTCAGAGAGGCTCAGCAGGCTGTCCTGTTATTTTCGAGCAATCCGTGTGGCTGCTTGGGTTAGGAGAGGATTAAGAAAATTCAGAGAGCTCAAGAAATTTAGAGCAGCAGCGAAAGTTAGAACCCTACCCAAAATTCGCGAAGAGCTTTCCTACAACGAAATTGAGGAAGCAGAGAGGCGTGTTTTACACTGTGTGCAGGAGGAGGGATTTGCTGCTTGTCATGAAAAACTATTGAAGAAATTACAAAGCTACCAAGACGAACATGGGGTACGCAGGATTAGGTCTAGACTTCTTCCAGACGAAGAGGAACTTTTTACTTGCCCTATCCTACTTCCCGCAGGTCACCCTATCGTCAGTAAACTCATTATGAGCGAGCACCTACGTGCAAATCATGCAGGTCCGCAAATATTGATGTGTATTTTGAGAAAACGATTCTGGATCACAAAAGCGAGAAAGTCAATTCGATCCGTACTCATTAAGTGTTCTGTATGTCAGAGATTCAGAGCTAAAGCGGCAGTTCCTCCAGTTGCCCCATTGCCGAAAGACAGAGTTACTTTGGGGGGCGTATTTGAAGTAAGTGGAGTAGATCTTGCGGGACCGCTGATGCTCAAAGACAAATCCAAGGTGTGGATAGTGCTTTTTACTTGCGCTGTCTATCGTGCAGTCCATCTAGAACTTACCACATCCCTATCTACTGAGGCCTTTCTCCAAACATTTCGTCGATTCACTGCGAGAAGAGGACGGATCAAGGTGATTTACTCTGATAACGCCACGAATTTTGTGGGGGCTTATAACGCTCTTCAATCCCTAGATTGGGACAAAATCGTTGCTCATGCTGCTATTAACCGAATTCAGTGGCAATTTAATCCACCAGCTACTCCTTGGTGGGGAGGATGGTGGGAGAGGCTAGTAGGGTTGATGAAGGATCTGTTACGTAGAAATTTAGGAAAATCATCTTTAAGTTATGAAGAATTAGCAACTGTGTTGTGTGACTGCGAAGCAACACTCAATTCTCGGCCTCTAACTTACATCTATCAGGAAACAGGAGATCTAGAACCGTTAACTCCAGCTCACTTCATTCATAATAATCAGTCAGGAAGCGAAATACCGGATTTTGATGCAGCGGAAGCCGAAAACGTTCAAAGTATTTACAAAAAATTAGAGATGGAGTCCGACAGCGATTTCGAAACGAATATTTAGCGATGCTAGTACATCTTGCTGATCGAAAGATACGGACGCTCAAAGTGGGAGATGTGGTACTTGTTGGTACGGAAAACCCGAAGCGTATTAACTGGCCATTGGGTATTGTCACTGAGTTGTATCCCGGTAAAGACGGACAACACCGTGTGGCGAAAGTTCGTACAGCTACGACTGAATTAGTCAGAGCTTTCCAGCGACTTTATCCACTAGAAATAGATAATAGCACGAGCGAAGAATTGCGAATAGGCCAGAAGAAAATTAACATCCAGAAATTGAAGACCACGAAAGAAGACCAAGGGAAAACTACATACAGGGATGATTCCAAGCCACAAACCATCACCACACGAATAGGACGGTTGGTGAAGAAGCCTCCTCGACTCTCCGACTAGGAATGAACTCGTTGCTATCATTATGGCGATAGCAAGGTGGGAGTATGTTGCCGCTACCTACGAATAAGTTAAAAATAATTATGTTTCAAGATTCACGTCTAATTAATGCACGTGTTGATTATTAATTCAGTTCTTGATACATGTGTTTGATCCGTGTGATTTCATAGGAAAATATATAGTCTAATTTCTGTTCTCATGAACTACACGTCTTTTTCATTTCTCTAGAGTAAAATAAGATTGTACAGAAAGTACTTAGGTACGAATTAAGAATTGCCTAGGCCTACAGGTTCACTTAAAACTTGCTTCTCGAGCCAGCTCCAAAAATTAGATTACATCAATCTCAATCACTGGCTATTCGAATTTTTTCTAGCCTCAACCATAGGGAGGTGTTTGTGGTAAGCAAAAAGGGTGGGGGGAGGGGGTGGTTAAAATAAATAATTTAGTCATCACCGAACAAACTGGTGATCTGATGCTCGGAAGAATGAAATTGGATTAGACTGAATGTTCTTTTGGGTTACATCAAGAATATTTTTAAACTGAAATAGTATTTGTGTTTGTGGGGAGCGAGTGGGGGTTGATCTCAGTAGTTTGGTCCTAATAGGTAATTTATAAGTAAGTACTTTCAAGTAAGGACTTTTTTGAATCAGATCTATGGGGATGTCCCAAAACGTGATGGGTGAAGGGGGGCTTGCGTATATTCAAGTCAACCTGTGCAACGCACTGGTGAACCAGCTAGTTTTAGATAATTTCCGACATTTCAAGGGTGTTCACCTTTTACTAAAACTTAGAGACAATGCACAAGTAGTGGGTAATATATGAGATCAAGAATTCCTTCGAATAAACGAATGTGAGAAGAATACATATATTTCAATGTTGGAAATTTGGATAGCTTTATAGGGTCGATAGCCAAAAGTTAATTCAACCTTGAAATAGGTAGTTCCTCTAAAAGTCATACGTGAGTTCTTAGAATAGCAACCAACGGTAGGCCGTTCAAAAACTGTATATTTTCCACCCTTTCTAGCAAAAACCGGACATTTGGATATCAGATCGACTTGAAATGTTCACCTTGACAACGTGGTGAAAAACCGGACTGTCCGGGCCAAAACCGGACACCTGGCAACGCTGATTCGCAGATGATGCATCACTTGTAAGTAAACTGGCTATATTGATAAAGTTAACTCCTCTCATTCTCTCCTCACAGATCAAGTGGTTGACTGGTTCAATGCTAACAAACTGGAAGTTAATCGATCTGAAACTTGAGATCTAAAAAAAAAATCAAATGTAGATGCTCCTCTTAATCCACCTTCAGTTTGGTTTTTGGGGATTAATATGGATCCAAAATCTAAGTGGTTAGAACATTGTTTAGAATTTGCCAAACGCTGCAATTCAGCATTGTTTCTTTTAAGAATGCTAAAACAAAACATGAGTAATAATGGACTTCTGCAGGCTTATTATTGTTGCTTCCAAAGTATAATAAGTTGTCGAATAGTTTGTTGGGGGCATGTCCCGTCATCTCGTATATTTTCCATACAAAGAAAACTATACATGTCCTCGCCAACATTGAATATAGAGATGATAGTTCAGCAGCGTTCAAAAAGTTAAATATACCTACTTACTTTACCATTTATCTATTTATGTACTTGAGAGTGCTACGTGAAAAAATATCAAAATAGTTATGAGGTCAGAAATGAAATTCACGACTATCCAACAAGAATAACTGACCTGTTGTCCTTGAAAAAGAATCGGGTCAAGGTTTGTCAAAATGCAGTCAACTATTGTAGATTTTTTTTTTTTAACATTCTACCACATTCATTCAAGAGATTAGAATACAGGAAATGTTAAAATAAGCTTAGATTATATTAATGTGATTTGGCGTTTTATAATTTTGTTGAGTTCCTCGAATGTCGTCATACAAGTTTGAACAATGATCTAGTTGTATAAAAGAGATATATTTTATGTGTTATTATGTTCTAGTATCTACGTTTCTCTCTCTCTCTCTCTCTCTCTCTCTCTCTCTCTCTCTCTCTCCGTCTACGACTTTCACTGAATTTCAAACAACAACATTTGACGATGAATCCAAAAAGGATTCACTGAAAGCTGCTATATAGCATTTTACCGGCTGTACGACGAAATAATTTCATCATGATGGTAAATAAAACATTATTGAACTCGTGTAAAGCTAATGACTCGGAAGTTGATTAGTGGCTGTGACTGGTCGCGACCTCAAACCTATTGACGCTGTTGATAGTCTTACAGCGAGATAATGCCAATTAAGCCAGGCGATTTCCTCATGGAAAAATGTCAAATAATATATTGTTTCGTCATCACTACTACGGTTATTATTATTATTGTATTATACAACATAGTATTGAATATAACCCAACCACTAAATCCTATAAATTTCTGTAAGCGCTGCTAATTGTCAGTGACTCATTGGTTACCCACATTTGGCAAATTTGCGTATCAGAAACACGCTATACCTATGTATGTACATTGTACGTGTCGTGTATTGCAACGTATTATTATAATTATAGACTACATAAAAGTGTTGTGATAAAATGCTCGGTCTAGTCATAAGAAGCTCATGACTATAAACATGAAATGTGCCTGTCGTGTTATAGCAATCATCAATGACCTCAACATGTGTCAATATCGCCAAGCAAGTTGGTCGGTTGGCCTTACATTATTGTTAGCCAAACTTTCAAATTTTCCATTTCGTTCAATAAAACCTATAAGTTAGAGGTAGTCGAGTATTAATTGCACTAAATTGCTGTATGTAAAGTTGTGTTTATAAACAATAAGTACCTCATAAGTCTAGTTTTACCCTTTCTTTGAAATTTTAGTTTCTACTTTTTATTTCAATGGGTCAACATATTTTTAAATCAAAATTTCCCAAAACATTCTTAATGAAAATCCATTTTGAGACTTCCTGAAACGATTCCTGAAGTATGAGCTTTTTCATATACACATATGTGTCATTCCAGACGATACCTAACTCTTCTTGAGATTAAGATTAAAAAATCCTTTCTTTTGTCAAAATATCAAGCTTTACAAAAGAAAGGATGAATTTGTTGGGCAGCACTTTTAGAGCAAAATAAATTCGTAAAATTTCAAAAAATGTGCTAAAAGAATCGATAAAAATGACAATAACTGCTCAAATGTCAAATACAATTATGCTCAAAATCATGCTGAAAAATGTATATACTTAAACTTCATTGATATATCTATGCTAAAAAATCAATAAAAACTGCAAACAAAGCTTGAAAATCCAAAATCTTTGTTTAAATAGCAAAATATTATAGTGAAAAAGTTTATTTCTCATGAAATTTATAGTTAACCATCTCTTCTCGCTCAAAGTGCACACATTTCAAAACAATTTAACATAAATATAATACCATCATTTAAGAAAATTTGATCATACAATCATGATGCACGATTGGGTCTTTTTGAATTGGTCTTGAGACTTGACCGACCCTAAAAATCTAGAAACTAAAATCATTAATTTTATTTTATTTAGCGCTAGCAAAACCATTTAGTAAAGACTCTCATTTTTAGGATCTTCCTAGGCCTCTAGGACAAAGAAACTTGGATTTTCGAATAATTCTTACTGATAATCAATGTTAGAGACGATTCATTTAACAATATCAGTGGCTCACCTGCAACTGCTACCTGCTGAAGCGCAGTAAACAAAAAACACAAGCGTAATAACATTTTGATGGATACATGTGGACCACTACTCCAGACGCTTGTAATCAGGAATCATTGACGACTGCTCGGTTCAATCTGGAGCCCCTGACCTTCCTAAATCTAAAAGAATCTCTTATCGTCCAGTTATCTTGTATATCTTGGCTTCCCAGTTCGAAAAATAATCTCATCCTTTTTCGTTCGTCATCATATTACACTATCATCCCGTTAATACGAACAACAGCCATACAAAATCTCCGTGCAGGAAGCGGGAAAAGTATCTGTGTAAACATTTTGCCACGTTACTCTCTCACCGTCCCGATGGGCTAAGGGCAAGTTATGTAACAAAACCGGAACTCTCCCTAAACGCTAGTTCGGCCTACATCTGACAACATATATATCTCTAGCCTGAAAAATGAATTACGAGTCTGTTTACTCTGATAGTTAGTGACTGCTGAATAGCCTTTCGATTTCCGTAAACGGCATTTAAAAAAAATTATTGAAAAGTATGTATTTAATGATCTTCAACAATTCCATAGCGAAAAACATAAACGTCATAATTGATCAATTAAGAAACGAAAAACTCTGCAAATTTTTACACAAAGGTTTATTATTTCTATATCATACAGACCTTCTGCGTTGAAAACTGACCGTAATTATTTAGCCTCACTTATAGTAGATTTACTAAGTATCGAAACTCGGGGCTTCGTGCTTCCAATATTTGGTTCACTCGTTCACTTCGTTCATTACAGCTCCAGGACCCCATAATTTTACGCTATATAGTAAAGTTGAGGGGAAAAAAAAAAAAAAAAAAAAAAAAAAAGGGGCCGTCTAGGGACACCCGAAGGAAGCTAAGCTTTATATCATAAAGCGTAGAATAGAATTATGAGTATTTTCATCCTCATAAACAATCTCTTCTAATTGGAATTAATTTCATCACACTCTCTCTCTCGCCTTCCCTCCCCTCCATCTCTCCTCCCCTCCCTCTCCCCTCCCCTCCCTCTCCCCTTCCCTCCCCTCTCTTCCCTCTCACTCACTCCGCCTCCCCCACACTCCCTCGCCCTCCCTTCCCTCTCACTCCCTCCGCCTCGCCCTCCCTCTCACTCTCTCTCCCGCCCACCCTCTCCCACCCACAAGGCGTGCGCGCGTTCGTCAGTCTAACACTCAAAACTTCGAAAAAAAGACACTTTTTCGCCCGTTTTTGGCCCATAGCATCTATGCGAGTAAAGCAATCGGGATAGTTAAACGTTAGGACCAACTAGACCCCAAATGGAGTCTATGTGCGAAAGAACGGGTTTTTAAGTCAATTTTTATTCCTTTTATGGCCCGGACGGCGAACGGCGGACGGACATTTCAAATTTGGATTCTACGCACCTTGAAACGTAAAGTGACAAAGTTTGGGGGGGGGGGGGGGGGGTTATAAAAATTTTTTTGCTACACGATCACATAGGCTTATTATTGAAAATAATAAACCAAAAATGATACTCAATGTAATTTACGTTTGCGCATGCGCAGAATGAACTGATGAGTTGAGAACAATGAAATAGGTACGGGACCATCTACAACGTAACCCGCGAATTCAGGGACAATTTCATCAAAACTTGATGAACACTGTTGAAATTAGGGTCGTTACAAGGCTTTCACATTGGCGCATGCGGAGTAGCTATTAATGATACAATCATGTTGAAATTAATATGGGGTAATCAAATCGCCTTCTCACGACTATCATCGAAATTTAGGTGAAATCGAACGACTGGGGTGTGAGAAAACGGAAAATATTGGAATTTACGTGATAGGCGCAACAATGAAACTGATGGGGGACTATCTGCAACCTAACCCGCTCGTTCCCTGAAAATATCATCAAAATCGGATGAAAACTGTGGAAAATAAGCTTGTTACAAGGATTTCCCATTGGCGCATGCGCAGTAGCTATTATTGATACGATCATGTTGAAATTGATATGGAATGATCAAATCGTCATTTCTCAACTATTAGGACGTACGAAAATTATGCTTGGTAGGATTTACGTCTGCGCATGCGCAGAGTGAAGTATTGAGTTAGGAACAATGAAACTGATAGGGGGCCGTTTGCACTATAGCCATCACATTCCCTGAAAATATCATCCAAATCGGATGAAAACTGTTGAAAATAAGCTAGTTACAAGGATTTGTGGACACACGACAAACACACAGACAGACAGAAACTGAACCAAAGTTGTTCAGAATGGCCTGAAACGTAAAATGCGAGTGGACACTTTGATTTTGGAGACCAGAAATGGTTTTTTCCGGAAACTGAAAACAATGCTTCCGCTACCTATAGGTCGGATGAAAAAAAAAAGTCCAGTCATGCAGCATGACCCCATGAGCGAATTTTTGAAGAAATCTTCGGCATTTCGAGCGGAGCGAGGCCTTGCGTCTGCGTGCTAGTACGTACATAAATAGAACTTCTTCATCATTTCATGGCTGATATTTTCTAAGCCACAGTCAGTATTAAAGCTACATCAAGTTCTAAAACAGTTGAGTAAAACATTAAAGAGAGCGACCGAGAGAATCGGAGGACGGGAATAATTCACAGAGTAAACCCATCAGTTGTGATTACATTTTTTTTTTCTTTTTTTTTTTAACAAGCACCTGCTACCTACATTTTGAACAGCATGGTTCTAGGATTGGTTATACAGGGATACTTCATAAAAGAAGTTCAATCTGAATTTGGACAATGTTTCATTCAAATATTACCGATTTTTACAACTAGCGAACGGCATTATTTCGATTTTTTGACTGATTTTTCAACTTTGAAATTTTTGAAAACTTGATACATATTCTTATAGGAAATTTTTACGCTGATTCCGAATATACCACATGTTAGTATGCTGGAAAAAATTATTTCGCACAACTATCGCAAAAAACAGGCTATTTTGAAATTTTTGACTACACTTTTGAAAATTTCAACCCGACGATGTAATCCGATCATGCTGTCCAACGAACTTGAACTTTCGTTTTGTATCCTTAACATTTTAAAATTTGTTTGAAGTTTCTAGCACAATTCTACGGACAGCTATCGTCTGGTAATGACACATACATACATACATACATACATAAAAAAATGCTTTAAACTTCAGAATATTATTCAGAATAGCCTGAAACGGATTTCTGCATAAAATCTTTTCAAAATTCACATTCTGCAAATTTTGAGGCGAGAGCAATAGCTTAATTTTCTTCAAAAATTCGCTAAAAGAGGAAAAAAAGTTCCAGTCATGCGTCTGCGCGAAGTTTCGTAAATTGTCGTAGGTGCTAAGTGTTAAACATTGATTTGAAAAGTGAGGACTTTGAGGGGAAAGAAATTATTAACTGCCTAGTTCTATGGCGAAAAACTCGCTTAAATTAACATTTTGTGATTCAAATAAGATTTTGGATTTTTAGTTTTTTTGTAGGTTTATCCATTTTTTTTCAATCAATTTTTAGCCATTTTTAGTGATTTTTTAAGCACATTTTTTGAAATTTGACCAATTTAATGTGCTCAAAAATTGCTGTCTCAACGAATTTATCCTTTCGTTTGGAATGCTTGATTTTTGGGCGCAAGAACGTAATTTTTATCTCAATCATAAGGAGAGTTATCGTCCGGAATGACACACACACACGCACCCTACACATTAAAAAAATTTGTTTTCTTCTTATTTTAAGAAACTCCTCTCAAAGGCGGAGGGGGGACACCATTATTTGAAAAAATATATAAATTGGGAGAAATTACTGACCACAATAACATGAAAATTCATAGTTGAAATTACATATCTTTCAATGGTGGACATGGATGGTTGAAAATGAGTTTGCATTATGTTGTTAAGAGTCAAATGAAGCCAGTCATAAAGGTTTTGTCGTGAAACAAAATGAAAATTTTTTGAGGCTCTATTTTCAGCCAGGATACATGAAATTCGGTTAAATATGAAACGTATACACTTACCTTATTGTGTTTTCTAGTGGGTCTAGATCTCAAATAGTCTGGAGTTGATGAAACACCCTGTACGCATCTCTTCCTATATTCTTTAAGGAATTTCGTATTTTTAAGGACTGACTATTTATTCAGTGTTCTAATGTTATGCTGAGCTTCACGGAAAAAGCTACAAATTTTGAATTGAAAACGAGGAAAGGTCAATAATGACTTTTTAATTCTCTTTTTCCCTCATTTTTCATTCATTCTAGATACTTATAAGAGATAATCCCCACTCCTCTCTCCACAACTAGCTTTTCAAGGAGGTGTTCGTATTTTTTTGGTTTCTTAAACTTTTTAATCACATTTCAGCTAGATTCTCAACCACATTGAAACTGATACGGTTAGAATACTAGAAAATATAATCGTATACGTTTTTGATAAATTTGTGTTTCTAGGATTTTTCTTCTAAAAGAACAGTGCAGTATTGTATAGTAAGGTTGAAATGATATCCAAAAATTGTACTTTCTTTTAAAATCGTCTGTATATGATGGATATCGCGTTTCATAATCGTGTTATGGTTACTCTTAAAGAATCAATGTACAAAAATAATGTTGTGGTACCGTGTGGCTATGTGAGTCCAGCTAATATATGAATTTGAGAAACTGTTTGATCGTGTTGCTCCTTAATTTATGAACCCGTAACTTACTACCTTTTTATAAATTGAAAATGGAGAGAAAATATTGGATGTCGTGGAACCTGAAAGGTACCGACCGACCCACTATGGATCTGGAATCAATGCAACGTGCCTATCCTGTTAAATAATGTAATGCATATTAAGGGCATCAAAATGCATCTGAACCACTTTTTTTGGGCAAAACCCATATTTTTTACAATAATTAAATCGGTCTTGCAGTTTAGTTTTGAAACGTTGAATGCGAGTTAGGTGCGACAAACTAACTGAATCAAAATTTCAATTTCATTTACAAAAATTTGGAAGAATTTTACAATTTATAAAGTGAATTTTATTGAAAATATATACACATATTCATATAAAGAATATTTAATTAATTTGTTATTATGAAGATACTATACAACTGTTCAATAAAATTGAAATGTTGATTCGGTTAGTTTGAGTAATTATCGTGGAAAAAAGTGGTTTCCCGGGAAAAGTGGTTCAAATGCCCCTAATATGTGGTATATTAGTTATCAAAGTGAAATTTCCTATGAGATTTTTTTCTTAAATTCTTTCAGGTGAAAACGTTTAATGGAAGTTCAACTCTCAATGCGTATCTGAATTACACATCTAAAGAGCTGGCGGTGGCCCCATTCGACGCAAAATTTTAATTTCTTCAAGTTCTCTGTTGGACCAATTTTTTCCGAGCATTATTTCAAGGCATTTGGATAGCAAAATAAGTTTAAAAAACGCGTTTTTTAAAGCATTTTTCGCAAAAAAATACGTGAAACTCGATTTTGAGGGATGGAAAAATAGGGTATATTGTTGATCAGCGTGAAACTTCTTGTAAGACAGTAGACTTTCGTCCAATATTTCCTATTTTCGGACCAATAACAAAGTTGGACAGGAACAGGAAAGTTGGACACTACTTATTCGGTTTGAGACAGTAGACTTTCGTCCAATATTTCCTATTTTCGGACCAATACGCGCCCCCCAGGAAAGTTGGATATTTATTCGGTTATGTCCCCGCAAGGGGATAAACTCTCCATTGGGGATCTGGCCTTCACTTGATTTCCATTTATGCATCAAGCTGCGTCAGTCACATTCGTTTGTAAGTAAAAAGGCCTCCATGTTCCTGAAGATACCGTTGAAAAGGCCATTCAATTTCCTATCGGATAAATCCCTATACCTTTTTTAAAAAATTGGTTTGAGACATGAAAAAGCCCTCTGAAAAGGAAATTTTACGCAATTTGGGAAACCTTGAGTTTTTTCAATCGGGAATTGAACTACGAGAACCACTATTATTTCAGGATACAAGAACGGCAGAAACTGTGCCAAGATCTCAGCTTTCCAAAGGTGTAGTCAATTTTACGTTGACTTTGCTAATAAGGCGAGAAAACTACGAGTTTGTTTTAATGTCAAAAACATTGGTTTTTTTTCCCCAATGGAATCGAGGGTTTTCTTAAAAAATCAACTTCTATGAAAATACGAGTTTGGGGCGTTTTCTGCGTATTTTTTTTACGCTGATTCGAATGGTAACACTTGTATATCTCAGAAACACCGCTATAACCGAATTTTACACTTTAGCCAAGGGGTTCCACCCCTAAAAACACATAAAACTTGTCATACCAAATGAACTCAAATTTGGTTTGGTCTGGGTGTTTCGTTTGGTGATATTGGCAGCCCCTGTTTCTCCATGCGGCGCGGCGTGGCGAGCAGGTACCTACTTCACATTCTACAAAATTCCTCAAATTAACATGTTTCCTACTAAGTCGAGATCTACTCCAAAGTAATAAACCAATAATAAACTAATTCATGGAATTTCCAGTTCGTCAACTTTTTCTCTGCAAACTGCTGCGATTCGCAAAGGTTTCATTCATTCAATTTGGCTGACTTTCGCAAATGATTTCGTTTGGTTTGGAATATGTTTTATTTGGTTTGGAAATGATTCATTTGGTTCGGAAAAGGTTTAATTGGGTTTATAAAAGGATTAATTCGATTTGAAAAAGGTTTCATTTGATTTGGTAAAGGTTTCATTTGACTTGGAAATCAAGATATGCCATCAAAAAAACCTACGATATGCCATCATGAAAACTTGTTAAAGTTCAGTCTTCGATCACTCAGGGTGTCTATGAAAATATAGTCAGCTGGCAAGCTGTAGTTGTTTTCCATTCCAATAACTTATGTTAATACAAAATAAAAAATAAGATAAAATTACTGGCTTTTATTTTTTCGACTTTCGCGTCCAAGTTCCATCTAGCTGATGTTAGAAACACAAGGAGGCAGGATATACAGGCAGGAAAAATCCGTATGTATAAAGTAATTAGTTTATTTGTATAAATGAATATATAACAACGAAGACTAATCCCATACAAATTCTATCGAATTCAGATAGTAAATATATCCATTTAATATAACCTATTTATATATTTATATAACCGCAATTTTGATAACTGCAGTAGTTATATTTAAAACTTACGAATCAATTAGATGTACACTGTACCTCATTATTTCAGTAATAACAAGGAATAAAGTTATAATGTTTACAAAAATTATGAAATCATTTAAAAAAATATGTACTCATGCGTTATTGTTAACAGTACTTTATTAAAATTTTCGTTCACATAATCTTGTAATTTTCTTTTTTAACGCAATATCTAATACTATGAGCAACAGTATTTTATGCCACAACAGTCGACTTTCCCTCAGTCATAAAATTTGAGTGAAAATTGATTACATCATTTTCGTCTGACTTTGTCGGCTTGTTCTTTTTTTTTTTTTAGTTTTCAATTTTTTATTATTTTTTTTATTTATTTATGTTTTTTTTTAACCCACATACATTTTGTCAATTCACCGAAACTTATAATTACAGGCTCTCTAGAAAACAATTGGTAACGTAAACATTCTCAGCCTGGTACGACCTCTCTCTCTATCGCGCGATTTCCTCACCTCAATGAACCTATATACAATACATATTTATAATTCATATAATCTGCCTGTAATCATAGAATTTGATGTCACGTGGGAAGACTTTTTTGTATTTTTTTTTGTATTTTTTATTTATTTATTTTTTTTCATCTATCTTTAGATAAAATAGAAGCATGCAAAATGTTAAAGAAGTCAACACTAACGTAAAGTTTAAGCAGAATAGACAATGTTTAGTGATTTCATTCGTATCAAGTTGAATTAACTTATACATGATATTGAATACTGGAATAATAACCGCTTCAGTAAGTCACTATTTCTTTGGTAATTGTTTATGTACAGTTTGATGCGGGAGTGGAATTATCTCTCTTTAAAATAAGATTGTCATAATTTTGTCGTGAGGGTGTATTGCATTAATATTCAACAAGTTTCCTAACAATTTTCTTTCATACGTTTGACTGGGTTCCTCAAATCATAAAGCATTCTTAGTCACGTATGTATACACTGATTCTCCTGAAGGGGCGTCCCTTCAAACCACTGTCCAAAAGTAAGTTTCGTTTAGCGCGTGCCATGAGCTTTACTGGTAGCAACAATCCAAAACTACAAATTCTACGATCTAGGTACGACAATTATTTGAGTTGTGCGCTACGTGTTCCTCGAATAAGATAAGAACTGAAACAGAAAACGTTCCCTAGGCTTATCTCATCAAAGTCATACCTATATAAGAATATTCCGCATAACTGAAGGACACCATACAAAAAAGAACTAGAGCATTTAAAGGAAATTAATGCGTATGGTAAGTACTTAATTGTACTTTTCAGACCTATACGCTATATGATCAAACCCTTGGTGATGGCTCATGGGCTTGAATCGCATTTATCTCGCTTTTGAATACACAATACGGTGATGGATTTTTTTTTTCAATATTTACATACATTTTATTTTAAAATACTACTTTCTTGTTTTTCAAAACACGACACGCTATTTTCTTTGTGGACTGTGGAATCAGTGTAATTGGATCAGGCGCAACTTTACATGTAACACTAAGTAGTGGCCTACAGAGCATGAAATTTACAAGCAAATCGGAACAACTAACGAAAGGAATAGCACCGCTACAGTTACTGTGTTTTAACAACACTGTATTGCCTATTACAAGACCATACAAAAATTGTCAGACGTAAAGTACACAATTAGGCAATTACAATACACCTTGAAAAATCTTTCTCTATGATGATAGAGCTAATTTCAATCTGCAGCAAATAGAAAAATGTGTCACCCGGTTTTCAAGTGATATTTCCTCACGAATATTGTGATTGGTATATATTGAGCATTTTTAGGTTTTTAAATAATCTAATAAAAATATGTAGCAGCTCCATCTTGATTTGACCACTCATTTATTTTATGGAGAAAACAAAAAAGACATTCGACTGTGCTTTTCTTAAACATTATCCATCTATCAAGGTTTTGGTTCCGATGCCATTCGGATATAAATTTATTCAAACTATTGAGCATAAATATTTGTTTCTTAAGAGTTGACTCAGAAATGATAATCGTTATTCGATTTTTTACAAGTAACTGTCATAATTTTAGAGTGGGTTATATGACTCCCACCAATGGTGGTATTAAACTCGATTGTTCTTAACCATGGATTCACAATGACAAATTTCGTAAATAAATTTGACAGGAGGTACCCGCATTTTGAAATGACTGGGTTTTCTTTGTCCATGGTTGGCATCTTCCACATACGATCTAATTTACCTATCTCAATAGCAAGACCAACCATGCTGAAGGTCTGTAGGAGTGATAAGTTCTGAGAATAGATTTGCTAGGTCTTTTGAAATATTCAGTGTAATACGGAGAACATTTATTGACTTAGATTGGGCTCAGTCACGTCTTCACTCATAGGTAAAGGTAAATACACTCACCAGCTTTACTTATTGAAAAAAGAGAGAGAGAAAAAAATCTAGGTAAATGGGCTTCCAACCTATTCAGTTGATGAGAGAACAATTCTGTATCTACCTACCTAAAATTGCAGGGCAGATTACCTTCCTATAATTCAAGATACAAAAGTGCAACATAGAAATGCATGTTGAGCATTTATAATGTTGCAGGCGCAATTACTGATAATCACATTTTTAGTGACCATAGACGACCATGAGATATCATAGATAACCACATATCTATAACTACCTTTCGAATTTCGATAAAATCCAATGGAAATAAAGATATAGCTTCATGGCTATCTAGGTTCATCTATAGTGGGTCAGGCAATGCATTGTTGGTCAGGCAACGCAATGCATAGGACTCCAAGTTCGTAATCTTGTGTCTAAAGATGATCATGGTGGTAGGATTGTGATTGAAATTTTGATGATCCTATTGTTTGAATGTATCAATTATTTGATCCGAGACAGCAATTTATGGACCACATATCAAGCCGAAAGGAGTTATAAATTCACCCAATCGAATTCTGCAACCGACATATGCAAAATATTGGAAATAACTTAACACCACTTATTCCACAGTTAGGTCACACATTGACAGGCAATGAGGTACTTGTAGAAAACCTGCAAAAACCTGTGATAATACCATTTCCTTAAATTCACGTTATCTGTCTGAAATGCTGCTAGTTTTTCTGTTCACCCAATAAAAGAATACTGCTGAATAATAAAATTATTTTCGTTCCAGAATGAGAAGAAAACCATTCCTTCCGAGTCTCAGTAGGTAGGTACTAATACTGCAGGAAACAGTATAAGTACCTATTGTTCTCCAGTTCAATCAACTCCATCATTTGTTTCAAATTGAAGTAAACACGTATAAATAATTACTTCACGACGAGTTCCAGTGCCGGCACTAGAATTTGAGTAGGGGCTTTGGTGTTGAAGTTCTTGGAAATATATACTGAACGTGGTGTTACAGAAAATGATATTCTTGCATAAAACCAATAAACTATGATTTCCATTCAAGATGAAGAAAGTGGATGTTCTTGAGTAGTTTTTGTTTAGGAAATACGTGAACAGAACATTTAATACCATTTCTATTCGTTTGGTTTGTTTCATTTTCTGTGACTTTATCAATTTGTTACCCTTTATATCTAAGTAATGATCTAATTTTTTTATTTTTCCCTCTACTTACAGGGAGAATATTGATGATGAGAGCTTTAAATTGAAACCCATTCTGAAATTTACAAATCAGATACTGGTGCCTATATTTTGGCTGGGAATTTCTAGAAATTTCAAAATGCTGGAGAGCTGGTTTGATCACACCCGATAAATTTGTTTCTGCTACAGTTGATACTGTGATGACGTAGTTTATTTAGTCACAACATTAAAACGCTCACTTGGTTCATAGGACAGTTTCAATTAAACTTTGGGTCAATCGAGAAATTAGTACAATTTTCCAACGTTTGTTCCGAATGGTATTATCCTTGTCTTGCGTCGTCTAAACTCAAAATAATTGTTTGAAAAACTGTTTTATATGTTCTTTCACAACAAGAGAAAGGAGTTTCAGATACCTACCACGTTCAACGGAAAATGAGTGGTATGCTACCCGACGACGGCCAGTGATAATATACATCGAATTCTGATGTAACTTGAGCTACATGAGGCTCAGCGGATCTCCTATGTGACCCCAGTGTGCGTGGATCAATTGCTGGAATTCGAATTGGTTGAAATATGAAGATTCTTCAGTAGGTACCTACCATCAATGATTTCATTGGAGTGAGCTTTGGGATATCTCATTCGAATTAAAACCTTGTATTTGTGCATATGAAATTACAATACGAGCAAAGTTGTACGTAACATTTTAGGTCGGGTGAGGACTTTGAGCTGATATTTGATTATTGCACAATCATATGCCTTTCTGGCTTGGTCGATTGTAAGTGATTCAGAATGAGCGTTGACCCAGAGTGCGAAAAAGATATTTTAACTATTTTCAAATGGAAGAAGTTTCCATCTAAACGATGAGTAATTTTCTTTCTATGATTTTCCAAAGATTCATGCTTTGGTGACGTCAAATCACCCCTGCCGTCTGGGCTGAACCCCTCTGCCATTCAGTGTGAACTCACCTGTGCAAACTTTGAAAAATCATAGAAAGGAAACTACTTGACGTAAGAAAGTGCGGATGGTATCAAAATTCTTAGAATTGAATCTATTTTCATTTGAAAATAAAAAATGAAAATATGGGCAACGCTCGTTCATTTCAGGGCAACAAATAGGAGAAGTCTCATACCGGAGAGCAGCTTGCAGGGATGATCCGGCGTTTGTGTGCACTGACTGAATTTAAAGTTGTGAAACTGGCAGCAAATCAGATGTATCACGTCTCAAGGATTCACGATGGTAAGCAATGCAGCAACTCAATATTTGTCTACTGTCAGATTCGTCTACAGTTTTCGTCAAGATCACTGCAACTACTAAGTTGAGCATGTTTTAAAAGTCTAACCTACAATTTAGTGAATATCCCTACGAGAAGGCAGTGAGTTAGTTCATACATCGAGAGTCCATACGCGAAATTGTCGTATCATTCACATTGCCCGTTGTCTTACCAATTTCCAATTATCAATCATTTCGCAATGGCCTGACTATAAGATTTTTTAAGGTTTTGAAGTTTTTTTTATCAGTGTTAAGATTTGTTTTCCCCATATACTGAATACAATCCTTGTTAATTAAGGAAAAGTATCGAAAACCATACTATTAGGTACGATTGTATACAAAGGTTTTTTTTGTAAGTTTTAGAAAAATTGAATAGAATATGGAAATATTTGTCCGATTTTCGTTTTATCAAGTTTTCCAAGGAGTTTGACCAACTAATAACACTATTGTAATTATTTGTATCCATTGAAAAGTATCTGCTGGAGCTAACTATTATAACGGCCACTGACTAATCTTGGATTCAAAGCAAATCAAAAAGACGCGTAAAACCCTTTAACTTTATGTAGGAAAAATATTTTGAACTAAGTAGGCACAACAGAGGTTAACTATACCTACTCTTCCATCTCAGAGAGTCTGATGGCTCAATACTACAACTTTCATAATAACCACCCTACACTTTCTGTCAACCATTAGCTTTTGATGAAAGGTAGGTATACAAAAGAAATTTTGGGGATCAATTTCGTATCGTTGAGCAAAATCAGTTGTTGAATAGTACATAACTGTAAGTAGGTAGTACGAGTACATAACTGTTACATTGTGATATGTGTATGTTTATCGAACACATTAAATCGAATAATACCAGCGCGACCTCATACCTATATATATATATATATATATATATATATATATATATATATATATATATATATATATATATATATATATGCGCGAGCATCTGCTAAAACTTGTAATTCCAACTTGCTTTCTTCTGACATGTCATTGAAAAGCGGTATATTGAATCAAATTTTCCGTTCATTCACTTAATTGACTTACTCATTTACATCCAATTGATATTTACCAATAGTGTAATTCTAATTTTAGGTTGAGTACCTACCATCAATTTTGCTGGTAGTAACAGCTACATCTCAACCGGCAAGGCAATACAGTGCTCAAAGATCTGAGAATTTCCCATGGGCTGACAGCTTAAAAAAATGAAGAAAATAAAATAAAAAATAAAAAACTTTATCACAAATGCACCCTTTTCAATGATTTTGAAATATATGAAGTACAAGTAGTTTCAATTTTCGTAAAACTCCGTTCATAAATCAATGGAAAACGAAAATATTAAATGATCAAAAATAATGAAGTTTAGCCCAACGCGCAATACAAATTTTTACTACTCCAATCCTCATACAAATAACATCAACAAGCATCTGGGGATTAAAGAATATGCACAATGAAGTAAGAAATCTATAGGATAACGGCTTGACTTGTGACCAGCACTGCCATCCCGTTGAACTGTACATATATATATACGTAGGTAAATTAAACATTGAAAACCCTAGCGTAAGAAAGTAGAAAAAGTATCTTACAGAAATAGTGGGCTACACCTCAAATCCTTGAGGTAAAACGATAGCGATTGGGGGAGGTGGTTAATAAATGACAATAATATAAACTATTACAGCAATATTATACTGTTACCAAGCCGGTAAAAAATCCAATTTTGATATTAGGTAATGTCTTTCCTCTGGGGGAAACAACGATAGCTGGAATAAATGTTACTAAGCTGCACTTTCTTCAATCACAACGTAATGCTCAGAGGATGTAATGGCAAAAATAAAACATAAAATTTTATGACCTACGTATAATAATTGCATGGAAGATCACTTGATAATCTGCTATTAAGCGTTCTACTCATGGACATCAGCGAGATGAAAAATCAATTCAACTATCAACTAAAAAACCCAACGAATAAATAATTGATATTTTATGGTACCGGTGGTTTTTGGTGGTGGTGGTTTTTGGTATTGGTATTTTTTGGTGGTGGTGGTGGTTGGTTTTCGGTGGTTTTTGGTGGTGGTGGTGGTTTTGGTGGTTTTGGTGGTTTTATGGTGGTGGTGGTGGTGGTGGTGGTATTGGTATTTTATGGTGGTTTTTTGGTATTTCATGGGCTGAATGATGTAAGCATTGAATAGTTCTCATTAAACTATCATTGAATTTCAAGTTTTTTAACGTAATACCTGGAAAATTAGTCCGATTTCGAAATTTCAAAATGAGCGTTATTGGTTCCCTTGTAATGAATAATAGAGAGTTCCTAAACAATAAGACCGTTGGGATAAGGTGCTTGGGGATTTTATCATCTGGGGCGAGCCACACCGGATGCTAACCTGATAAAGTCAAGAGGGTGGAATTAGTGTTTTATCTTAAAGTGACGCTACTTATCCTCAAGCAACGCTAAGCCACCAAGGGGGTTTTCCCGCCAATCCCGTGTGTTCAGTTTCTAGAATTTCCAAGTTTCCTAGTCCTTTTCTTATTCACGAAAAGGTTTCGCAATTGCAGAATTTGAAAATTTATGAAAAAGAAAATGAAAATAATTTCCTTGAATACCAGCAAGGAATAAACACTGTTATCGGTGTGTAAGGTTACTTTGCGATAAGGAGGAAGAGATGAGATAGGTAGGTTCGAGATAAGGCGTATTATGTATAGGTTGGGATAAATCTGTCCTATTGGAGATAAGGCGCCTTATCTCCCCGCACATGCGCAGTAGCGCTTTTCGTGGACGATAAGGCGCCTCATCTCTATTTTCTTATGGCATTAGGTTTTTTGGAAAGGCCCGCCCGAGTGCCCGTTGCCCGCACGACCCATACCTACCTACGACCAATACGTAATTACAAGTAGAAGTAATCTTTCTTTATAACAAACTATCATAATAATCATCCACGTGAACATCATTATATATTATGATAACTGTAGTTAGATGCGATAAATAGCAAAATATATCAATGTGAAAAGTGCAGCCGTTATTGGTTTCCTGATGGCGGAAACACCAAGTATCACATTGTTTGCCACCCATTAAAAGGTGATGCAAAGTGCGCCTGCGCACTCAACGAAACAGCAAAAGATCTAATCTCAGTTCAATAATAATGTAGTGTGCCTCTGGCATAATTGTGGGCACATCTAGCAGTGCTTTTATAGTTCTGTTACTATAATCTGATACTGCATCAGCAATAGGATACCATAATCAGAACTGCCCAATGGACCTCTCTAATTGCAGAGTTCTTGGGTTCCTATATCTATGTACATAGCAGCTTGAGATCAATACCACCAACCTGGGGGAAACCTCAGCGGAATATATATATGCACTCGTAAATCATTTTGAAACAATAATTTTAATCATGTATGTGATTTTTAAATTTAACTGAGGATTTCGTAATTATATTCACCACGAGCATTCGTTTGGGAAACTATAATCAGAATGTGAGTCCAACTTTACAAGAACTAATGGGCTTCAAGTATAAAGAGTGCCATTAATTGAAAAAAAGGAATCAAATATCGAGATCTTAAATTTCGTATTGTTGATACTTACAACAAACATTTTAAACGTATGTATATTTTGTAAATGATTATTGTTGAAAGACCATTATGATGTGCTAAATTCGCCCGTATAATATTCCAGAGTTGAAATAAATTGTTGTCCAAAATTATATGAAAGATGGCCACTTAAGTTACTTTCCCTTTAGTATAATTTCTTCAAATCATCTAGTTTATCCCTAAGTGAAAAATTACCAAGTAAATTTTTGGTTGCTTAGTTCTTTTGAAACCGGAGGAAATATTGAAGAAATAATGATCCCATCATTCTAGTAAAAATGAGTTGAGTCGGAGCACTTAGCACCATTTTTCTGAATGATGTCCGAGTAAGGGAAAATTCGGTGAAGGAGGTTGGCGACCCTGCAATGTGGCGGACAATTTGAATGTAGTTGGAGATCGTAGTATAAAGTTTACCATAGGAGTAAATAGTATGAAAATGGCACTTTCGCCCTTTGTACATAAAGCCCATCAACTGGCAGAATGAATGTGGTTAGTGAAAAGGAATGTGCTTTCTCGTCAGCCCTATGATCTTATAATATTCCACTCTTGGATGAATACTTACTGCCTAACAATGAAAATCACAAGGATCACAAGCTACCTAGTATTATTTTTCAAAAATAGCAAAACTAAGGGTTCAAGTAGTTGAAGTCACTTTTCATGTTAAGAAAAGTATTGCAGTATAAATATAACCACGGGATTTGTCTCTCTCCTAATCTGCCTTAGTGAAAAAGAAAACATTGAATTCGATCATGGCTGTATAAAACTATGAAAAATTATTCCTCAATTTCAAAAGTAACAACTCAGATGAACAAAACTTTTCTCCATACGAAGCCTTGCCCAAGATGACCCGATTTCTTCAGATTTAATCCTTTATACATTACATTGACGAGTATAATTGAGCTACATAATCAAATTATTTTGGCAACTTGACATTCTCCATCTGAATTCCCTACATAGGCCAGTCTCTAAAATATTCAGCCCGATCTAATACTGCAGCCTTCTATCATCAGCAGTGTGACTAAGCTGAATACAATGTGATCAATAATCGCTTAATAGGACTTCAAAAAAACAAAAAACGAAACATATATGTACATTGCATTTCGCCTAGTGCCCTGATTATTTAGACTCTCGAAACCTTATTTCTAGCATAAAAGTATATACTACTTCTACTGTTAAAATTTTTAACTATTATTATGTATTGTCATTTTATCTTAATACAAATTATTCACCAGCGAGCGTGTACAATTTCAGAACGATGACAGATCGTGTAGAAAAATCTTCCCAGAAAATGCAATTCCACTTTTGCGATCAACTGGTGAAACAAATCAAACCCCAATTCATTGAATCAGAGCAGCTTAATTTTGTTAAATCAAACAGTTGATTAATATAGAAATACAACCGTTACAAACCGAGATGACTTATATCAGAGCATTAGGCGCAAATGAACGGTTGGTTATTTACCAACTAACGGAATAAACTAATTTCTTATTCTTTTTTTTTTCTTCGAAATTTCCATGAATGTTTGGACTAAAAAGTTGAGGACTACCATCTTGTGACAACACCGCCACATTCTTAACAGCGCTTCGATGAGCGATTAACAATTTGTAGGCACGAGCAATACTTTTACAAAGGTATTTTCTTTAAATCCAAATTTAGTAATTTATCGTTATAAAGTATTCACGTTTAGACCATGACAGCACATACACATGTGACTGAGCTTGAATGAACACAAATTATGTAAACAGTATTTCGCCATGGCTATGAAGCGTACTAAATGCAATACCTGTTGAAAATCTTTCCTTAGATCGATATGAAAACTCCAAGCGCGGTTTCCAAATCATTTCAGGTCTGACAAAGCTGTCACAGTTCTTATAACCTACGTTCAGGTACTCATGGCGTCAATACACCATAATTTCATGTAAGGATAAAATAGTTCGGTAAGGGAATATTTACGACAAATAGCTAAAAATGAAATCAGTTGGTGAGATATCTGGCAGTGTATACGGCGAAAAATATGTCATAATTGATCCAAAACTTCACATCGACGTATTTAGGGGGAATAGAGGGTTTTATGTACCATGATCTTGGGTCACCTAATAGATTATTACTAAGGAGCCCTATTTCGTACTCTATTAATCTTATATTGGAACACCTAAAGTCGATGACCGAGTTCCAGGAAGGGAACAATTCACCTATTGATAGTGGTCAATATTATGGGAAACGTTTGATAGGTAAATTGACAACTCCAACACTGTCCGTTCCCTAGAGTTCATCCGCAATATCCTGTTCATTGCTGACGCCATAGAAGCCACCAGGTCGCCTTACAGAAGACTGCATTTTGATGAACTTGGTTATGAGTTTCAAACAGTGTTACACGTTCATTCGTATGAAAAAATATCGTCATCATCAAGTTTTCCAAAAAGCCCTATTTGATCTCACTAGAGATCATAAAAGTATATAACTTCAATGTGAAAACTGATTCGAACAACTTCGGAATTTATACAATTTCATTTCTAGTCTATAAATCCATGCTAAGATGGCAGTGGCAATGTGTTTAAATAAAATACAGTGATGAACAGAATGAGGAAGGACTGGATTTGTTGGAAGTTCATAAAAAAAGGAAGATTATAGGACTGTTACTGAGATGAATCCGCGAGTTGAAACCATTACTCAAAATCTTTGATGGTGAAACAGGAAAGACTCACGAAGGTTAAACGTATAATATTAATTTACCTAAAAAATAAAAAATAAATAATAAAAAAACTGTTTCGTTCAACTTCGATTAGCAAATATAATACGCTCCATTTAAATTTGTCAGCTGTCATGCTGACACCTCGATGTTGACAGGTTCGCTATGTGCCGATGACTCTGTTACTATGAAAACAAATGTGTGGTGTCATGGCCAAACTTCAGTTTCTGTAAGGTTCATCGCCGAACCGAACATAGCTATGGCCAGCCAGATAGGTTTTTACGAGTTATATACAAAACTACTCAATTTTAATTAAATAGCAACTGTATCATTCTTATGTTACATGGCAACATACAAAATGTGAGTTTAAGGTGAAATATTAATCTATTATTACACTCTACACTAGATTTTGTCTAAGAATTTCCCCTGCCTAGAAACGTACTAAGCTCGCGGCTCGTTACCAAGTTTTTTTTCTCTTTTTTTCATTAAAATATTCACCAATTTTTCAACAGTTTTTTTTCTCGTATAAATAGAATATTCATTCACTTATTAATAGTTCCAACAGAGCCCAACAACACAATAAATTGTAACTACAAACACTTTATAAAATTGTCTTCAACGATTAAAATGTAACACGCTAAATTTATAACAAACGTTCGAGTGAAATACAGGGAAAATTCTTAAAAATCAGGCAGAAAATTAAAACATTTCCTTACAAACCTGTGTCCCAAATTTTTTAATTACAGAAATGTATTCTATTGAGGATTTTAAAAACCATTTTGTCCAGACAATCTTAAATTCGTAAATGGTGAGAGGGAGGATTGTTAGTGTGTTCTACTAGGCTACACTCCTACTGATTTGTATCAGTATAATTAAATAAGTAAGAAATTTCGACGAACTTTTCACAATGCATGGAAGAAATTAACAGTTACGTTACATGTATATACTTAGTTTTATACACATATACACTTCCTATATATATAATATATAGGGTATGTATATATGTACATTTTATACATATTGTTATAAATATCTAAATTACCCGTTATATACAATGAAGTCAACTTGTTAAATATCTAACCATCTAACTATAATTTTATATATAGGGTAGATGTCCTCACCTTACCGTATATATATTATATACTCTTCAAGTCTCCTATATTAATGTTTCAATGCTCTGCCCCAACTGCCATGGAAGTATTTACTGTGGCTTTTCCATCAAAATGAGGAGGGAAAACTTTGCAGCATTTTTCAGAAAACATCGATTTGAAGGCCGCACCACAAACAAGGTGGGGAAATGACGACTACGAGTTTGAAAGTAATGAAAATTAACGATGCCGTTCAAGTTATGGTGGTAACAACTGAAAGCAACAAATGATCTTAAAGTGTTTTCCCACTTTTGATTTCAAGAGGGAACCAACAGGCAAAGTGGACTGCTTTGGAAGACTTAAGCGAATTCGGCAGCATGCAAGTTCGTTCACCTGGCTACTGTAACTTCCATAGCTCCAGAAGGAGATGTTCATTATAAGTTATGTAACAATGATATGAGGAGCCGAGAATAGCACTGCGATCGTCGCAATGACGGTAAAAAGGGTAAATATAATTAGGCACAATCTGTCAACAACCATAGCAGCGAATTTCCAATCGTTGGTGATTTCCGCTGCTTCGTCCTCCTTGCGCAGCTTGTCAGTGATTACCCTCAATTCCTTGAGAATTTGACCGAGCTCCCTGTGCGGCCCTAGACAAGAAACTCCGCCGGAGTGCAGCACCCCTCCTCCGACACCTGATAAATCTAAAACAAGTTAGCCATGAGGGTTGGCAGAGGCCGTCTTAAGCTATGTCATACAGTAATCGTCATTATACATGTTACCGTTAAAGAGTGTAATTCAGTTAATGTATAAAATAACTAGTTAGTATATAGAATAACGAGCGGTTGTAGGTAGTGTGTATAATTCAAAGTTTTCTATATTCTTTCCCTAGGGAATATATGAAATAACTAGGTATTATGTAAAGTAACGAAACACCAATCGTTAAAGTGTAGAATAGACTGCTTTTCATGGTAAGTCACTACTAGAATGATTTCAAGGGAAATGAAAGGATTGAAGAATTGGAATTTAATGTTAAAGTCACCCACATCCACGTTATCTTGTAGAGCACTTGATGAGGAATTTGCCATGTTGAGGTCACAAACAAAACTGAGGATAACTCAGAATTGAATTGGAGGAACAGATAGGAGAAGATCCCTTTTGAACCGAATGGCCCTCAACCTCTGACTCCTCAACTGACTTCTCAACGAAATCCCATTCATACTTGAACCCAATAATATTATTATACACTTTCACGGCTGGCCTCCCGTTATTTTGTATAATAACTAGTAGAAGTGTCTAAATCGAGAAATTGCACACTTTAACTGGTCTCCGTAGTTATGCTATATACTAACTAGTTATTTTATATCTAACTGATTTCACACTTTAACGGTAACATACACACAAATAATCCGATCAGTCATATTACACACATATTTCACAAACATATACAATGCCCCCAGCTAATAAATACACTCGTCCCACTTATCGCCTCTGATTTTAGAGATGAATAAAAATTTGAATGTAAACCCCACTTAATTTTTGGCGTAGAACCTTCAAGTTTTATTGCAGATTCGGACTCAACGGGAAAATTTTCAAGAATTACACGAATTTTAGAGAGCGCGAAATTCCAAAAGTATGTGTCGAACCAGAAGAATTATTATAATAATTTTAATATATGTAATTATTAGCTACCTACTGCATTCCTTGCTTCCTACTCATTGCTTTCCTTTGGGATGCTTGCATTTTTTGCTTCCGAGTCTATCTACAGGTAGCGGAAGCATTGTTTTCACTTTCGGGAGAAAAAAACTTTTGGTCGCCAAAATCAAAATTTCCACTCACATTTTACGTTTTAGACCATTCTGACCAACTTTGGTTCCGTGTCTGTACTGTCTGTCTGTGTGTGTCTGTCGTGTGTCCGCAAATCCTCGTAACAAGCTTATTTTCCACCGTTTTCATCCGATTTTTGATGAAATTGTCAGTGAATGCGCGGTCTAGGTTGTACATGGTCCCGTACCTATTTCATTGTTCTCAACTCATCAGTTCATTCTGAGCTTGTGCAAACGTAAATTACTTTGAATGTCGTTTTTCGTTTCTTAATTGACCGATTATGACGTTTCACGCTACGTCTTGATTTACTCTTTTCCACAAGGGAGTTTTTCAAGATCATTCAAAACTTTTCAATGGTCACATTCATGATAGGTAAACGAGGAAGCTATATGCCAGACACAACTTGGCAGATGTTTTAACATGCACTTACTTAAGCCATACCCCTTTCTCCCCACGCCCGCCCGAGAAAGTCTCAAAAATGGGTCACACGGAAGAGTTACTGAAATACTGTACGATTGTTAATTTACTCCTGTACCCCTATAGAAAGTTGAAATTGTATAGGGAGCCTCTCTGAGACATAAAGAGACGAATGAAATTTCGGCCTTCATCCAGGGCACTCTAAATTCATATGGAATTTCAAAAACCGTACTTCTGTAGAAATCTTCGTCCACTTCCAGTAATCGCAACAATGATTTACAAATGGAGAATAATTCGAATCAATAACAAAGTTCTGTGGCAAGCTTAACACTTTTACCCGCACTTTAAATTTTAACCATAATAACCTTATTTAGGCAATCAGCATACAGTAATTAATTCACCACCTGGCTAAAGAATGTGCGTGTTTCAACAGCTTAAGCTGCCAGGCTTTAAGTACCTAACCTGCATCGGAGGGCAGGCTACCTTTTTTTATGTGCCAAAAGAAGGATTTTTTTAAATTATTGAAATTATGCAAGAAAATGAAGAATGAGGCCGTATTTTCGTTAGGTTTGAAAGCTCATGACATCAGTTAATCATTAATCAGCTCTCTCGTATTGCACGAGTTAATGTTTCCACAGAATTTTTTTAAATGTACTATTTGATTACAATAAAGAGAAAACATATTTGACTGAAATGAAACGAAAGACAGTGATAGTAGATAGTGTATACCCATATACATGGTTTATCATTAAAGCCCATATACTACGGATTGTCAAGTAATTTCCAACGTTGCAATTTTCTTTTAAACCCACAATTTTTGAAGTTTTAGTGAATTTAATTACTTTTTGTGGTACCTACTAATTTTATTCCGTTAAAATGGCTGCAACACTTTCAAATTACAGTGTAAAATTAAAAATAAAAACACCGTTGGAATCAACATCTAATTCCCTACCATAATAAGCCTCTTCCATTGAAGTGCATCCAGCAGGCAAACAATTGGCAAAAATGATTCTTCACCAAGCCCTAACTATACCATGCCTCCATACCTAACTCCACACATTATGGACTGATTGAGTAGCTATAACCCTCGATTTCTATGAAAAATATGCTGTTTTTGCAATAAATTTTTTCCCCTCAAAGTAATCAGTCATGCAGCATGACTAATAGAGCGAATTTTCAAACAAAACTTGTGGGGTAACATTAAATTAGGCACTTAAATTCTGATCATTAAGGCCAACCATGTCCTGAATAAAACTGAGGGAACAGCCGTGTGACGAGATTGCAAATAAAATTTTAGAACACGCAGCCGAACTCGAAAATTTGGTCAATTGTAGACAGATTTTTCTGCGTTTGAAGGACAAGGTACTCAATGATCAGAGTTTATCCACAACTTTTCTGCGGAAATTCGCTCTATTGGTCATGCTGCATGGCTGAGTATTTATATTTTAAACTGCAATGTGAGGGAGTTATTGCCATTTAATGGTATACGTTTGAAAAAATTCCAGTCATGCAGCATGATCGTATGAGCGAATTTTCGTAGATGATCGTACTATAGTATGTTACTTTGTTTTAAAATTTGAGCACACAAAGAAATTTTTAACCACCGATTTTATGGCAAAACTCGTTCTAAATCATATATACTATTCAGAACAGATTTTGAATGTTGAGGCTTTTTTCAGTTTTTTCAATCGATTTTTCAGCAAATAATAATGAAATTCAAGTATTCTTCACCATGATTTTGTGAATAAATTTTTTAATGTTCTAGTTCATCGTTGATAAACTTCTTTTGGCTAAAATTCTGATAAAAATATAAATTTAACAATTTTTAGACGTTTTCGGTCGTTTTTAGTGATTTCTTTAGCACATTTTTTGAAATTTAACCAATTTAATGTGCTCAAAAAGTGCTGGCCAAAAAACTCATCCTTTCTTTTGAAAACCTGGATTTTTTTGGCGCAAGAACGTAATTTGTATCTCAATTCTAAGGGGAGTTATCGGCTGGAATGACACGTTTATACATATACAGGGTGTTCATACTTAAGATTGTTCATCTCCGAGGGATCGATTCTAAAACTAGTTCACAACAAAAAGTTCGTCTTTGCAATTTTTTTTTTTCATTCGCTTAGTTTTTGAGTAATTCAATTTTTAAGATAAGATTTTTTTCGTATTTTCGACCTCACATCACTATAATGGCCATATGTTCCCTAACTTACAATGTAATCTTAAAAATAGATATATCGTTGGAAATAGCGTTAAATTTCCCATCTCTCTAAGGTATTTGGATTCTTTTTACAGTTGGTCACGTAGGCAAAATAATGGAAAAAACACGAAAATTTCCCACTTTTTGAATATCACTGTTTTTTTAAGGTCCGTTAAGTATTGAAGCAAAATTGTAAAAAACCGTACGCGTTGCAGGAAAAACTTGCCCAAAATTTCAGCTTTCCAACGATATATTCAATTTTTATTTTACTGTCTTAATTTGGGGGGGGGGGGGGGGGGGGGAAGTATGTTTGTATGTTGGAAAATGTTGATTTTTCTATGAAATCGAGGGTTTTCGTGAAAAAATGACCCCCTAAGAAAATACTAATTTGGGGTCGGTTTCTTCGTATTTATTTACGCTGAATCGAATGATAACACTCGCAGATCTCTCCAACTCCGTTACAACAGACATGGAAAATTTAAAGCTCTTTCCAATGATGTATCTATTTTTAAGATTACATTGTAAGTTAGGGGAGATATGGCCATTATAGTGATGTAAGATCGAAATCACGAAAATGATCTTAATTAAAAAAAGAATTACTCGAAATCTAAACGTTAGAAAAAAATTGCAAACAGGAACTTTTTGTTGGAAATTAGTAGTAAAATCGATCCCTGGGAGGTTAACAATCTTAAGTGTGAACACCATGTATATATACATATACAAATGAAAACGTTAAACTCTAGGATTCGTTTCAAAATGTCTCAAAACGGATTTCAATGGAGAAACTTTTAGAAAATTTTGATTTCAAAATTTTTGGATCCATTGCAATAGCTTCATTTTCTACGAAAATTCGCAAAAACACGAAAAAATCTTAACATTCCCAAAACTTGGAAACTAAAAGAGTGTTAACGAAAATTACACTGAGACTTTGTTGGGAATTACATGCGAACCCAAATCTGAAGAATTCGCTCTGTAATGGTAAATAGTGGTCGGTGGTTGTGATCAGACCTTGAAACTTGCAACTCAAATATATTTTAACGTTGTTTGAGTTTGTATGTTTTGAATGAAGTACGAATTGAAAGTTCCAGTCATGCAGCATCATCGTATGAACGAATTTTCGTAAATTATCTTACTTCTGGGAGTCCCTCATAAGATGGTCAGTACTTCAGGGCGTGATTCTCATCGGGGGGCTCATTTCTGATCGAAAGTTCCTCATAGAGATTTTTATTTAAACGCTTAGTTTTCGAGTAATTCAATTTTTGAGATTTTCTTCGTGTTTTCGACCTTAAGCCACTAAAACATCAATAACTACAATAGTTAAAACAGTGTGTTTAAATTTGAGGATACCGTTGGAAAGAGCGTTAATTTCCTTCCTATCTAATGCCAAATCAAAATTTCTCGATAAGATTTATTTGATGAAAAAACTGCTTGAACATAAAATTTTCACGAGTATGAGAAATTCCAATTTTTTGAATCCGGCCTTGAGTGTCCCATTTCTGTACTGTTTTTCGCGTACCTCATCTGTAAAAACTGGCCGAAGATCTTAGCTTTTTAACGGTATGATCAATTTTTATTTTACTTTACTAATTAGAGGATAAAAGTATGTTTGTATGTTGAAAAACATGGTTTTGTCTATGAAATCAAGGGTTTTCGTGAAAATTGACCCTCTAAAAAATTTGAGTTTGGGGCTGGTTTTTACGTATTTTTTTCACGCTGAATCGAATGCTTGCAGATCTCTCCATCCTTTATACTTTAACTGTCGAATTTTTATTTCATTTGTTATCCTCAATTTGACGTGATTTTAAGGGTAAAACTACTTAGTTAAAGTGTAAAACTCTGTTACAATAGAGTTGGGGAGATCTGGAAGTGCTACCATTCGATTCAGCGTGAAAAAGTACGTAGAAACCCGCCCCAAACTCGAATTTTTTTAAAGGGTAATTTTTCAAGAAAACCCTTGATTTCATAGAAAAAAACCTTGTTTTTCGACATACAAACATACTTTCATTCTCTAATTAGTGAAGTAAAATAAAAATTTATTGTACCGCTAGAAAGCTGAGATCTTGGGTCAGTTGTTACAGACGAGGTACGCGAAAACAATAGAGAAATGGGACACTCACAGCAGGTTTTAAAAATTGGAATTTTTCATACTCGTCAACATTTTATATTCAGGCAGTTTTTTCACTCAATTTTTGATTTGGCATTAGATAGTAAAGTAAACTTACTGTTTTGATTATTGTAGTTATTGCTGTTTAAGTGACTTAAGGACACGAAGAAATCTCAAAAATTTAATTACTCGATAACTAAGCGTTAAAAAAAAAAAAAAAAAAAACTCTGAGAAACTTTTGATCAGAAATGAACTCTGAAATCACGGCCTGAGGTACTGACCACCTTATGCGGGACACCCTGTGTATTATGTTGAAATGTTTTGAAAATTCTGGACAAAGACAAAAAGCAAAAAGAAATTGTTAACTACCAATTTAATGACAAAAACCTCGTTCTAAATAGTAATATTCTGCAATTCAAAAAACATTTTGGATTATTAACTATTTTTGCGGTTTTTGTCTATTTTTCGGCAAATATTAAAGAAATTTGAGTACAATTTTCAGCATAAATTTCTGCAAAATTTTTTTAATATTCTAGTTCATCGTTGATAAACTTATTTTGACTCAAATTCTGCAAAAATAAAAAATAAATAAAAAATAAATAAATAAATAAAAATAAATAAATAAATAAAAATAAATAAATAAATAAAATTTAACGATTTTTAGCAGTTTTTACCCGTTTTTAGTGATTTTTTAAGCACATTTTTTGGAATGTAACCAATTTAATGTACTCAAGAATCGGTGGCCAACGAACTCTTCCTATCGTTTCGAAGCTTGATTTTTTGGCGCAAGAAAGGAATTTGTATCTCAATCTCAGTTTTGGGCGCACCACCGGCTACGGCTCGATTCTCCTGAAGTATCTGTTCTCTTATTACAAGCAGTTGGATTCATGTGCATATAAGCCATTTCCTTGAATAATCTTCGGCTCAATACTGGTTCTCGATCCAAGACCTCAATCCCATCAAAATCAAACTCGTACCTCATATTCTCTGCATGCGCGGCCAATGCACACAGATACTTCAGGACTCAGTTCTGTGTTATTCGGGGATTTTGGCTGAGGTACAAAAGTGTAAGGCTAGTCATTAGTTATCAACCAACCAACTAATCTGTGATATATATCTATGATATGTATACGTATATACTAATACTATTATTGTTAAGTTTTGAAAGTTTTTATATATTTATAGTTTGCTGTATTGTTGATCATATTGATTTTAGAAGAGTAATTTATTATTTATCCATGTGATTCTGTTCCATGGATCTTGTCATGATTGTTGATGAAGAAAGTTTTGAAAGTTTATATATATATTTATAGTTTGTTGTAATGTTGATCATATTGATTTTAGAAGACTAATTTATTATTTATCCAAGTGATTCTGTTCCATGGATCTTATCATGATTGTTGATGAAGAGGATGAGAGGATCTCTTATCATTCTTATCAGTGTTGTTCTAATTAGGAATCTTAGGAATGTTGTTGCCTTGTTGATTTTGAAGCTATTTAAGAAAATCGAATTATTAGTATAATTTTGGTGACTGCCTGATGTTATTTTCTTCTTCTTCTTTTTTTTAAATTTGCAATAGACTGGTTTTTAGTTTCTTCATTGAGTTGGTGAGTGTTGGTTGGTTGTTTTTATGTTTGTTCCCTTATTGGAATTAGCATCCTTTGATATGAAGTTGTTGATTTATGTACCTGTTTCTATTTTAGTACCTGTTTGCAACCTTTGATGTATAATTTACTGAGTTCGTCGCTGAGTGGTGTGATTTTCACACTGTAGTTCACCTATGAGTAAGTTAGTTGTTTTACCTATAGTATTCTTGTTGGATTATTTTTGCGTTTATGCCTTTAATTTATTACCTTTTATGAGTTCTCCGTTTGTGTAAGGGTAGCTGTTGTATTGTACTTTTAGGCCCTGAAGAAGATAATAAATTAATCGAAAGCCTTGCGAAAGAGGAGGAATCATTTGTTTGGCCCCAATCCTGATAATTTCACGACAGATTACCATTCGATTCAGCGTGAAAATACGTTGAAACCGACGCCAAACTAGTATTTTCTTAAGGGTTCGTTTTTCACGGAAACCCTCGATTTTATAGAAAAATCCACGTTTTTCAACATACAAACATACTTTTCTCCTCCAATTACCAGAGTAAAATCAAAATTGACTACACCGTTGGAAAGGTGGTATTGTGATCCAACTTAGGCTTACAGCATCAGAATTTCCATCCAGGACATTTCCTGTGTTAAACCTTTGAGAAAGTGAAAATTTTCGGAATTTTACAAATTTCTCACTTACGGATTATTTTTCACCCGTTCATTCCATTTAAAATTTTTTAATAAGTCATTAAGGAGATAGGGAGTCTCACGTTCTTTTCAACGGTATAATCACATTTGAGTTTTGACTCAAAATTTAGGGATTTATGACAGTTTTAGTGACACAAAGTCGAAAACGCGAAAAAAATCTTCAAAGTGAAAAATGTGGTCTTTAGAGTGAATAAAAAAAAAAAATGTTATAGGACTAAACAAGTCACAAATTAGTAGAATCGAACCCTAGCCGGTGGTGCGCCCGAAACTGCGACACCGTGTATACACGAAAAAACGTTAAGCTCTAGGATTCGTTCCAGAATGACTCAAAATGGATTTTCATGAAGAAAATTTTCGAAAATTTCTATTTTAAAATTTTTGGAGCCATTGGAATTGCATAATTTTTTACGAAAATTCGCTAACAGATGTTTGAAAATGGAAAGGGTCTACTTATTTCTGAAATTTCCGAAGATGTATAGTGGCTGCATGTGATGAATTGAAATTATTGAACCGGTTTACAGATTCGGAAAATATACTAAGATCAAACTTGAGTCGAGGTTTGAAAAGGTTGTAAAGACAAGCCAAGTTGTTTTTTTGAGATAGAACGTATGAATGAGCTTTTGGCCAGTGAGCAGAGGTGTTTATGTCCTGTCCTTTCTACAGTAGCTCTCTTCCCTCTCTTCCCTTTGATCTCCAGTCAGATTCACATCTTGTTTATTGAAAGAAACTAGCAAGCTATCAGAAATCAGGAATGGCAATATGCTAACAATGGACATATTGCTCATATTGCAAGCTATCGGAAGTGAACGAAGGCGTGAAAACTCCGTTTATAGCGGGTTTTTGGTTCATTATATTCAAGTTTTAATTAATTTGTCAATATTCTCTCAAAGTTTGTCAGATCATATTTAAAGATACCGTATACGTAGATTTCAAAGTCGAAAAATAAAATAAAATAGAAAAAAATAAAATAAATGAAATCATGTAAGAAATGCTGATTGGAAGGATAGCATTTTTTTATTCCTCTAAAGAAAATTTTGCAAAATTGTTTTCATGGAAATCCGTTTTGAGGCATTGTGAAACGATACCGTAATTTTAACTTCTTTTCACATATATTTTTCATATTTATCATGATATTCCAGAGGATAACTTTCCTTAGGATTGTGATAATGATCCCGTTATTCCGTTAAAAATCAAGCAATCCGAAAAAAGGATGAGTTCGTTGGGCAGAACTATTTGATCACTACGAGATGCTAAAAATCCAACAAATGCGATGCAAAAATCACTGAAAATCGTTATATTTACTTATATTTTTTCAAACAAAATCAACAAACAAGTTTCCCATCATCTGAATTATCTCAATATCACAATATAATTATATCGCTAACATTAGACTTGGAAGCAAAAATAAAAATGTCTACTGGATTGGTAACGTATTGTGGATTCTTTACGTCAGCCAATATAAAGTGACTTTGTGTTTGGGCCAACATGGTCTCCTTGCTTAACCGGCAATTAAAGAAATTAGAAGTTTGCGAGTAGATAGTTTTCTTCACCACTCGGTTAAAATAGAAGAAGCTACAGTATTTTGATTTGCAAATAAAAGACTTCCCTTTCACCATAATATGCACCAATCGTTGCCCCTACATCATTGTTAATACTCGATCCGATTTGTTGATATGGCTTGCGGGTTAGCAGAGTTCATTCGGGCGGGCGTTAGTAGCATATCATAAAATGTTCGACGAGTACCTAGTTATAATAATGTTTCCATCATGAAGACAAACTTTTCCTCTTCATACTCCAAAAATGTAGAATCCCCAAAAATGTAGAAAACTTGTATTTTTTACCCAAAGGGGGACTTGAAGAAGCAATAAAAGAAAGCAAGGCGTGCCATACAATGTGAGTAATGATGTAGGTATTACTTAAATCAAGTAAAATATTTGAATTTTGATTAACTATTTTCAAATCATTTTTTCATCCTCTATATCACGTATTTAAGAAAACATCCTTGATCTAATATCTCATAGAAATGCAGTCCGAAAAGCTGAATACAAAGAATAAAGTCGAAGTCGTATTAAATGGACACATTGCCAAATAACCACAAGAACTTTTTAAATATTGATATGACAGTTTAAAACACTTTTTTCGGGGTATTTGAACATTTCCCGCGTTCAAAAATTAGCATTTAAACTTTTTTTTACTCAATATATCGAGTAAAAATAAATAAATAAATTGTATTTATCGTTGCAAATTTTCAATTTTTTATAATTCTTTTTGGGTTTTGTCACATTTTTGAAAGTTGCTTCTTACACAAAGTTTGATATTTCTAATATATGACACGTTAAAGTGTTATAAACAATATTTCACGATGGAAATAAACTTTAGAATATTCGTATTTTTTGTTTATTGTATTTTTATCAATTTTTTAAGCACATTTCTCTAAATTTGAGCTCACTTAAAATACCTACCATTCAAGTAACTGAATTCATCATGCACACGATTTCTGGAATACCATTGCATATAACGAAAATTTCAGTAAGTAGGTATTATTGCAATTTTCTTTAGGTATTTATTGCATAAGAAATCCCTGATTTTGGGAAAAATTTTATATTTTCCACATTGAGGAGAAGGTCAGGTGTATCGTATGGAATTGTACACGGCTAAATACATGATAAGTACCAACCTATATATCCTATAAATAGAATACCTACGGAGAAACCTTTAAAAGAGTCGCATCCCAAATTTCCGGTCCATTGCAGAAACTATGTGTTGTACCTAATTATTTTGTAAAGGGCAACTATCAGGTGTGAGAGTTGTTTTCGAAAAAGCAGAGATAGCTGATAATTCTATTCACTACTGAATTTTAGATTATCTTCCCAAGCACGCGGCAAAAGATTACAGTTTTGAGCATTTGTGAAAAATAATAATGTATTAGTTGACATTTTTGACTGAAGACTTCAATCCCTCTCAACCACTAAATGAAGAAATGTAGTAAATACGCCGTGATTGGCTGATCTTTCTGGTTATGGGTTTTCCTGTCAAATGCAAGCTAAACAAGGCTACTGCCAATCATTGAGCATGTGTCGTATCACTGATCATTCCGATTTTGTGAAATCCAGGTGAAATTCTGCGTTTCATATGATTATAAAAAATAATTTTATTTATAATAACAGATAGCGTGTTATATTCTTGCTTTGACGCAAGTTTGGTATTACAAGTTGCAAATTCTTTTTGCGAATTTTCGTAGAAAATGATGGTGTTGCAGTGACTTCAACAATTTTAAAATCAAAATTTTCGAGAAATTTCTTCATTACAATCCGTTTTGAGGGATTCTGAACCGAATCCCATAGTTTCCAAGTTTTCATAAATATATCATCATTCTAAGCTCTTCTCAGGATTGAGATAAAACCTCCGTTCTTGCGCCAAAAAATCAAGCTTTGCAAATGAAAGGATGAGTTTGTTGGCCAGCCCTTTTTGAGCACACTTAATAGGTAATATTTCAAAAAAAAAAAAAAAAAAAAAAAAAAAAAAAAAAAAAAAAGAGCTTAAAAAATACCACTAAAAATGGCTGAAAACGGCAAAAAATTGATAAATTAACATTTTTTAACAGATTTTTAGTCAAAAAAGTTGATCAACAATGAACTAGAAGAACATTAAAATTTTTTTGCACAAAATTACTATTCTGAAAAATGTACCATAATTTCTTTGAGTTTTGCTGAAAAATCGATAAAAACTACAACAAATAGCTAAAAGTCCAATATCTTTTTTTGCTCGCTGAATATTATTTAGAACTAGTTTTTTGCTATAAAGATAGTAGTTAACAGTTTCTTTGCACTTAGAGACCTCAAATTTCATAACAATGTACAATAATATAATACGGTAATTACCGAAAATTCGTTCATATGATGATGCTGCATGGCTGGAACTTTTTAAAGCATTTTTGTTTCTAAGAAATTTAGGAAGAAAAGTATTCCGTGACAATTGTCTATTCGTTATAAGATCTATTTCACAAATTTAACATAAATACGTCATCATCAGGCCGTCGAAGCAGTACTCACTCATCATGACTATTGCTCCGACGGCCTGATGATGATGTATTTACACCGAAATACCCCCCCCCCCCCCTTCCCCGGTATTCGACTTGCTACTGACGACGGATTCCTCCGCAAAGGACGTAAATGATAATTTTACTATTACTACAATCTGAAATAATTCTTTAGATCTAATATCTATATTACAGATCAAGGAAAGCATAGCACCTTCTTCGTGAGCTCGGATGAAGGTGTGAGTCGACGCTTGGAGAGGACCGTGTCTGAAGTCGTCATCAATGTCCAGAACATTGGCCAGCAAACTTTTCGAAGATCGCTCTTTTAATTCTAATGTATGGAGCTGCATGGATTTCCTAGGATTTTCGTTGGTGTCGGTGTGACCTGGCCTGCTCATGCGAAGGAGGCACGGCAGCCAGTGAAGGAACAAAGATTTTACCTGTGGAACATAGATTACGTTATATAATGTCAGTATAGTGAAAATGATGTGTATAAAAAGGTACCTACTTATAAATTACAGTGACTAAATAAAGTAATCACTATATTATGATGATCTATATGCCCACAACGTTCACATCATAAATGAGGGAAACATCCCAATATTGAAGAGTTGAACTTTTGTCTGTAAAAAGTGGTCCGGGATTATAAAGGAGATTTAGTTACCAAAACTCGAAGATTTCGTCTGAAAAATTAGCTTCCTAATATAATCACTCCCGAACAAGAAGCAGTCTAATCCTAAATCTTCAAAATGGTTTATGTAGGTGGGTGTGAATTCAAACGTATTTAGAATAATTGAAAATCATATTCTCCAACTTGAGCTGCATGTAAACATAACATTGAATAAAATATTCATGTAAACTAGAATGGCTGTCAGCAACCAACATTGTCAAGGGTATCTTTCAAGTTATGAACGAGTGCATTCTGTGTTATTTTTATTGGACAAACGAGAAACCTATTTTTTGCAGCGTTCTGCATTGCGTCAACTTGATTTAGTGAACGATGATGAGACATACATAGCACAGGCTACTGGAAGCCAAAAGTTTAAATTTGAGGTTCAGTACGCGATCCATGCTATGATTTTACATTCTGTATATATAGTGAAAGGCAGCATTTCCTTTTGTTTTCTCATTATTCAACGAATTCATTCTATGATAAACAAGTTACATTGCTAGGAGATCGTTCAGATGTCACAGGAATTCCAATGATGGTCAATTATCACTTAACAAACCGGTTAAGCTCATTGAACACAGGTTTTAACTGCACTTAGCTAAACATTGTATTTCAAGGAATACTAGTAGAAAATGAATTTTTCGGTAGGTTCTTAGTAAGAACGCATTCCAAGCAACGTGCAGTTATAAAAATAAGTGCCCAGTAACGACATTTAACAAGCTTTAAAGTGTACAAAACTTGAAGGGGAACTGAGCGAGCCCAAGTTGGCAGACTATTAATATTCGAGTGACCGTTCGTTGGAAATAATGTGAAAAGAATCAGGAGAACGATGGCACGGACTGGATGAAATCAATATGTCTGATTTTTGAATTCAAATAGGTGTGTGGTTTTCAATTTTTTTAAAAAGTATTTCATTTGCTTTACTGCCACGGTACAACCGCAATGGAATATACGGATTAAATCTGGCACAAGGGAATTAATTTAAAGAGCAATATGTACTCCAAGGCGGTGGAGATGCAAAAGTGGTGTCTATCGTTCAGTTGATATATGAAATAACTAAATAAATAATGAAATCTTCCTCACACGGTCAATGTACTGACAAGCAGGGTATTTGGAAGATGGTTCAGGGCGACTGAAGCCATATTTATTAGTGCAGGAGATTTTAAATTTTGTTCTCCTCCAAAATTGTGACTGGTTGTTAGCGTGCAGTTCCGCCATGTCTGTCTGTGGTCAATTCCTTAATTATTTCCTTGGCACAAGTCTAGTAAACCTGAACCAGCTCAGATATCCTCTGCCACACATCCTGGTCCGCTTGCCTCTTTCCATCTCAACTTCAAAGCTTTTCAAATCAGCAACCACATCATCAACTGACCTCATTCGTTCGCTGGCCCCATGTTTTTCTACAACCTGGATGTCCATAATGTAGCATTCGAAGGAACCTGCTCGGTTCCAGCCTCCACACATGCCCGATCTAGTGTAGTCCTTTGGCTCGAGAGGGATTTAATCAATTATTGTTTCATATTATTCCTGGTCCTTCTGACTGCGCCAACTGTTATGGCCCAAAAATATTTGATACCTTGGACATACTTCAAACTCGTGTCCCATTCTTACTGAGGAGAAATTTCTCTTCAGTTGCATCACGCCAATGGATTGAGCTATGAGGCCGATTTAATCAAACCTTTTTGACTGTTAGAGTTTTCCTTGAACATGGCATTTCCCCGGAGTCAAATACCAGCCGTCTCAGCTGGTTTGGGGCCAGACGAACGATGTAGTAAAACTGCAGGCCGCTGGCTCAGCAGATGGTAGCTGGAAGAAGTCCAGAAGTTGAGTGAGGTCGTTGCCATGGTTTGTGTTTTGACTGAAATGATTGAGAAAGTGAATGGTGCTACGTCAGGGAACGTGATGTTTACTGTCTTTTGGCTCCATAGGGCTTTGATTAATTACTGCTTCGTATTATTTCAGGCCTACTGACTGCGCCAACTGTTACGGCTCAAAAATATTTGATATCTCGGACAGAGTTCGAACTCGTGTTCCTCCTTACTGAGGAGGAATTTCTCTTCAGTTGCAAGACTCCAACAGTTTGAGCGACGAGGCCAATTTAGTCAAACCTCTCAGACTGTGATGGTTTTCCTTGAACATAACAAGTTCACTACGGATAAGGATATATACGTCAAATAACGCCTGAAATGAGGTACCACTATCACAGACCGCAGTAAGCCAGATTGATATTAAATCAATCATTAAAAGTAGGTAAATTTTTTCGTATACTTAAGTTTTCAACTTCACTTAGATTTTTTTTTCATAGATGTCCTAATAAAAATTACTTCAATGAATTTCAAACTAAATAAGTACTTCATTTTGCTACAATCGACAATCGGCCATTCCTACTATGTAGTAAATATGAGTCCCGTAAATTTCGTGACACATCGGTATTCCTCGCGAACCGGGCATTCAAATTATCCCAAAATTGAAGAGTAGTTTAGAGGAGGCTTAAGGCGATTGCTTATCAATGTCATCGCAGTCAGATCGGAAATGGCCAATGTGGGCGCCGAAACATAAAATTCGTAGTCAGTGACAAAACACCAAAACTAGATAGTCTATTTCAGTGAGTAAGGGTCGTCAGACTATTAGCAGTGCGTGCTCATGCGTCATCTCGAATTTAAGGTAAGGTAAGTTAAGGAATGGTACATGAAATCACAGCATGGATCATTATGGAATTAACTGGGTAGATTTAATGCAAGATGTAATTACAGACTCGTAATAACGTGGTGCATGTATGTATTGATGATTTCTCACACGTTACCATTTTAAGCTACCACCCACATCAAGATTTAAGATCTACGGTAGTCCTATGTATTTACCTACGTATGTATTTAAGATGGTATTATATGCATACTTGTCTAAGTAAGGCACCTAGTTTTATGTACTTAATTATATATGTCAGGTAGTACTATGTACATACGTATGTGCTGTAATATTACATACTTATCCATTTTAGGAATGTATGGATTTAACGTAGGTACCTACCTAGTCGAACGTATTTAGGTTCAAGTATTTAGTAATCAATGTAAAAATATTTAAAATAATAATAATGTCTAAGTATCGATGTTTATGAATGTAAGATAGTCTTATGAATTTAAGTGCGTATTTAAGGTAGTGTTATATATGTACTTATGCTGATTTTTTTTTGCGCTGAATGTACGTTTCTATGCACGCCCATATGTAAGCGTAATGTGGAATTATGTATCTACGTCCGATTCCAATGTATCTAAGTCAATGAATGTAAGATAGTCTTATCGTACGCATGTAATTTACTCTAATGCATTCAAGTGAATTTGTATAGTCTTGAGTACTTACGCAAGGCGACATCTCGTGTGTGTCAGCATTGCGATGGTGATAATTGAGGATAATTATTGTCGACACAACCGATGAAGCCACCATGAACATGATGCAGTTGAAATATGTTCCTATAATAACATACATTTCGATCAGTAACGGAGCACAGCAAAGTTTCATGTTTCATGCCATGCAACATATAGGTAATAATGATGTTCATCTCGATTGACTTGTAATTGATCACTAGAGGTCTTAATAGTTAATCAATGAATTGATAGGTAGCAAACAAATTAGTCTGTGACGTTTTTTAGCAAGACTCAAACTATGGAAAGTCATCAACAGTGAAGAACAATTCAATAGGAAAATAATCATTAGTGAATTGTTTACTTTATTTTACGATAATATCACAGACTATATGTATAATTGACTTTTTCGGGAGTGAACTGGAGTTTGATTAACAACGAAAAGTTAGTGTATTCGGTTGTCACTGTAAGGTATACCCCATTATCATGCACGCTGGCAAGATTGTCACATTCCACTGCTTGGTCAGAAAGGATAGCAATATAGTAATCATCGCATGCTTTCTCATGATACTCATGCTAAAAGCCGAATTTTGACAAATGAATACAATTTTGTATTTACATGTTTCTAGTTATTCGTAAAATAAAAGTGAACTGCTATAGTATGTGTATTTGAAGTGAATATTCTAGTACCATGTTTGGGATGGGTGATATCTATTACAAAGGCATCGAAAGAAATAGGCAATGTTATATAAATATTATATAATCGTTGAGTCATCTACATAGTTCAGAAAAGTGGTTATATATATTTGCATACAAGAAGTGAATTCACATGATCATAAACCCATGATTATTACCACCACTTGTTAGTACGATTTTGAGTAATATCTATGAGAAAAATAAATGTACACATGTATATACAGATTTAAGTAGGTATTTAGAGGAAATTTTAGCTCTTACGCTCACCCTTATTGCAATGCTCCTCAGATTTGATAATGTTTGTGCAATGATCTGGCTAATAACATGCAACAAATTAAATATGGTATCGGCTAAAACAACAAAAAAATCTCCATTCCATCTCTTTAAAGAAGAAGTTACAGAAAATCGGGCTATTTTTTTTCGAGTTACACATAGGGCCGCTTGCTTATATCACCACATGGTGAACACCTATCTTACCAGTGGATAAAGTTATATACCTATGAATTGATATCGATGGGTATACCGATATATCGATATACGATGAGATCGAGATATCGATGAGTATCAATTCAAGTATATACGTTATAAACTCTGCGTAGGGCTATTTACATAATTAGATATCCCACATCCCTATCAAATGGAGCGCCGTACATTAAAGTTGGCGCTTTCTCATTTTCTGCCATTATTATACTGTTCAGTTCAACACGGAGTTTTAATTAAATTAGCACTTGAATTTTTAAATTATAAGTATTCATTAGTTTATGAGTAATACAAAATTGCATTCAATAACGTCAAATGATTGTAAATTTAACAGTTTATGTCAATTTATGAATTTAACTTATTATGGAAAACAACATTTATAGATATAATTCGTTATAACATGCTTTTAATTTTAAAATGCATCTTATTTAAACAGTTGGCGAGTTACGTGGAGGCAGAGAGGTTAGCGCTGGATTAATATTCAGAAATATTTATCATGGGAAGGGGGTATTAGTTATATTCGAGGTGCCATAGTATAACCTTATGGGCAAGGTTACAGTACGGCATTCTCGTCCCACATTTACACAATTCCCGTACTGATCCTCTGCTTACATCTGTAAGAATTAGTCACAAAATTAGTTAGAGGAATACCACATCCCCAAGCCTACTACACAACGTAACATGCACTCACACAAGTTGATATATACATATATGTGTAGAATACGCTCAACATATATGCATATACAATTATTTACATTATATATACATACATATATGTATATATGCATGGGGATTATGTACACAAAATATTAGCAAGTTAATTCAATATTTACATATTTATTAATTTAGATGTTTTTTATTATAATAAAAGCGATGTACCTTTATTTAGTTTTCTTGTTTATTTACGATTGTTCACAATCTTTGAGCTTTACAAAGAAGAGAGATGAGATAACACGCAGGTTCTGCAAAGCATTCTACTACATGACATGATTATTTCACACATCAATGATTTAATCTCTCTTTCATTTATACAACTTTTTATATCACACTATTTAGATTCAAACAGTAATTTAGGTCAATGTTTTGTTTGGTATGATTTAGAGGAAAAATTGAAACGTTCTTTATTTATTGTGAAGCTTCAAAATTTTTGAGAAAGACGAATGCAGCTTTGTGGTGCGAATAAAAGCTCAAATACACAGGAAACTAACAGGGCAAGGGCATGTGACTTCTCTAACAGAAGGGGGTTTTGACATTATGTGAAGTGCACGGACAACTCAACCTCGATATATTTTTAATCAACGAGATTGCAGTAGTTAACTTCAAAGCGTATGCAACTGGTTTAGAGTCACTTCCCAAATAACATTTCTGCATATATCGACTGTGATAGTTTGCATCCAAATTTTCGTTCGTCGTATACATTTAGAATGCCTGATTTTGTAAATAGATTTGTCTTATATAGTAAGAGTTTGATATGGGGTGTGTTGGGTGATTTTTGTGTTTAGATGGAAGTGGGAAATGAGAACGATTATGATGAAGTAGGTATGCGGTATATTAAGTGTCGTGTCGATGTAGATGGAACATTTTCCCTAATCGTTATTATCCCTATTTGTTCAATGTGGATTGCGCCCAGCTTTCGGCGTGTTACTTTATGGTTTCACCAGATTTTACCCCTCAAAGCAAGTCGGCGTGTTGATGCAACCTCAATTATTCTAAGGTTACATCGATCAACCTCACGTTTAGAACAGATTCGCCTCTGTTCGTACGAACATCAGGATCTCACCTTCTTGACCCTTTCAATTTTGTGTTGGATGGAGGAAATCGAAGACGCTGACCCTCGCTGCTTTCGCACAAACCGAGATCTTTTCATCGAGTTGAATATGTTATTCGTAAACTACTTTCATTCTCTAAAATTCTGATTCTGTTATACATTAGCTTATATCTACAGGGTGTTCACACTATTTAAAATCGCGAACCTCAAGGAATCGATTCTGCAACTAATTCTTAACAAATCGTGATTACAAGAAAATTTCTCAAAAACATGTCATTGATTGCGTGCACTACAGAAGCTATTATTCGACGACCCGTTTTCAGGACGAGGTAGAAAAATGGCGAAATCAGTCGTTTTCGCATAATTTTAGGGATAAGTTTTCGCATAATTTATGTAATGAGTGAAGAAAACAAAATTCACAATTTTCGCTATTATTCCCGTTTTATTTTGTGGGAAATAACCCCATCCCTTGAAACATAGCTTCCGTAAATTCAGCAATGTAGAGCACAAATACACAGTTTTACTTACACCTTCTAATATACCTCGAATTGAAATATTTTTTAACAAGATTTGATTGACTTTTAAATTCTAAGTTGATCAAATATAGCATACCAAAAATTTATTCTCTCAAATAAGTATCAAAATACTTTGAAATAATTTTTTCTTCGCTATCCAGGTTTTGGACCAATCTTGGTTTTCTGTTGAGCTCGGCGGAGAGAGTGCGCCGTGATTGAGCAAAAATTAACGAGATAATTATTAACAGAAATGGAGGAGGAGGCTAGTACTAAACTCCGGTCCTTGAAAAAGAAAATTGTGGAATAGAAGCAAATAATGTAGTGTATTGTCACTCAGAAAAGACGGAAGTTGTGACACCACGGAATACTTTTGCCGAAATATCTATAAGGCGTAACTCCGTGGCTCTTTTTTCACACCAAACAACACGCCAGGATACAAGGCCGCAACTCGGCTGTTACTCGGTGGCCACCACCGACAGAGGATACCACCAGCTTTAAATATATATTTTTTTTTTTTTTTGATCCCTACACATTCTGTTCTCAGTAGCAACACTCGATTTCTGAGAGGTTTGCAAATTCAAGTGTGAGCAACCTGGGTATTCTTGAATTTTGTTTCATCTTGACAATCGGACTGAATAATTTCAGTGGAATTGTCAGCGCTGAAATGAGAGTGTCTCTAATAGAGTCTTGAGAATGAGTACCTACATTTAAAATAAAGGCTTCGCCAAAAATTATATGAAGAAATAGTGTCAGTATTTGGGTTTTGTTAGCGTACATAAATGGGGGTATCTTGTTCAAACAACGTGATACAAGTGATATGAGTGGATAAAAAGTGATATCGAGTGTGTTAGACGTAGATTATTAACATTCTACGTGCAACAAGGTGCAAGTAAAAAATCAATGATAAATTGAGGTGAAGAGTGTAATATGACACCATTAACTTATGGGATGGCGAGTTTCCTGTAAGCAAAGCAATTAAGTATCACGATTTAGAGGAACGTAAAATACTGATTGGAGAAATGGCGAACAATTACCTCTTAACCTTCTAATTGATCGATCAGCCAACTTAGAGGGTGAGATCTTCATATCTAAGATGTTGTTGGCTGTACGGCGAATAACGAGGCAACATCTACGATTCCAACTTTTCCAGCACAAGGCCATCAAGAAGATGAAATGCAGAAATTCGTACTTATCTAGTTTACACCATCAGCGTCAGGAGATTGATTAGGATTGATGGTTAAGAATGCCTTGGGTGGGTTCGTATACTTTGTTGTAGGAATAAAATAAATCCCCTACTGACATGATGTGTAACATTACACTGAAGTTTCATTTTTATGTATTACGGAACTCATGGTATAGCTCATTCTTTCTATTCTCATATCACTGGGAGTTGGAATTGATGACGAAAACGTGTACAGAAAGAGGAGATTATATTCAAAGAAATGAAACGCAGGTACGTGTTTTTTTTCGACTTCTAATTGTACAAGGGTATTTCCGAAATATATTCATTTTCATCAGAATGAGGACTATCTTCATAAAATAGGGCGATCGCTAAACAGGGCATTCGCCATTAAAATCTAAAGATACCGAGCTTTGAGTTTTTGCCCTCCAGCTGACCCGATGTATTTTTTGGATGCCCGAATTTTGGGATTTCGCGTGAGTTAGGATTATCCAGCCAAAATAATAAGCCAGCCATAATCAATGGCTCCTGGAGGACGCGCAAATGGTAGGTGCGAGGGTTTTCACGGTCAAGGTTCCAATGGTCAGTTTTCAATTTTAATCACACTTAATGGAAAAAACGAGCTTAAAAATAGAAACAAATAAACAAATAAAATAATAAAAACGACAGTAGATACCTGCGTTTCATAACTTCACAAAAAATCCTTCGAAAAACAACGGGAAAAACAAAAATAAATTTTGATCAAAACTATATCTTCAACTAATAACAGAAATGCTAGTCATACCATTTCAGAAAACTGCCTAAATCAATTGATGAGGCTTCCAAACATAAGAATTAAGATTCAAATATAAGTATATGCGACTAGCTGTGTTGTTAAATATTGAGTGACTTAGACGAGTATGTTAAAATGATGACGTAATAGTAGCTTCATGTTCTATTTTACCCCAGAGAAGCTCAGATCCGCGGAAAGTGAAGGAATTTAAAGCGCGAAATTAATATTTCTTAAATCTTGGATAATAGCGCCTAGTCGTGTTTATATCAATTAAATTGAATACTATGTGAGGTAGGGGTAAATGATTTAGACAATAAGGAGAGTGCCACGTTCACGAATGCAGTTGGGGATCATATCCCATTTTAGGTGCTACTAAAAGGTGGCACCTAGGAACATAACGCTAACCTACGTGTTGGAAAATGTTTATTAGCTCTCAAATTAAAATCATCCGATTTCCCAGCAGATACCGATCATCTTCCTTTAGGAAAGCCGTAAGCCGTATTTCTGAATTATTATAATGACTAATCTGTCTCTACAACGCGATTCGCTTTCATTGTAGGAATATATTATCAGTATTTACGATCGCTAGCCCTAAATAACAATTTATCTCGATAATTGTATCTATCTATATGTATCAATACTTGTACGATCAACCAGCACCATTAGGCGAGTAAACTTATGTTAATAATCTATGTACGATACGTACTCCAATATTTCTCTTTTGCATATAAAGAACGAAAATCCCGTGGAAAAAAAAATGTATTCTTTACTCCAGATTTTGGATGTTCCCAGGTATCATCCTATGCAATATAAGAACTGAATGGTCGAATTCAAAATATTTATGTAATTAGCCCTTTCAATTAAAAGTACACTTTTAATTTCGAGCCAATAATGGATCTTCGTACTAGCGAACACTGTAACGCACGTCATCCATTCAGGAAGTACCCACTAAACTAAAATATGATAATAGTGTCTAAGTACTACTATGAAGTATTCCGAGATATCTATACTAAAAACAGTTGAAGATTGGAGAGCGAGAACATATCACTTCAAGATGCATTCATGTTCGATTTTAAAGTGCTACGTAAAAAAAAATTACTGTATGAATATATTGAAGGATTCAATATAAACCCATGTGCACTTGAGTCATGGAAAATTTGTCAACCACACCTAGAACGAAATGACGGGTTGTAGGTCCAGGCATCAACAATGAACTATCCGTATAGGGATAACCTAATACAGCTACCAAAGGTTTCAGGTGCTATTGGACATGATATCGATCTAAAACTGGCCAAAATCAGATAGTAGCAATAATTGTATTAACTGATTTTATTCTATCAACTATTTTGTGAATCATGAATTTTAAAGGCGCAAGCCTGTCTTTGAGGTCTAGATAGAGGTATTTTTTTATTGAGGACGGTACAATTAAAAAGTTTGATCGTACGAAGAACGACAATTGAAAGTTAATGTTTGGAAGGGGATCAGTAGCAACTCGTAATTGTACCTGAAGAATATAAATATAGGTAAAATAATGAAGCGTGATTTGGCATTGAAATGAATATTCCGCATGATGCAGAAGTTAATTTGGGAAGTGTGATATCATCAGCAAGACAACTAGAAATGTGTTCACTCCACAGATTGAAGTGATAGAAAAGAAATGGGGTGGGTAAGGAAAATAGTGCAGCAAATTGAGAAAAGGGTTTGAATTAATGCAGTAAGGAATTTTTGTTGTATACAAATACAAAACTGGAAAAACCAAAAATAACTTTAAATTGTCTCAAACATGCCTAGGCCCTTTTACGACAGTTGAAGCAAAAATTATATTGTAATTTCATGTTGCTTTGAAGGAGCTAATATCAAAATCATGTCAGGTATGTGGATGAAATAATCATGTGATTTGAATTAGATGAAAGAAAGATTCTATGTCAGGAAGTAGGTTTTATGTGGATAGAGTGTGCTGACCTAGAAGAGGTATAGCTTCCGAAGTCTGTGGTAACGCATCGGCTATCATGAGTGAAAATACAGATAGAGATAGTAGAATTGTGACACCTGAAACACGATAACCAAAATCTTCTGTGTCACTTGGTCAATCCAAACAGACCATCCATTTAAAATCTGTTCAGTCTGGTCGGATTATCCACGTGAAAATGCACATTTCTGGAAGTTTAATGCAATTTTAAAAGTCTTTTAATCATCATGTTTTAGTTTTTCTTCACTAACTTGACCTCATGCCGTCTCATTCCACTTGATTGACTCACCTTCCAGGCTCCAGATATTCGTGCAAGAGCGATAGGTGTATAAATTTGATTCAGAGTACTTTATAGTTGGTATGTTTCAGAATTTTCCATCTTGTTTAGTATGGTGAATAGAGGATTCCTTGAGTCTTTGTGTTCACAGGAAATGCAGTGGCCAGGTGTAGGAGTGCAGACAATCCGTGTTGAAGCGTCAAAATTTCCATGAGTGTGTGTTTAGTGATTTATACTAGCACAGTTCTCTGATCATAAGTTAGATGGCATGAATAATTCCTTTAAAATTGAACATGGGGGGATTTCAAAATTACAGAAGAGTATAAATATATGGTGTACAGATTGAGTAGGAAGAGAGCTACCGCAAGTTTAACTTTATGTTGTTTGGGAATAGAGAACTCACCGATAAACAATATAAACTGCCATATTAAGCTGCTACAGTCGTTTAAATTATCAATCGAAATAGAAAAATTATCTATAAATCCTCACGGGACTTTGTCAATGATAAGGGGAAATGATAAACAAAACGATTCTACGACAAAGGGGTTATTCATACCATCTTTAAAAAGTTACACTTAAAACATCCTTATACTGTTTTTTTTTTAATTTTTTTTTTCAAGCCGCAGTTGTCGTTTTGTTAGAGAAAGTTGTAATGTGCCTTCAGCCATTAAACAAAGCTAGGGAGTCTAAAGAAACTTGAATGTCATAGTATTTCTTTTGGAGTGTGTCTGTTTCAGTGGTTCGAACCTAGGACAGGCATAGTGTCTGAAACTTAGGGCGTTAATCTCGGCCACAAAATTAAGGAAACACTGTCAACGAAAAAGGACCGTCACTCCTGCAAAACACCCTCTGAGTTAATATATAGCATGCAGTGTTTTGGGGCGTGAACCAGAGTTGCAAGCTGTTTGAAATAATTCGGTCAATTCAAAATACGATGTTACATTTTGCAAGTAATAAAGGCAAAAAGTATGTTTAGTACCACTATCCCACGTGAATAGGATGTGAGTGGTTCATAATCAGCCATTACAATATCGAAAGTTGACAAAACAACGATAATATTTCCAAGACCCGAAAACAAGGAACAACCGAAAACAAGAATCAAAAACTCAATACAAATGATGAGATTTTTGATTTTCTCAATAATTCAAATTAATTAAGCAGTAGTTAATTAAGCAGAAATTAGTTAAGCAGAATAAAATTTTTATTTAATTCAGGTGGGTAATTTGTGACTCATCAACAATTAGATCCCTCAGCTCAAAAGCAATAGCTAATATAGTCATAATACAGCGAATTTCCGTAGAAAACGAAGCAATTGCAAAGGTTCCAATAATTTATTTTAAAATCAAATTAAATTGGCCATTAAATTGGCATATTAAATTGGCCTAATTCCAAACAATCTGCTCGAAAAAATTTTAAAACTTTAGAATTTTAGTTTAAAGAGTTTATTAAAAAAAAAAAAAAATTAAACGCTAAATTAGCTGGAAAATGTACTTACATTTAATTAATATTTGCTAAAAAGTCTAACTCTCATGAAAATCGTAGTTAACGATTTCTTTGCACTCCATGTGCTCAAATTTCAAAAAATGTAACATTAATATAATAAGATAATTTAAGAAAATTCGCTCTTACGATCATGCTGCATGACTAGAACTTTTTGTTTTTTAAATTATTCTCAACATATTTTAGTATCGCAATGCTGTTTTCAAACGAAAGACATTTCAGACAAACAGTCGAACTCAATCAATGATGATATTTTAAATTGTATACAGATTATGCAAATCGAATCCAAACAAGTTCATGGTTTCCAATTTTTAATCACAGTTATACAAAAACAAGATTTAGCCTTCAATTAGATCATGGAAATCTTTTAATTTGAAATTGGTCACTTTGAATTTGTATCGAAAGTTATTTGTGTTTAATTTTTATTGATAATTAATTGATTTTTATTCTGACTGGGTGTGAATTAGAAATGGATGAGTGAACTAAGACAAGGAGAATTTAACCGAATGGAAACGCGTATAGGTGTATCGATTTCAGCAAACCAGAAATGAGCACAAATGATCATTCACTCAACATTCGGAGGAGTCCATCATCACTCGCAAGGGAGTGCTAGGGCGAGCGCTTTCGATGTAAAGACATCATCATCAGGCCGTCAAAACAGTAGTCATGATGAGTGAGTGCTGCTTCGACGGCCAGATGATGATGTCCTTACATCGAAAGCGCCCGCCCCCAGTACTCGACTTGCGAGTGACTACGGATTCCTCCAAAAGGTACGTAAATGATAACATTACCCTCACAACTAGCGGAAATAACCCTTCAGATTTATTACCTGGAATATGCATATCGGCGGATGGTTTACACGATAATTTAAACTATACGTTTGTTTCAATCTCAGGAAGTTGTGCAGGGAAGTGAGCTGGGGAGGGTTACGTTGAATGTTCAAAAACACTTTTTGTTAGTCTAAGAGTTAAGCTGAAGTGTGGGGAATGTTAGGCTTGACTGCTATCCACTGCTACTTACTATACAGCCTGCAACCCTGGTAAACTAAAATCGTCAATAGGTACGTCCCAGTTTCGATGGGAGTGGAGAGGTATTGAATTAACAAATAAAAAATCAAGTGGAGAGGAGAGAAAACGAGGAGAACAAACGAATTCGAGGAAGAGGTACTCTGTCATTAAGGGTGGGACGAACAAAGAAATGAGGAATAAATAAATAAATAAACTTGCCAGAAAAAATTGGTCTAGGGTGTTTTTGTCCGGAGATAAGAGTTCTACATCAAAACGAAAGGAGTGAAATTTATTCGTCTCTACTGTCCAAGGCACTTCTCCAAATTTTACATACAAGTTAAATCTTTGAGGAACTTTCCAGATCTTTGCTACTTGGGTGAATTAGTAAAGACATTTTTCGTGAGTTCTCCATAAATTATTAGTTATTCTGATATTGGTTTACTTGATTGGATGGAATGTGAGGATCCAATAATGATCCATACTCTATACTACAGAGATCCTGTTACCCACTGTTTATTCTAATTTAACGAGGAATTACATTTGCGAATGAGATCTCGAGAAAATGCGAACGGATACGAATAAAAGTCGAGGTGAATGCATTTTCGTCATATAATTAAGTCTCAGATAAACGACTCCGGACCATATAATTTATTTTGGGAAGAGAAAATCTGATTTTACTGTCATTCACTATAACATTGCTTTTAAAAATCACTCATTTCAGTAACAATATCCACGATATTTTATACAAGGTCATTCAAGAGTGTTTTAATTATTAATTTATTATCAACACAAAATGTATCGCTTATTTGTGTGGATTCCCAAAATTGCTCTTTCCAAACCAAATTTCAACTTTTGTTGAATGAAAACTAACAATTATTCGCTACAGTATCGGAGATGATTATGAAATCAAAGAACAAAAATCAAAACACGGATACCACTGATATGGAGTTCTCATTGAAAAGGGGAAAAAGTTATTTGTAATATACATATTTATATATGATAAAATAAAAATATATATATTTTGTGGTTTACGCATATCTGTGCAAATACTCAATGAAATTTATAGTCCTTCCTGAGATATCCGAAGAAACATACTCATTAAAAATAAATAACATCTTTAATAAAAATATGACGAATTGTGACTGAGAGAAAAGTCTTTACACTATTTTTTCTCTCCGAACTGTATAGATAAATGTCGATTTCAATCAACATCAATAAATCGCGAAACGCTCTATATTTGCGCTAATTAAATATTAGTTAAATTGAAAAGTAATGTTTCAATTATCTACAGTACAATCAACAACATCATCAATGTTGAAATGATCGATGATTGGTTTGTTATCATCTTACGATTAGCACTTTCTTGATGTATTTGAGGTAAATTTTTATATCCCAAGTAGAATAATGTAGGAGTGGTGGAGCCCTGCAGTAGGAGAACGACGAATAAAGGCGTTAAATGTTATTAATTGGATTCTTCGCAACCAATGAAAATCCATAATTTCCAAGTGATTCGACCAATGATAGAACAGTAAGTGGGGAAATGCCTGGACGACAGAGAAGAATTACAGAGCTTGAAAGACGAACAAAAAACAAAAACTAACATAGGTTGTGGCGAATAATAGCGCTTGGATTTGCCTAATAATACGGCTGTAAGCAGGTACTAGCAATTATGCTGAATTCTTGGGACAATCTATAACGTGGTAATCGAATATTGTCCCATTGATGTTGCTGACGAGCTGATTATCTAAATTATTCAATTTCGTACAGTTTTTATTTTTCTTTTGGATGGTAATAGAGTTGAAGGAAAAAGGGGGAATCTAGTCCGATTTTTTTTGTCTAATGCACCGCTCTGCCTCCTTGGTATCTCTTTTTCCTCATTTTTACCTATTAACGGCCTTTCCGAAGTTGGTGGCATGGTCTCCGCCACCATGTTTAGGAAAAATGTTAGGGACAGAAGTACTGTCACATCTATGAACAAAAGTAACACAATGTCAGCTGAGCCTCCGACAAAACAGCAATTTAGCACAAAGTAAACAATCACCAAATCCTTTGCACTCCTACCTACGTTCTAATTTTTAGGTACCGCATTTGCGACTTTCCACGGACCTGTACGCAAATTTTCTGCGTAGCTTAGTTTTTGTTAGCTCGTTCAAAATAAAATTCCATCAAAAGCAATTCTACATATCAACAAAAACAAAAAAACAAAAAAGGCACACGGTGCATACTCCAAAGATGCTTTCACATTGATGGTAATGCTACACATAATCTTTAGGATACAGCATCCATGACACCGAATTCAGAAGAACTGGTGTGGGGCCTTCAATCTAAATACAACATGATGTTTCTGATTGAAGAGATAAAGTATATCTAAGATAGGATTCTGGTTTGTACAGTTGATTCCTATTAAAAATGAGACTTTTATCACATGTAAAACATAAGTGCCCCTAAATTAGGTAACTAAATTTTTATTTTTTTAAGAAAATTAAAAATCAAAATCCTTTCAGTTAAAATCGAGTTAGGAAACTACTTATCGGGTAAGTATGTCATAACTACCAACTTCTCTTGAAGTTACAAAGTATGAGATATGAGTATAAATTGATTTTCTACTCAAAAACACAGCTAATAATGGTGATATTGTTCGGCATTTGATTGATTTAACCGGTACAAACCCATGTACCTACATGATAGCCAACAACAAGTTTCTTCACTTGGAATAGTTACTGACAAGAAAATCTTGTGATGTTTGAGAAATTGAAACTGTTACTGCACATCAAATTTAAATTTTTTGAAAAAAAAAAGAAAAAAGAAGGCTTTTATTGGAAAAACGCATTTGACAGTAATGTTTTTGGAACGAATTTCAAATTAATCCGAAGATATGAAATTTAAATGTTTACTCCCGAAGACCCCCCCCCCCTCACGCTTTTATTGGCTCGGGATGATGTTTCAATTTGAATTCGGTCCAAATCCAATTGAAACCAAAAAGCTAGACAGTCATGAAATATCAGGAAAATTGATTCATAAATAGCTTGTCAGCTCATGACCATGTGAAAGATTATAATTCTTTGTAGTTGATTGTATGAATCAGCTAATTATTTGAATAATGACCGGTCAAATCAATTTGCACCACATTACTGTACGCTCTAAATTTTAAAAGAATTTTAATCACACAAGGCTGCTCAAGATCCTTGACAGTTATTACAAATAACGAAGAAATGGACAACATTAAAGGTTATAGCCAGTCGAATTATTGACCGTGTGGAATGATATTGTAAGAAACATCAGATTTTTTTCTCATTAATTTGATCATTATTTAGATTTTCTGGGCATCATAACAGGGATATCGGTTATTTGAAATACTTATAGAGGGTATATCATCAAGTATTGTTATATACAGCATGTTACCACAAGTTATAGGACTATCACATTTTGAAGTCAGCATTGGTAAGAGTCTCAGAGAAAACCACCAACCCTTCGATCCACGATGGTTTTCGGATGGTCAAAAGTGGAGTCCGTTGGTTAATAGATGAGAGAACCACACCGCCATCGTTACAAAATGAAAGAAAATGTGCTGGAAACCAGCGCAAGCGGTAATTTATAAACAACAAAAGCAATTAAACAGGATAATGTACATTTTAAGGGATAGAACATTAATTGAAAAATAAAACTAATAGCGTTAACTAAATTGGAAGTAAGGCTATTAGTTTAGGGTTGTCTACATATTATATTCTGGGATACTGCATGCAATTCCGTTTAGAATGTTTAAAGGTGCGTCTACTTATTTCGACAGGTGGGTTGTAGATACAGATTAACAAGTTTTCTAGTAGGTGACAGTAAACATTCTAACGAGCATCAGGTAGACAATAAAGAAGTCTGAAGAAGTTAGCTGGAATATACACGGGGAAATCACCTTGGATCTGACAAATCCAGGTAGAGTGTGTTCAAAGTAGGACGCAGTTATTGGGTAAATCGGTGTGATTCACTTCAGCAACATTCGAGAAGATCATTTTCTCATTATCGTAGTGGTTATTTGAATAATAGAGATGTTGGTTTTGAGTTTTTATTCAGAAATGAAATGAGAAAATATGCTATGTGAGTATGGAGAAATGTGGGAGGCATGTGCTGTAATTGAGAGTTGTGGTCGTGTTACGAATAAAGATTGTTTTCGTCATGACATAGGCCATAGATTGCGCCATAGCACCAGTCCACCAATATTCTCAGTTTCCGTCTTCCGTTGAGGAATTATCAAAGACCAGGGCAGAATTTCCGAAATTATTCCTTTCGTATAACCTTGTTAGAGTCGAATATCGTGTTTGGCAAAGGTTTGCATCCCGAATTGGTTCCCTATCAAAATAGTGAGACATCTGATCTGCTTTCCAATGCTGACAAATGACCATTACTGATAGAATTATAAATTGAAGTAGAAAAATACTTCAGGAGCTCAGCAAAGAAGTGGTTGCTAATTTGTATTTTGCAGTTATTGTACATTTGGAATGAGTATAGAGAAACTGTTGAGTGAGAGAAGGGTGGCTATATAAACACAATTCTAAATAGAGGGGATGGCCAAAACAAAAAAATCATGACTGCATGCATTGGTGGCGTAAACTAGATGCTAAATATCCATTGATTATTATGCTTTAATTGAAGACTATGTTGTACATTCAAACCAATGTGAAAGATCCTTGCAGTACAGTATGATAAATATGGTGTTTTTTTGTTAGATCATTATTTTGTGAAACAAATCAATTACTCCTCTTACTTGCACAGAAAGGTTGATTGCTAGGTACATACACCCATTCCTAAATATGTCCTTTAATGCCGGGCTTGCACTCTCAGAATTTTATCAGCGAAGATCTATAAAGGTAATATAAAGTAATGAAGGAAGACAAAATGAAAGTCGGGGGAAGAAGGAGGAGAATGTCTTGAGGAGTCTTGGAGAGCCTTAGAGATGTGAGCTTTGAGTTGGCACCCCATGTTGGGGCTTTGGGCCGATATGCGTGCTAGAAACCCCTTGTGAACCTTGTCTCGACGAGCATTCGGAGACGCTCGCGAACCACTCGTGAGCAATTCGAGTTGTTAAATGTGATTTATTCTGCTTTCATGAATGGTGACCAGCGATTGTTTCAATACGTCATTGCTTTGACTTGATCTGCACTTGTGTGTTTGTTACAGGCCGCGCTTTTGGACATATCGACTTAAAATTTTGAGAGTAGATTTGTTATACGCAAAGAATCAGGTGTATAGTTTCTAACGCCATGGCACCAGAACGGTAAACATGGTGCCCACTCCACACATTTTGCAGATTTTTGCATCATAAGCTATAGATTTTTTGAAGATTTTGATCAATCCAAAACTCTACAAAATCAAATTTCCTACAGTTTTGGTCTTCATGATTGCTTTTTTCGACAAATTGGTAGTTTCAATGTTCCTAGGATGGTCAACGAATTGGTCAACAAACGTCAGAATTCAATCTAGATGACAATAATTAGCATTCAAGTCCATGTTTTATTTATTTTTATTGATAAAGGATGATTCAATGCCATTTAAAAACGAACTCAAGTTTTTTCAGGGTTATCAGACCACCCGCACAGCTCTATGTTCCCACAAAAAGTTAATACATATCAGCTACTGCTTGAGGCTTCTGGTCAGCGAACCCACTAGTACCTACTAAGAAGCGATTTTAATGAGAAGCAGCAAAATTCGAGTCAAGAGTTTGCAATGTTGAAATGGCTGCAATATATTAATTGGCTCGGACCGCTGATTGACGAGTGTGCTTAGCTGAAGGGTTGACGTCATGCACAAGTAATTTCTATTGCAAGCGAACGGATGGCATTTCCATTTACTATTCGAACTGGATTCGATTAAAATTTTCAATGGGAAGTTCAATTGTGATTATCTTCATGACGATGTACCAATTTGATATCCCTGCCAGACTTTAGGGGTCAACTCTGCAATCATGATGTCAAGAAAATCGTTGAGTTCAATTTTTTCAAATATCTAATACATCTGAGGGTGGTTTTGATAAACCGGTCATGGTCTGATTTGACATTGTAGACATGATTATCAAACCCAATGTGATGTAATTATACTTTTTTGTCTGGTATATAATCCTTAATTAACGTTCAATGCTGCCGCAGAACATCGTGTATAAGCATAAATGCAGATCATTTCTTAAGCCCCAGTTTACGTCCCGGATTTAGAATCATTATAAATATACTTGAAACTATTTTCTGCAGATGCGTTGAACAAACGGAAGCTTTTTAGCCAGTTTGGAAACGAATGTCATTGTTTAAATTCCAACTCTCCAACTTGTAAATCAATTGAGAACGTGAAGGGAGAGATTGAAAAAGAAGAAAAAAAAAAAGAGATGTATATATATGAAGAATGTCATAAGTTCAACAACCACAAACGTTGGTGCAACCGGATGACAAAAGATGAGGTTTATGTTGGTATTGATTTACACATAGGCACAGTTAGAATTTCCTATAGTAAAGGTAATCATTGATACATTTGCGTTTCAGATATTTTAGTTATGTACGAAGCTACATCTTGAATATTTTCATATGTTTATTTATGTATTTAAATGTTGTATCATTGACTATTTGTTGGTTATGTTAATGCCTAACTGATTTAGTTTTCTATTTCAGCCACACAAATCTGAAATAAACAGATGAATATAACTAGTTAGAATTTTTTAAATATATTATCTAAGTGGCTATTCAGTAGAACATTTTTTTCTCTTTCTATTTTAGAATAAGGTGAGTATGGTAATATCACCCGGGAAATTATACGTGAAACCCTCGCTGGTCACTTATCTCGTTCGTCCTTCGATTGGTATTGATTAGTTCACCAAATTAAATTCCTAATTAGATTGAATCAAATCGAAGCTCACGAGTTTCTCGCACGCGGGTACTGAAAATCACATCAACATGCTCAAGTAACAAAATAATATCAAAGGACAACTGCAGAAAACAAATATGTATTGGAAACATAAAAGAATGTACATATCTCGGTGTTCCAAACGAAAATTTAACTAATTTATTCAGCAGTTACACTTTTTTGAACCAAAAATAATAATGCACATCGCAAGTAGTTTCCTGTAACACATTAAAAAATAGTGCAACCAGTTCACAGACGAGAATATCTTTGCTCACAACATCACCAACTCATGTAACCACACCATTTGAAAATGATATTCGCGTAATCAACACGATTTTGAAGTCAAAGGAACCAGCGCCTACAGCAGCGGCAAAAGCATTTACTGAGTGGGGAAAACAAAATTTAATTTTGAGTAATACGGGTCTTAGCAAATATGGGAATCGTACTAGAGGTGGTTTGGGTGCAAGCGTGCGTTTTACTATGGTATAAGCGAATTGGTAGGTGAGCTGCACTGATGATAGCATTGATGACTAAATAATTGGGATTGATTGGTTGGGGCTCATCAGTCCATTTTTTTAAGCGTTGTTTGTGACGGGAATAGGGGAATCAGTAAGGTACATATATTGCTTCTTGTTGAGAATGTGAAACACCTGATGATGTGTTGTGTGAAATGGGGTGTACACCTACGCCCTAATTCCCCCCCCCCCCCCCTTTTTATCATTTTAAATTAAGGTAGCGTATCACTCTTAGCTGCAAGATCGCCTGATAACTTGTACGTCTCTATATGAATTCGGTAGATTCCTGTTTTTAATAAGAACGTCATTTCAAATTGACGAAGCGTGAAATGAAGAAGTTGAATAAAGGCATCTAGCTGTTGGCCAAAATAAGCGGTTGTTATGGTTGAAGGGCTCAGGTGATAAAAAGCATGGGATGGAAGATTCCTTTCATTAAGGTATTATTGCCACACTTTATATCATGGGATGTGTGAAAGAACGAGGTTTATTGACTATAAACGGACGAAAGCTCAGAGAAAATGAATTTAACCAAGGGTTACTCCCTGACGTAGTTCTGACTTCAACACGGGTCGGTAGCAAAAAGTCTGGTTTTCGATGGGATATCATATATTTTTGTTATCGTAACGGAAAAACGTCAAATCATTTGATGACAATTAACTGTCGTATAGACGTATCTTTAAGGGCCTTCGTTGGCCCGTGAAATTGGCCATCGCAAAAACAAGTTACAGAGAATTGGCAGCTTATGGAGTCTGCAAATACTTTCTACGTTAAAACTTCTGTAGCTTAATTGAATTGTATTGATTCGAACGACGCTTCGTAATTAAACAATTTCGGATGGTTTTACTCTTGCTAGGTTAAATTTGCACAAATGAGTGTACTATGCCCATTCATTCGAAGTGTTTGAGAAATGCGAAATTTCTTTCGCAATGTTGATTGGTTTTGATAATTCCAAATGTATTCTTGGTCGTAAATATACAACACTTTTCTCCTCTTTTAGCAACTGGAATATAAAAAATTACTTTCGTGTGGCTCACTTTCTTGAAGGAAGTCAAAACTGGCTTTTTGCCAAGCGAAATGACACTTTTGACTGTTGGAGTCGCATGCAAATGGATTCAAGTGCCAAATAAACGTGTTTGTCGGTTTGTGAAGTGCCAGTGGATGTTTTCAGTGGTATGTGCTTTCGCCATTGATAGGCGATATATTCAAGTGCCTTCCCAATCTCATTCCACATATAATGCGTGCCAACAAATGGTGCTCAGCTCTGTCAATTCCAGAGTACATTTCAGACACATACCTAGATATTCCATTTTCAAATTACTTACTAATTATACTAATTAACTCGTAACATAAATCTTAATAGCGAATGGTTTGAAATTATTATAAATATAAACAACAAAACAAAATTAATAAAAGTTTAAAGTGAATTTTACAAAGTCGGTGTTAAATTTGTGTACTAGATTCACCTATCTATAAATCGTCTTCTTTACTTGCGATTGCGAATTGAACGACCTCTTAATATCGCATTCTACAAGGAGTAGGATTTGGATCAAACACGTTCGTGGACTGCCAAATTGGTGATGGTTTGTACTTGAACGTGACTCTCAAGAATGTTGGTGTTCCAACCTAACCCGATTTCTTACGTCGAACTAAATCGTTTGTCCCTCAGCAAGATTGTAATGGAAGACGTAGGCTTGTAGTTGGGGTGTTGTGCAGAGGCGGCCTTTATGCCTTCAGGGTCTTGTGCAACTAGCAGTGGGAATACACTTCGTCAGGTTTTTCAATCCCAGGTGACTCCTGTCTGACAGCCTTCTCGCTCCCCGCCATTTGTTGCCTTTATAGAAAATTCAAGAGAGGATATTACATCCACGAGGGACTAACAAACATGTCAGCACTTATACGCGCTTTGTTGATTCTAAACTTCTTCCTTCTCCAGCCGTGGGCTAAAATAGCAATTTCCTTCACTTGCGCTGGAGCTGACATCAATAAATTCGGCCAAATCAAACGGACTCAACAACAATTTGAAGGGCAGAAGCTGAAAACGTGTCAAATTCTAACAGCGCACGATACCTCAATGAATTCTACTAATTTCATTACTTTATCCATGCGCCGATTCACTCCTGGATATGCAATAACCAGGAAGGAGTATGGATTCATGACAACATCAATCTACAATTTCAATTGAAGCGACTTCAATTCAGCTCACAAATTCCTTTCACGTCACCACGTTGCTCATGACCCAGCAATATAACAATCTTTAATGACCATGGTTCTTCCTCGATTAATTTACAATTATAACATTCTATGGAAAACTATCTCAATCTCGTGAGGTTACCTAGTAGTCTACTCTACCACACTACCGAGGATAGGGAAATGATTTTAATTTTAACGGAAATAATTGCATGTGTTTTAACCGCTCTGAAACCGGTTTTGGTGCATTTTCCTTTGATCCCACTGCCGTATTTCGACTATGTACTAGTCAATTGAATGCTTTTTGTTACTTAATTAACTAATACATAAATGCCAATTGCAGTGGAGAACGCTCGGTGGTCCTAGCATATATGGCTCTCTCTATACACTGTAACACATCAGCGAGTACAGAAACCTAGGATTTCGATTTAACAACAAGCTATTCTACAATTCTTATGTGGGACTATTTTATTTTTTATTAGCAGTATTCTGTAATTTCTTAAGGAAAACACCCATAACCCTCAATCCATATAATTCACAATTTATACTAAAAATAATTGAAGGCAGCGTTCAATTCCCGACCAGCTCGGTTCTGAAGGTCATGGTAGAGGCTTTGATATATTTTCCCTAACGTTTATATTTTTCAAACAGTTGTAGAGGCAAAACCCATAAAAATTGGTGAAAAAACCTCTCTAGACTCTCAACTTTTCAACTGTTTACCTACTCGTTACGAAATAAAACTACGTATGGATGCGAAAGAAGTTGATTTTTTTATGTGCTAAATTTCTCTCTATAAGCTGATGAGTTTGGAGTCATTGCTTACGCAATTTGTTTGTAGGTACAACTAATATGGCAGTCGCCAATCACCCCACCTTCGAGATAAGCAAGTTTCGTAATTAAAATACCAAGTTTTTGGTTTAATGCACGTATATTTAAATTTTTAGTGTATGCATGTCTGTGTTTGTGTGTGTAAGCGCAGGTAGGTGAGTTAGTTTACTCGTAAGGTCATTTTGCGCAGTCGAAATGGTCTGCGAGTACCAAAGTACAATAAATTGCAAAAAAAAAGAATAAATGAAAAAATAAATAAATAGATAGAATAAATAACTCGTGCACCTCCAACCCATCAGCTCATGACTGCGTAGTAATTGTTCTTGAAAACCTCAATTTTACGGTATTTTGTCCTAAATCATCTCCCTCAATAAGTTCACTAGGAAAATAACGCACCGGTGGGGAGCCTAGATTCTGGGAAAGGTTTTAACCTCACGAATTTGACAAGCATTTGTACTCACAGTCAATTGAAAAAAATACAAGATCCCCTTATCAATAGGAGAACATAACTCAGTCCTACAACAACAGATCCCACTATAGTCCCTACTACAGTTTTCCAACTCTGATCTTTAAAAAAAGGGGAAAAGCATGGTGTTTCAACGGTATGTTTGTTTTTTATATAACCTCTTGAGATACAGTGGTTTTAGAGTCAAAAGATTGAAAATGTAAACAAATATGAAAGTGCAAATGCATTAAGGAAAAGTTTTTCTGAAAATATCATAGAAAGAACTTGGTGCCGGTTTTTCCCGAGAAAAACGATGTTTCAACAGTCAGTTGAATTTCCAGAAAACCAACTATTGCTAACCAACTTTTTGCTAACAAAAACCAACTTTTGCTAACAAAAACATTTGCTAACTGAAACCTTTGCCAACAAAAACCTTTGCTAACAAAAACTTTGCTAACAAAAACCAACTTTCGCAAACAAACTTTTGCTTGTAATCTGCGATCATTACGTAGTTTTCTAAGTTTTTTTTTCCTACATTTATTGTCATCTCAGAAGAGGCCATGTGAAAGGTTGCTTCTATTCTGGGCTGGAAGGTTAAATACCTTCAATAATAACAAATAAATACCAAATAATAATTACCAAATTTAAATAACTGTAGCCCCATGTCGTTACATCATGACAATTCGCTTCTAAGTAGAATTCGTAGGGCTCTTTACTACCGATTATCTGGGCTGGGCTTGTCTTTTTAGAATAGAGATGTCATCGGCATGTCGATTATAATCGTGTTTAATCAAAATTTCGACTCGATGGTCATCTATTGTTTAATCCCAACAATTACTTCGAGGACGAACCACCAGTCCGAGCACCACCGAGCACCAGTCTTGTTCATTTTTAAACAATGCCGAGCAAACTATGTATTACTGAATTATTTCAAGATGTTTATTTGTGCAAGATGCCATCAAAGTATTGTAAAAAAAATATCCATGTACAGGTATGTCCATTTATTTTTTATTCGGTGGAAGTCGCTAGCATACAATAAGCAAAGGGGAAGAAAATAATAAAACAACAGTGCGTGTTTCCAGACAACAGGTTATCGCCGATGATGTTGTTCACAAATGTCTCTCATCTATTCAATATTACATTTTCCAATGTAATATGATAACCACGAATAAAACAAAGTTGAATATTTGGCATTGTATTAAACTTGTAAGCGACTTTTGTGGACTATCAACATTATGTGTAGCACTATAAACAATTCAAAATACTTCACCCAAAAACATCAATGCACTTTTGATGATTTCCCTAATGAGAGTAATTTCTGTATCACAATGTTTTCTAGGGAGCTTTGGAAGTTGTTTATAGAAATAACTATGTTATGCTATAGTAGATGTATCTAAGCTATATTTAATATTATGAAAATAAACATGTAATAATAATAAAAGAAAATAAACTAATTGGAATATTAAAGTATTCAATAACTGCGTTTGGTAATGGAATGTATCAGTGAGATGTATTTTTTATTGATTTCACCTCGTGGGGTACAGGGTCTCTTTGCCTAGCTATTGAAAGTTCACACCCACAAGACAAAAATTAATTTGACATAGATTTGATGAAGATATAGTTGTATTTTTGCTGGATGGAAAATATTCCCGGTAATTGTAATTAGAATGAGATTGAACAATGATTTTGATCAGAAGGATCGTGAATTATACGTAATTAAACTTCGAAATAGGTTGAGTAAAATTTGTTTTAAGGGTTTTACGCTACCGAAAATCACGCTCATTCAATCCAGAGTTCGTAGATACAAACGATTTTTGGATTAATCATAATGGAAGAAAATGTCTTTAAGATAAATAGCTGTTTAGGAGAAAAAAACTCTTTTATGACTCAAAAATGAGAGATTACAAAATAAATTATCAATAAAGTTGAAGAAAAAGATGAATGAATAAATATAATTAAATTATTAGTTCTAATATAAACAATAAGACTATTTTATTATTAACGTTCTAAAACTTGAAACAAGCAACCTTTAGTTAACACACTACAACTTACGAGTAAAGAAAAAAAATAATAAACAATAAAAATAAATGAATAAATAAAATAAATAAATAATAATAAAATCCTCAACGCGCGTTGGTAGTGACTTACTTAAAACTTCGTGAAAATAGAGTATTTTTATACTATATTGATTCGTTGAAATATATTTATCAAGTTTCAATAAATTCATTCATTCATTTTGTGGGGGTGGACAGGGGGTCGTAAGGTTCGTGAATTAACATCTAGTTTAGATTAAAATCAGAAGCTAGTCATCGATTATTTCGGGAAGAAGCGAGTTATTGTTGGTTTTGGATATCGACCCCACAGGGACCTGAAGAAATTCTACCTTGAACTAATTCGTTGAATTTCTTCGTATATTCACACAGACATTACCGAGTCTTGGCATAAGTGCCACAGATAAGAATATGCAACGAATCGGACTGACGCCATGATACGTGTTCGAGAGGGTGTTGTGGTTTTGGAACCTTCACTTCAATTCATAAATTGTTTGTGGTTTTTGCTCAAAGACAGATATTGAGGTTTACTTATTATGGATAATTCCAGAGATTGTTTCTCCATGACAAGATACTGTAAAGCCTGTTAGGGTTTTATTCTGCAGCGAAACGTTCACGTGTTTGAAATCAAGTATTACGACAGATTTTATTTGATGGTTTAGAAAATGGGTTGGATAACAGATGCGTAAAAAATATCGTAGAAAACCAAGCTTGGTAGCAATAGAAACCATAGTGCTACGGATTTCTCACTATCTCATACCCATTCCTGTTGATTTTCCTGTATTCCTACAAAATCGTAACCACTTTTGGGGGAAACTTTATAGGATTTTGGCGTTGGAAAGATGCAACACAATCCGATGCGAAAAAATATGTAATTCGTCTTATGGGTGATTTCTCAAGACACGAATAAGATCTATGAACCATATTTTTCATCCTGGCTAGTTATTGACATTTGCCTTAGCTTGGATCAAGCTGTCCTGCCTATCATTGTCAGGACTGCGCATGCGCATCGAGTCTACACGTTATCCACAATTTGGCCTCTGTTAGAGATATGGGGCGTTTAAATTGGCAAAATAAAATGAACCGAAAAAGAATTCAACTTTCTGAAGAACAGAGCTTTTTTGAACTACCTTCAACCTGGTATATTTTTCCTCGACCTTATATTCTTTTTCAAGTATCACATTTATAGCATTCGCACTTTGAATTAAACCCTTCGCGAATTGAATTAAACTTTCCGCAAAGTGAGTAAGACTTTCCGCAAAATGAATTAAACTTTCCGCAAATTAAACCCTTTAAACCCTTCCGGTTGAGACGCGGCTTAAATTTAAAAGAAAAAACATCAAGAAAGGAACACTGATCCCTCCCTGTTGCTAGGTACCAAAGTTATCCTTATAGGATGGCTCAGCATTTGTGCAAACGTTCTGCTGCTCACAAATGCTGCTCTTGGACGACCTCTCCATTAACTTTTGCTTTTAGAAGTCTTCTTGCTAATGCCTATAAATGATATAAAATGTAAACTATAGATGTATACGTTGCGAGCTCAGTTTTGTTATTAATAAATAAATAATTTACCTTCAGATTAACTTCATGAGGTGCTGGATTATGTTTAAATCTACAATTATTGTGCTCGTTCCATCACTTGCACAATTTGTTACAATATATACATTTTGTTGAAGTTTTACATTTTGTCTTGATAAAAACAACAGATTCGCCACAGGTTAATTTGCAAAAAGTTTAATTCAATTTGCGAAAAGTTTAATTCATTTTGGGAAAAGTTTAATTCATTTTGCGGAAAGTCTAATTCAATTCGCGGAAAGTTTAATTCAATTTGCGAAAGGGTTAATTCAAAGTGCGAATGCTATTCATGGTTATTTGAACATTTTCGTGTTCCTAAAACTTTTTTCAACTGTGAGCCTGACGAACCTAGAGCTGCTCACGACCTCTCTCGTCTTTTTATAATTTTATATTATGGATAAATTTGGTAGTCTAAAATCGGAAGGAATATGATGTTACCCACCGTTGCAATACAATATATACCAAGCGTATAATAAATTTTACAAACTAATCGCAGTCTTCAAACTAATTTTGCATATCTACCAAGTTTAAGTTTAAATTACAACTAAATAATGATAAAAATAAGATAATCATCATTGTGGTAGATCAAGGGAGATTGGCGTCTATTCATTTGGTATTTATCGATTGTGTCCGGATAAAGGGAAAGGCTGCATCAGGCGGCTTCGCACTAAAGGACGACCCTGTATCAAAAAGCAATAAGGGAGATTTACAGCAACGAGCCTACTCTACCATCTAGAAGGGTAACTTTCAGAAAGAAGAAGATTAACCTTTCAAATGGAGCATTTCCTTTCTTAATAGAAATTCGCGCCGATAGATGAAAGAAAATGAAGCGAAATTGCTTTTTAGCGCCAAAACAAATAAGGTATGAGGTTTCAATCACGTTTCCACTCTCAAAGAGACTTATTGACAATTTGCGCATTACCAGGAAATAAATAGCGCTTCACTCAAGAGGCTTTTCTGCTAGTGCTTGAACTATATAATATTTGATTCTTTTCCCTATCCTATTTAGTGACCGTTTTCAGGGACCCAATCAATTGAATGAATTTCAACTGTATAGCATTCGCAATACTTCTTGGAATCATATTACTGTCGCTTCACTTCAATAAATTATCCTCTTACTTTTTCACGAACCGGGGAAAAATATGTTCTTTTCGAACAAACTAATCAGCTTTCCTAGAAAGTACCGAACTCCCCCCCCCCCCCCCCCCCTTTCCACCAACGATTTCACCTTGAAGATTTGAACCAATTCTATCTAATTAGTCGCTACCATTCTCCCCCTTAGTCTTAATCGATGAATAACTTCAGCATATTAATGAGTAGTTAGTACTGAGTTAGTTAGTACTCAGTAGTTAGTACCTACTTTGTAACCGTTGATTATTTTCAACCAAAGCGGTAGTGATATTAAACGAGCTATATATTTGTATTTCAACTCTGCTAAAACTTGAACATCTATTTGATACAAAATAATTCATTATCATTCCCTATTTGGTACTCCATGATTCCGTACTCCAAGACCCATTAATTTATTAAAATCAATCACACTGTTCTATATTTTGTGCATACACACAATACCGCCAGAATTCACTAAAGTAAAGTCAAACTGTGTCATTCCATTCCTAAAATGGGTTCTTTGGATTTACGAATTACAGTGTTGTATTGCCTCATAAAAATTCAAAATACTTGATACTTATACAATGATTTTGTGACGATATTTTGGAAAACGTTTTGTTTTTATTCGTCATTTCTGTATCATATCCGGTTACTTACGGCTTGGGGGCGGGGGCTAAAATGTATTATCGTGGCTAAATTTCGAAGTGTTATTAAATAGGTTAAGATATATCTACCAGTAGCCAATATATTGCCTCTGAAATCAAATAATAATGGCTCATAAATTTCCATTTATAGCAACGTTCCTCTTTTCGGTAGTAAATTTTAAAATAAGAAATCATTTCCATTCGGAATTCAAAGGAAACTAAGAGGGTCGTGGTTGGATTTAGGTATTTGGCTCCACGTGTCTGAGCATTTTATAATAGTGATATTTCATTATTGGGAGAGTAAGCGCGCGAGTTTATAGTATGAAGTTTGGTGGTCTGGCACGAAAGTAGTTTACGCTCATCAATGGCAAACGCACATTTCTCATTTCGTATTTAATATTTTGAAATACAAACCAATTTCAGTATTTATAATTATTTGTTGAGCTTATATAAGTGAACGTTAAAATCGCTATTTTTGTCAGGGACGTCATGAGGGAGCTTATTTCCATTGCCAGTTGACGCTAGTTCGAATTCAGGTCGGCAGGGGCGCCTACAGCGGGACATGCTGTGTACCTAGTGTATGGTCTAATTTATGGCTAGAGACCGGATTTTTATGCAATCGCATACTCTTATCGCTTCATCTGAGGCATCCGAAGATTGTATCATTGTTTAAGTTGACTTCAGTTGGTGCACTGTCTCAAATTATCGCATATTTGAGCTATAGATGCATACTTATGCATATTCGGGGAGAATTTCGTGATACTGCATAATTTAGGGATAAAAAATTACAAAATTATAAACAAACCTTGACCATTTTCAGAGAATGGGGAAGTAAAAAAATAATGTAAGTACGCATAAGTGTTACTGTGGAAGAAAGAAAAATGTTGAGAAAGAAACCTGCGGTCAAAGCTGTGAATTCTTGAGCATTATGTAAAAACCATGTACCTAATATAAGCAACTTTCATTCAGAGTTATATTCGTTCAGGATTTTTTCTTTTCAAATGTTGAATTTTATTGCCCTTATGATACTTGTTTTTGTCAAATATTTCATTGGTTTTAACGCATATTCTACGGCATATTTGGGGCATTTATGCTGCATAAAAATCCGGTCTCTATTTATGGCTAACAAAACATTTCCCAAGCAATATTTTGCTATTAAAGAACAATTTACGATAAAAACCGTATGGTGGTAAATCAACAAATGTTCATCTAACTTCAAAGACACGTTATAACGAAGTCACATTGACGACAAACAAGAGTGAAAATCCAGCTAGATCCTAACCAATTATTTTCAGCTATAACCTGCAAGGAAACTTTCTTGGTTTATCGTTGAAATAGATGAGCAGCTGCTAACTAGTTTTCGTTTTCCAAACATTCGTTTTCGTTTATTCGTTTTTGAAACATGGATTTGGATCTGGTATTTGATAATGTGTCCACAATTTTTGTATTAACAAACTGTTTACCAAACAGAATGAAACGATTTTTCAGGCCAACAGCTTAACCACATCTGAGTTAGGCGGCGTCTGCAGCCAAGTGGTCTAAGGCGCTAACTGCAGCAGGGGATTTCGAGTTTTATTCCCGGGATGGTAACGATATTTACAAATTCTGCGGTCTATGCGTATTATTTGCGAGATTCAGGTTAGGGGAAATGATAGTAATTTGAGATAACCTTTGATGTGTGGCAAAATTTAATGTAGGCAATTTAAAATACCTGAAGATTTAAATGAATAAGAGATTTCAAGCTTGAGACATTGACCACGTTAGGCCTCTACTGGTTTGAGACTTAAAGCGCCACGCCTAAAAAACCATAGTTTTCCCACCACGCCACAGTACTTTTCCCTTTCTGCATGTAAAAATACCCAAAATGTACGATTCTTATCATTTCATGATATTCTAACTGCATTCCAACAAAAAAGGAAGTGCGTATAAAATATATCCCAGAATTCAAAATCGAGTTTTTCTGTGCAGTTTCTTTTGCAGGCCGCCACATGTATCATTTTGATACTCACCATTATGGATTGATTTATGGGGTAAACGTTTATCCACATTGATTTGATAACTGGAGTACAATAAAATCGATTTTTTATGTATTTATATTTATGGTTCACTTTTTACGTTGGACACAACAAAAACACACAAAACAGAAGCGAAAAAGCCACCACCATGTTCTTCCTGTTCATCCATGAGGTTCTTGGCTAAACAATAGGTGTCTTTGAAAAATCGCCCTGACCATTGTTGAGGTTATTTCCTAAACGCTAAGGCTGTCTGAGTATCCATAAACATCTCAGGAATGAGTTTCCACGTCTTGTTTCTCGCAAAAATTCAATTTCGGACCGTATGATCATTTTAATGGAGGACCTCATTGTGTTTCTACACCTGATACACGTGGCGTGGGGGAACGATCACTTGTGTATACATAGTGATACTTTTGTATACATAGTGATACTTGTGTATTCATAGTGGTACTTTTGTATACATAGTGATACTTGTATATACATAGTGATACACGTGTGAACTTGTATCTCTAAGAGTGGATTCCTTCAGAGTACCGAATGGAGAGACCTACCTACTCAACACACAAAGAATGTTGAAAGTTGGTTCACGTCTAAAGTCTTGGTATTCCTCAAGACATTGTACAACTATGACAATATACTCGTAATAACGGTGATTGGACACTTCATATATTTCCGCGTTGATAGACGCCGTAAAACCTCGTAATGGAACGGTTTTCTTTTAGGAAAAAGAGTAGAGATAAAGTTTCCAATCTGGTTAGGGAAGATTTAACTTTAGAAGAAAAACAATGGATAAGTATACCTTATTATGGGAAAATTTCTAATAAAATCGGCAAAATTCTATCACCGAGGGGTTACAAAGTGAGTTTTAAACCTAGAAATAGTCTTGGAGCATTACTAGGTTCCGTTAAAGACAAATCAATGTTCAGGATAAAAGTGGGTTTTATAAACTAAAATGTTCTTGCGGCTACGAATATTGCGGTCAAACTGGTAGGAAATTCAGGGAAACGATAGAAGAGTATCTACCACTTCATAATGTTCTGTGTGCAGTTCGTCAAATCGATTTCTGAATTATCTGGGTTATTTCAAAAGAACTTGTTGATTTTGATGATCTAAAAAAAAAAAAAGATTGTTACCTAATTTTGTTATACTGTTATTTCGTTATTATGAGTTTAAGTATGGTTTTATGTAACTTATTATGGGAACAGCTCAACTCAGCCAGTAATGGTATTTGATAATTTAAACTACGCAATTTCAATATACAATAGACAGCCAACGATCTATTTGTGAGGTGATAATAAAATAACTTCCAATATTCGTTACTTCCATATGTGGTGAAAGACTGTTACAACTGCCTAAATGAAAAATTAGGTACGTTTTAGAATATAAGATTCTGCATTGAACGATCCAAGGTTACCAACCCGCGTTGCAGGGGTGTTATGTTTTCTAAAATCGATCATTGTTTCCAATCTACTTTTCGAATATTTGACTCCCTTATCCCATAAATTTTAAGAAGGGGGGGGGGGGGGCATACGAGACGATTTAACCATTGAAATAGTTCCGTATCGTGGTCTAATTTTTTTTTATACGAAAATCAAAGATCAGACCCAACAAACTCACAACATGTCGTTATCTCATCCCAAGAACGTTGACTCTACTACCCTACTAGCTACTGAATCAACATTTCAGCTTCAATATTATCTAGGCAAATACCAATTTTAAATGCAGGTTGATCGAGAGCCGTAATACCAGGTTGAGCGTTTGGGCACAGTCATGCTACATTATACTAGCTTCCTTAGGAACTGGTTCTCTGGTGGAATAATTCGAAATGCTCCCCTCACCCAAGTCTTTTTGAACGGCGTTTTTCTTAATGATTTAAAATCCAAATGCGTATACAAAAAACAGAAAAAAAGAAGTTTCCGAAACATTGGTTAGTTTGAAACATTCGATTGTCAAGATAGTGGAAGGTTGGAAGTTCGGACTGAACGGAACCCGTTTACAGCTTCAAGGAATTTTAAGAGTTTGATCAAACAACATAACGTCATATAATCTCTTAATTTAGAAGTGCGTGGGTTATAAATTTAAATTTTAGTATGGTGTTTTCATCAATACCATCATCAGATTTCAGTACCCACCTCAACCAATGCAATTATGAAGGTCAGCGAATAATCAACGTTTTCCTTAAAAAAGGAACCTTTCGGAAAACTTTAGTTACCTATGAAATGGATCAAATCTTCTACAAACTGTGAATTTTTGCTAAAACTCTTACAACATAGGAGGATATGAGGCACTGATTTCATTCGATTAATTTACCTACTGTAATATTCACTGCAAAGTATTTTACAATAAGTGTAGTTGCAAGCTGGTTCTTCGTGGGGAAAGAATAATTCGAAATTTTAATAGAAACGCATTGAAGCTTTGCCAAGAGTTGGAAAAACGTTTTGAAACGTCCAGAACATAATAATAGTTTACAGGTAGCAATCTATTAGGTTTTTAAAGGCACAAACATCGCCAGAAAACCTAAATATAGAGAGGGCTATCACTTCAAGGGGGTTGAAGGTTTTACTGAAGGAATGTCGATTCTTTTTTTAAATATATTTAGAGTTACAACTACTAAATATTTGGAATATTTCAAAAACAATTGAATGCCTTTGACTCAACTATCTTATCTTAGAAGAGTCTTTTTGGATGCACGGAATTGCCGGAGCTCCTGGAAAAATTATTTTTATAAATCGCACTTTCCTCGATTCTAACAAATGTGCTATAAATATATTAAAGAGCAAGTTTACTAGTGTTTGGAGTTTTGAAGTAGAACTTCTGTATTTGTGAAATTTCTTGTTACCCTCACTTAAATGCATATCAATTTCCACTACCAATATTCATCTATTCTATTTAAATAATGTAAATGCCAGCACAATAATGGTGATCATGCAGCCGCGATTTTTTCTTCAAAATGGGTGATTCTATAAAAATATTGTGACAAAAAACTAAATTTTGTCAGAAACAAAATGTTTGATGAGCATTGCAGTAATGAGTAACCAATGCTTTGGATGGAAGTCAAGAGGAACTATGTATATCTCTATAATATCCTCAACCCCCTTATTGACCCTCCAATATTATTATTAAATGGTATTGATGAATCTGGGGGTACTGAAAAACTAACAACCTTGGTTGGAATAATCGAGATTCTACGGTTGTTTTTCGCGATTACCTCGCAAAAAAAGCTGCATTTTGTTCCCGTTATAAAGAAAACATAACTTGTGAAATCTGTACAACACGATCAGTAGAGAGTTCACAAGCTGTACTGATCAGAGATGTGTGGGGAAGTGGCCAATGAGCTTCAACGCTTCATTCAGTTTCTCATTTCATCCCGAGTACGCTATTTAAAAATAGTGTGGTGATTCTGGGTTGGTGATAAAATTTAGTTGATTATAAAATAAAAAATCATAATTCCATCAAAATAATACAGAAATGAGTTACCGCAAAAAAATTGATGAAATAAATCAAATATATTTATCAATGAAAGGGAAGAAGTGTAAGTTTCCAGGGGTAACTCTCCGCTCTGCCTCCATAGAGAGAAGTGCTGTAGACATTTGTTACCTAATAGAGGGACAGCATCAGAAGTGGCTGGCATCGTCTCTGCTACCATGTTTAGAAACACTGTCAGCGACAGCAGTATAGTGACCCCTAAAGACACACAACTTCGATAAGTTTTCAACTTTTTGGTCAAGCTCTCCAAGTTTTCTCAAAAAAATTCAATTTGGGCGGCCCATCCAATGGTAAGCCTCGACACGGGGGTGAATAGGTTTCATACATTCAGATCAGATTTGGTTCTGGTATAAATCCGAAATATCCGAGCAATATTCGGGATTTTCAATATCATTGAAACTCCAAACAAAATCGTAAGTTTTATTAATACCTGGAGGCACAATAATTTGTATCGCTCGCCTGTTTAAGAAGGAAATTATGAATTGGTTCAAATACCGTCATAAATCGAAACGCAAGGAGTCAGTTCATATCTTGAAAATACAACTTTATTACTGGGTTCAACAACACGTGTTAGTGAGAAGATTGAGTTTTAGGAAGATAATAGAGCTAATTTTTACGACACATTGAGAGAGTGAATTAATTACCTGAATTTGATCGGTTTTTATTTCTTGTATTGCAGTTTCTCAATCTTGATGATGAATTCTTTGATTTAAATGAGTTTGGGAGTTCGTTTAGTTTACAGAGGGGTGTTTGTTGGGGTTTTTTTAGTTTCATTTTTCTTTGACTCCGGATTTTTGACACCCTACCTAATGTGAGTTTCTCCCCACTCCCGTGAGGAAGTGTGAACCCGAGGAGGCTCATGGAGGAAATGATGACGCATGGCAGAATTAGGTTGACGCAATAGAAGATGGTCCTGCGAACCAGGAGTATGGTGAAGGTCACATCCACGTAGGGTTGAGGGCAGCAGGAATATTTCATCAACTTCCTTCGGGCTGGCATACCTGTCAACAGCCTTGCTCACAACATAACTGTCCAGAACAAATTTTGCGGCTTAACACGATAATTTCCCAATACAATTGATTTCTTACTTTTTTGGACACTCACCGGCAGTACTATCGCCCGTCAAATCCAAATTCCAATAGGATCACGCCCAATTTTGTCGGTTTTGATGGTTCTAATAAGTTCGTCAGTACAGGTGAACGTGCGATTCTGTAGAAGTAATTACCGTTGAACTTTTGGGATTAGAAAGTTCATTGACATCATACTACTGTAGTATGCTGTCATTTCAGAAATAGTCCTTGAAACCCCTTTGTAAATAGAAAAGCCATAATGAACCTAAAAAAGATGCTATATTTATAATAATCCCCTTCCTATAAAGTTAAAATAAATTAATAATCTTCAATCATTTACATAACTGCTCCATAGAAAAACGTTTAACTTTTGGTTACATCATTGTTGTTTTGGTTTTCTTTAAATTTGATCCGTTTTCAGTAAATATTTCAGGCGGGATTTCTTCTTAGTATCATGAATTTTCAATTTGAAGTTTCTAGTGACTTCATTACTGTTAAGTACCTATCAACATTAAACATTAAACATTCTGGATGTTTCGAAAAACCCAGAGGGATTCAACTCTTCTTGAGCGACCTATTCGTACAGTTCAGAGATTTGTTAGTTACACCTGATATGCAAAATAGAAAAGTGTTTGTGAAAAATGTTTATATTCAGAAAATAAACTGTTCTCACAAACTTTATACAATATGACTAAACGGTGAGCCGATATGGTTCAGAACCTATCTACCAATCAAAGGATGGATGATCACTAAACTATCAATAGATAAGTTTAGTTTGAACGGATATTTTTGTGTAACCCGAAACGTAAAACCACAATAGGTTCTCTTTAACTCCTGGGCATTGTTGTATACACAAACTGTTCACATATCGCTGAGTTTGAGAGTCCGTAACTTCGAAATGATACATTGAAACACGGCGTTACTGTACTCTATGTCAACCATTCAACGTGCGGGCTAAATCGGCATTGTGTCCAATATCTGAAACCCAATATCTAATCCCTTTCATATCATTCACTAGCACATCTGTTTCAAATCCTGGAAACAATCAACTTCCGCGATCCACTACCTATACCATCCCACAACGAGTTCGCCCTTCGTAACAATATCCACCCCTATGAAATGATGAAAAGTACAAATGGATTTCTATTCGCGAAAAAACAGTTCACCGCACCATTCTGGACAGTCATGTTAAAATAAACTGCTGGAAGAGACATCAACTAAAGAAAAAAGGAGAAAGAAATTCACATTTATGAACATGAAAACTAAATTAAAAAAAATAAACGACACGCAAGGGAGAAAGAAAAGCACAACAAGAATTAAAGTGAAACGGCAGTTGCACATCATATTAACAACTGACGCTACAATACAGATCAATCATGGCAAGTGGAGCACAACATCTATAGAAGAATGAGTGGAAAAATTTACCTAAAGAAAGTTTTTCGCCTGAGTCAGGTGGCAGGGTGAATCCGAGCACCGCCATTGATGCGATGAGAACGCAAGGTACGATGAGGTTGAAAAAGTAGTAGAGTGTCCTCCGTCGTATTATAATTACAAACGTAATATCAATATAGGGTTCTGGACAGCAATTGTAGTAGATTTCATTCCTCTTTCCAGGCACACCTAAAAATAGGGAGACAAGGGAAAGACGTGCCTTAGAGAAAAAAAAAGAGTCAGCTTTTCGTTTGAAAGAGTCACTTTTAATCATGTAGCTCTTGGTTTACTTTTTCATCTCATTTACGAGTGTTCTCAACTTGAACCTCCTTCTCAAGACGTTCGCTTCATCAGCTAGCCGATTTATTTATTTATTTTTTTTTTTTTTTTGGTCTAATGTGTGAATCTGCCTTTTTTAAGGATATAAATGTATCTATCTATGGGAGGGAACAACCTAAATAGTCTTTATGACACCAATACATCATTTTTGGATTTAAGGTGCACGTAGAAAATACCGCACACAAACATCGGTAAGGTGATAAAAATAAATCGGTTAGTCTTCATACCACAAGGATTGGTGTTTAGCCACCCCAGGCAACTATTTTTGCGCATGTGCAAGGCCTAGAGCGTCTCAGAGGTGCAGAGATATCATTCACTCATATTCTTTCATTTGTCCTCAGATATAGTGGAAGCGGATACAATAACCCTAGTAGGACAATGAACTTTTCATTCAACCACTTTTCTACTAATAACACACGGGGTGCCTACGCACTGCAATCTAGAATATGTGGTACGTTATTTTTGTTCTTGTTTTGGTGTATTTTGTATGTATTTTCTGGTCACTATATATTTACGTTATTATGTCATGACTTGATAATTGAATATCCGTGTGTTATACATTATATAAAATCCAAGGTTAATTCAATCAAAATGCTTTCTAATGCTAATTAAGCAGGGCATAATCGAAAAAGTTCATTGAATAAGTGTATGATGTTATTAAATATTTTCGAAACAATAGTATACCATAAAACATTCGAAATATGTTTCAAAACAACTGGGGTATGGAAACACCCCACCTTGTGGTAACTGACACAGTTTCACCTTGCAGTCTGAGGGATAAATAACTCAAACCAAAACCAAGCACTAATAGGGTGTGCTCATTAGTCGAAAAATTTATTTATTATTATTATTTAGATTTATTTTATTATTATTATTATTTATTATTATTTCTCATCCTGAGAATTTTGACACCAACCATCTAGGCTAACCTTTTCAACCAGCAGGTTCATGCTGTAAAACAACAGCAATGATTCTCTAGTCCTTTTCAGCCAATGTTTATAAAAAATGAAACTACTTATCGCTATGGCACCAGAAAGTTTGAAATAAAAATTATCCTAAATTTTCTTCACGAAAATCCGTTATGAGGCTTTCTGAAACGATTCCTATATTTCAATGATTTTCCATATATATATATATATATATATATATATATATATATATATATATATATATATATATATATATATATATATATATATATATATATATATATATATACTCTCATCAGGAAGAATGGGAAAAAAATCCATTCTTTCGCTAAAAAATCCAAAATCTTTTCCAAAAGAAAAGATGAGTTTATATATATATACATATATATAGCATATATAAATATTTAATATATATATATATATATATATATATATATATATGTATATAAAATCACAAAAATGGCAAAAACCGGCTAAAAATCAATAAATTCCTATTTTTAGCAGGATACCACTTGAAAGAATTTCATCAATTATGAAGTAAAACACTAAAAAATGCCGCACAAACTTTTGCTAAAAAACGTACTTAATTAAATTTCGTTAATATATGATCTGAAAATCAATAATGATTGCAAAAAAAGGTAAAACTCCAAATCCTTTTCCTGAATAACAGACTAATACTTTTAATAAGTTGTTTGCCATAACATTAATAGTTATAACATTTGTTTGCACTCGGAGTGCTCAAATTTCAAATCAATTCAACTTGATTATAATGCATAAAAGCTTGTAGAAACTGGAAATTTTTCATCTTAATTGAGTCTTTTTCTTCCTATCATATATTTTTTAGAATTTACCTTATGTTTATCACATTTTTAATAGGTCACATAATCGTACTGAAATTGGGAATCTGTCAGTAAATTTAATGAGACAAAATAAACAACCACTCGCTACTTCGATGAATTGTTCGTTTTCTCTGGTTTTCCTGATAATTCAAATAATTAATACGTCACAGCACTACTCACTAGAGTGGGATTCTCTGGATTGTGACGAAGTAACTACTTGAAATTTTGAAAAAATGTTGGAAAAATAAATATTCATCGTAGAAGAGTGCAGTTAGTGTTAAAATTCTCATGAATAAGTCTATTTTTGATTTTAAAAAATGTATGTATGCGTACAGACTGCATTGTGAAAACATTGTTGATACACTAAGAAACTGGGGGAACCATGATTTAATTTCGTCATTATTTCATTGGTGTAATTTTATTAGTAGGATGAAATTTGTACCAAGTGGATATTATGAAAATATTATGAAATCTCGCCCTTTTTGAAGCTCGGGCCGTCTCCCACAAAACTAAAGATAATAAGTGATAATAGTTCTGAAATTAACTTAATTTTAGCCAGTAAAAATGGCGACATAGTGTTTTTTATTCGATATAATCCCGGTTAGGACTCCGTGGTTATCTAGGTGGCAAGATTAAGGGGATTAAAAATCATGCTCTTTACGGTTCAGACCATCTTTTAGGTTTTGTGTTTGTTTGCTTGCTCGCTAATTCTAGGAAAGATCAAACGTCTACTAGGCCTGTACTAAATATTTTACGAGAATTTCGATGAGACTGACAAAATTTGATCATCTCACGTAAGTGGAAACAATACTTCCGCTACCTCGGTGGTCTCGAAAGCAATATAGGTATTGCATTTTTACTTTACATTATAACAGTTGCAACGTGTGAAGGGAAATGGGCCTTTATGAAATTTTTTGCACGTTGTTTTGCTCACAACCAGTTTCGGACAGACTAAACATTTTTTCGTGATTCTTACTCGGTTCGATCTAAATATTTTACACTAGTTGTGCAAGAAACCTTGGAAAAATAGGGTTCGCTGGTTCGAAGGGGTGGAAGGACTGAGTGACTACCGATTCTTTCAGGCATTGTATAAGCTCCAGTTCTCGACCGATTTTCGTTATTCTTTTGTATTTAATTTAGAATTCGGTCTAGTTTTTGAAGGTGTGTCAGGTTTTTTTTTAATTTAGTTTTAGCAAAGGAAGAATGGAGTTATTGGTGATAAATCGTTATGTTTTCACTATTCTCATCTGATTTCCGTGACTGTTTTTTGTTCAATGAAGATCTCTGTTTTTCTATCTTTTGAAGTGAACTATTCACGCGATCCTCAACCTATATTGGAGAATCAATTTATGTTTGATTATTTCACTATTTTGATCGAAGAATGAGATTTCATTGAGAAAGCATTCTGAGTAATTTAAAGTTTCATAGTATTCTGCGTGTGTGTGTGTGTTTGTGTGTGTGTGGGTGTGTGCGCGGAGGGGGGATTCAAATTTATCGTGATATTTTAAACAAAGTTGTAAATATATCGACACATACACAAACATTAACTTTTCCAGTAAACTGTAAATGGGTTAGGCACTGGTTTATAAGCTGATTATTGATTGATTGATTGATAATTAATTAACGGGTTGTATTGCCATTTTGTTTCATTCAATTTTCTGCTGAAAATAATAATTGTATTGTTATCAAAATAATTACTCGCTTTTTCCAAACTAATCTAAATAACTGAAATCCCCTATTAATTAAAATAATTTTATTGCGAATTTCTGGTAAATAATCTGTTGGCTGATGAGCAGTCCAGCTCATTAATTTCAGCTATTCGTTTTTACCCTGCACGGTCGTATTCTAAACCCTCTTTATTGAAGTGCCATTTTACCCACTCACAAGTGCTTAATTTAAGCTCATAATTAGTCCTAGAAAACCCTAACTTCCTCAATACGTGGGTCTGGGCTCAAACTCAAAACATAGCTGTATGATTCAATGAAATGTCTGTTGTCTGTCCGAAATGGGTGGTGAAGATAAAAAATGCTGCAAATGGTTACCCAAAGGTTTATGAGCTTCCACACAGATTGCTATTCCATGATCAAGCCCAATACTATGTACCTACATCTTTTCTGGTGCACAGCTACGAGTACCTACATTTGGTTTAGTGTGAAATCTTGAAAGTTACAGTTTTGCTTCCTCAACAGTTGCTTTGCATCACTATGGAACGTGAGGAAGCATATTTTATTGGTGCAGGGGATTGCAAGAATGTTTGTCATCCACAATTAAAATTTCCACTAGTATTTCATGTTTCGCAGCTTCCCGTACAATAATCTTAGTTCAGTATTTGTCAGTTTGTTCTTCTATCAATCGGTCTTATTGTTTGTCTGTCGGTCTGTTTGTTAGCCTGTCAAATCGCCTTGATGGTCAGTCCTCGTCAGGAGAAAGACTATACTGACAGACCGATTTCGAAGAATTAAGAGAAAATTGTGCGGACTTGGGCAGGCAAGAATTTGCTTTAGTTATGGAAAATATGTGAGGATTTCCAAATTTCATAATGGAAGGGAGTGAATTGTGGGGCGGTAATATTGATAAATCATCCTACTTTCATTTTTCTCATTCTACTATTATTATTTTTTATGTTTGGTTTAGATGTGCGAAAAAAGATTTCATTTTATGACACATTTTCGTGAGGATGAAGGGGGAAATGAACTGTACTACTTACCCTAATCCCAACCGATTTTGGTGATTCTTTCCTTGTTCGATTATGTAACTATTTTGCTCGAAGTATTTGGTCTCTCAGTAAATTAAAACTTCATCACGAATGGGGGAGAGGAGTTTTTACCGATATATCGTGTTATTTTCAACAAATTTTCGCGTGAATCTTTCTTTGTTCGATTTCACAATGTTAACATTTTATGATAGACAGCCGTACCAGACGAATGACAAACTTTAGTCAATTTTCTGAATCGTGTATATGTATACGTCGCAGATTCGTATTCAGTTTATGTTCCAGCGCTTGTTTCTGGGGAGTTCCTGAGAACAATTTCATCCCGTTTACACAACTTTCCTACCGCCCTTAGGGTCTTTAGAAAACTAGAAATGGATGAATGCATGACAATGAAACTGGACCACGTGGAGACCGATTCACATAATAACTGAAGATGTAGCCGAAACCGCATGAACTGTTTCGGAGTTCGCGCATTCCAAGGGTTCGAGTTTAAACAGACACGATATGGACATAATTGTCTTGTATCCCCAAAAACCCCCAATGTGTGTTGAAATTTTCATCTGGTACGATATGAGTACTAAATTTTTGGAGAAACTAACCCCTTTCAAAGCTTTATAAAATTCGATTCACAATGTTTGTGCACTTGTTCGTTCTAGGTCCTAATAAATTCGAAACCATATTTTAACGTTTTTCGTATATATATATAGGATGTTCCACCAGACAAAGACCCCCCCCCCCCCCCCTCTAAAACCGTAATTTCTGGGATAAAGAAGTATTTTTTTTAATCTGCATGTTTTTTTTCCAAGGATCTCAAATAAGACCACATTTTGTATTGCGCACGTGCGCAATCATGCGAACGCACACCTTTTTTTCAAATGGGAGCCCCCATTTTTTGTCTAGATTTAAATTCTACGTGAACTTTCATGATGAAATGACCCATCACTCGATTTTTGAGTGCCCGCAAACAGACGCAGATCCGCTCCAAAATTGCGCAATCCCGCTCTAAAAGTGCAATAATTGTGTAATACTGAGTTTTTGAAGATAGTCAATTGCCACATGTAATAAATGGTTTTGGGGTATTTTTTCGTACTGAATCTCATAATTATGTTCAACTATTGATATTTTTAACACCAACTTGGGAAAACACCGACAAATTTACCAGAACTGCACTTTCCTTACACAATTCCGCAAAGCACAAAGCTTACTAAAATTAAGGTTTTTCTGTATCTTCCCGAATTGGCGTTGCAAATATCAATAAATAAACATCATTACGAGGTTCAGCACGAAAAAATACTCCAAAATCTTGTATTACATGTGGCAATTGAGTATCTATAAAAACTAAGTATTTCACATTTATTGCACTTTTATAGCGGAATTGCGCCCGTTTGCGCGCACTTAAAAAATCGAGTGATGGGTCATTTTTTCATAATATTTCCCTGTATACATCGTGTTCTAGATAAGGAAGACCCCTCCCCCATCCCTCCTCATCATCCTTAAACACCTTTCTTTTTCCATAAATCTCAAACATGACATTTTTGCGCACTTGCGCGAAACCTCCACCATGCACAATAACTTTGTTATTTTATGAAGGGACCCCAATTTTTTTTATTGCAGATTCAAATTCTACGTAAAATTTCATGAAGAAATGACCCGCTACTTGATTTTTTGAGAGAAAAAACGTGTTTAATTTCGATCCGAAACTGTTTCCACTCTAAAAGTGCAAAAATTGTGAAATACTGACTTTGTAAATTTTTTCTGAGCATGATTTTGAGGTATTTTTTTACGCTGAATCGCGTAATGATGTTCATTTATAGATGAATACAACTCGGAAAGGAAGGTGATGTTATTTCCCTCATGTTTTTTCTTTCGAGTCTACCTGTACGTAACGGAAGCATTTTTGTAATTTCGGAGTAGAAATATTTATTGACACCAAAATAAAAATTTCCTCTCCCATCTTACGTTTTAGACCATTCTGAACAACTTTCATTCCATGTATGTCCATGTGTCCGCATGACCTTGTAACATTTTTGACAATTCTTGTAACAAGCTTAATTTCCACAGTTTTCAGCCGATTTTGATGAAATTCTCAAGGAATGTGCGGCTTAGGGTGTAAGTGGTCCCCTACTAGATTCATTGTTCCCAAATCAATATTGCCCCCTGCGCATGCGCAAACGTAAATTTCATCAAGCATAATTTTCTCACGCTCAAGTTCTTCGATCTCGCTCAAAGCTAGAGGATAGTTGGGAGAAAGATTATTCCATAATATATATTTCACCATGATTGTATCATCAGTAGCAGTGGCGCACGCGCGAATGTGAAATGATTGTAACAAGCCATCCATAGTGTTCATCCGATTTTGATGAAGTTTTCAGGGAACGTGCGGATCAGGCTGTAGATGGTCCTCTCCCAGTTTCAATGTCCTGAAATTAATACTCCACTCTGCGCATACACAAACGTAATTTAAATCTAGCCGCATTTTCTTGTTTCCTAATTAACTCCCTCAAGTTTGGAAGATAGTTGAGAGGAGACAACTTAATCATTACATACCAATTTCAACGTGATTTTATCATTAGTAGCTACTGGCAAGCGCAAATGTGAAATCCAAACAAGCCTATTTTTTACAGTTATCATCAGATTTTACTGAAATTCTCACGGAATACACGGAGCTGTAGATGGGCCCCTATCAGTGTTGAATGTTCTCAAATTATTACTTCGCTCTGCGCATGCAGAAAAGTAAATAACATCAACCATAATTTTCTAGCTTCCTAAATGACAGATTTTGACGTTTTACGCTACATCTTGATTTACTGTTACCTACTCCAAACCATAGGAACCCGATGTGAAATATTTCAAGATCATTCAAATCTATACATTAATGTTAAGTATTCGAGAAAGCTATGTGCCACTCTCGACTCGGCCTTGATCTCGATAGAATTGACAAATTTTATTGACCATGGTGGAGAAGGTCGTCATACTTCTCAATAGTACCTACGAAAATAATTATAGGAACCCCAATGCTCTGCAGTTCGTAAATGACGCGTTTTCATTCGTATTTTTCGAATAGCCTGTGTTTGTATCGGGCATTTTTTTTTAATCACTGTTCCCATCCATTGAAATGGAATTTAATACGGCCATTGATTCATGCAGGGAACACTCAAGTAAAATACAAACGCCTGTGACACATTTCCCCTCCTTACCGTTCCTCGTTCTTTTAGAGGATGAACCGACATTCCCCGTTTTTTCCGTGAAATTTCCAGTTCGCACACGCTAATTTGACAAATTTTACCCGCGTTTTTCACATGTTTGGTATTCTAGGGTGAAACTACAACCCCTGGAGAAGTTGCTACCGACGTTAACTCAATTTCAAAAAAAAGTTGACGTGTGGTCTTCAGAATTGGCAACACCAACTTGGGAGGAAACCGACACAATGAAATTTAAGTACGCTTTGAGCTGAGTGTAAATGAGTGATTTTCTGGCCAATGTTTTGGTGTTTTCCCAGGTGCTGCAAATATCGATAAATGAACATCATTACGTGATTAAACATGAAAAATACATCACATTCACGTATCGTTGGTAATTAATTGTCTTCAAAAACTCAGTGCATCACAATTTAACTTTTAACACGGAATTGCGAAGTTTTGGAGCGGAATCGTTCTTGTTTTCGCGCACTGGTAATATCAAGAGATGGGTTATCATGACATTATATGCAGAATCCGAATCTGCAATGAAAAAGGGGAGTCCTCATTTAAAATAAAGTTAGTACGCACTGCGCACGTTTTGCGCAAGCGCATTTCCACAAAAATGTCACAGCACCAACCTTTTTCCTGGTAGAGATACGAATGCGACTTTGGTCTCAATCGTTTCTAATTCAAACTTTGATAACGACAGCCCACTTTGGTGCTGATGTCGCATTTTAGTTGTCAAAAGTTTGAAATTAACAGTTATTTGAGTTTCGGGGCGTGCTGAATTCGGGTACCTACATTAAACCCCCAAGGTCTCACTTCTCTCATTAACTACCATCCCATTCTACACGAATATACCTACAAACATTTAATAAAAGTTCAACTTCCATATTTCCTATGATTTTTACAAGAATTCAATAATGGGACTGCATGATGGTTTTGAATGTTTTTTCTTCTTTTGTTAATACCAAAACTATTCTATACATCTACAGATGTAAAGAAAGGAAATAGCATACATTTAATCAAGTTTGAGTGGTCGGTTTATTTATTGGTTTTCATTTTTGTCAACAAGAGATTACCGAATGGTTTGTGGGGATATGTCGAATTTAACAAATAGGTTGGCACAAGCTGCCAATAGAAATGGAATATAGATGACCGTCAACGCCAGTAATTGTCCAAAAGCACCTAGGTTTAATGCAGCTAGCATAATAGGTTTTGGTATTGGAGTCTATGGTACAAGCAAATAAATTGAGACCTGGTGCAATTCTTTCTAAGAGCTGCTGAATATAGTTTAAGTAAAAACATCACGCTATTGTTCAAAGCATAAAATATAACACGATGGGAGGGCAGCTAGCTGAAAAAATCGTATTGCTAATCTAAAAACTGGAAAAAAAGTTAAATAACCGCAAATTAATTTATTGTAAAGGAGAACCGAGGCCCTATACGATGTTCATAGTGAATTCCTGTTGAATTTATCAATAAATTGGAAAGTACCTAACTTTCTAATTTCAAGAAGTAAGTCTCCCAGTTTCCAACTTGAGCTTGTCTCAAGTTTTCAGTCTTTAGTTCTATTTTAGTTGACATTATACTTAAAAATTCGTACTATGTAGGAAACCATAATAAAATATAGGACAGATGTTGGTGATGTGCACTTACAACTGGCCAGTAGTGTGACATATTACTTTTTCAATAACTATGTCAAACCCACTTTGTACATGACGACTAAGTACCACTACACAGAATCAGTTGAAGAATTGTCCAACGGTCCTTGATGGATTAATGATAAAAATAACTACTAAAAAGTCAATTCTTATAAATGTTGAATTTTGTTCTGTTATGGGAATCATTATTATGATTAATTACCTTCGTTACAACTAGAGCTTTTGGTATCCTCACTATTTTGTTCAACCTACCGATTCTCTAGGGATTTCTTCCCTATCTATCTGCATTATTGTCGTTATGGAGGTGGCTTGGTACATTTCAATAAGTAGTTAAGGCACTTATTATGCATTGAAGCAACGGAACGTCTCGGGGCTTTAGGTTCAAGTTGAGAACACCATTCGGCGTTCTTAAAGTGCATTTTTTACCGCCATCAAATAAAATAAAATATTGAATAAAATAAAATGAAAGCAAAACCATGTTTGTTCATTCAGGTTTGATTATGTACGAGTTTTTAGGAAAGCAAGTTCTATTTGAGATTTTTTTTTAATCAGGAACAGAAATTATATATAGAAATAAAAAGTTAAAGTGTTTCAAGAAAGAGGGAAAATTCGTGGTGAGGGTGGTCGAGGAAGGGGGATGTAACGGTTTGAGGATGGTGGTTGTTGAGCGAAGAGGATTCTATCGATTGGAGCGCCCTGCCACCGCCTGCTCTGCGCTCTAACGTGCTTTCCTAAAAACTAAGAGCCCTTAACTTTGATGTGGTAGTTAGAGGCCTTGCCGCTACGCAGCGCCCCGGACGGCACTGCGCCAGTAGTACCCACCTTGGATGGATATCAATGGCAACGCGGCGACGGCGGGTTCATGAAAAGAACATTCCCTACCAACCTACCTATTGAATGGAGGAGTGTTGTGGAACCTCTACGCCTCTCGAAGCATGACCTTTTACAATCTTCGCCATTTTTCTCAGACATTGAATACAGTTGGAAAAATTAATTCAGTGAAAAATACTGTGCATTGACATGGGTATTGAAAATAAACTGACATAGTGACATTGTAAATGCTCCTAAACAATTATATTATATACATATATACCTAGGTACCTACCTACACGTATCTCCAACTTGAAAGTTATTCGCACTTATACTAAGTTGCCTAAATTTGTAAAAGCTGATGTACAATAGAATTTAAAATTTGGAAATGTTACTGATTCATTCAGACCACTCGGTGAACCTAACCCACAACAACGGTAGATTGTTCTTCAGCAAAATGTATATGTGGCTGTTCATGAGGTTGCGGCCACCATAAGACCCACATTTCGAGTAGTAGGTACCTTCCTACCATGAAATAAGCAAATATACAAAAGTTAACTACTTTTCTAAGAAAATAATATTTCCACATAGATCAGTGCTCTTTCTTGTTCAATAGGTGGGTAGGTTTACAAAATTGTGATTCAAACAAATTTATTATAAGTATGTATTGTGAGGTCCGAGCGGTTTCATTCGATTAATCGAAATTCAATCTGTGAATTTTAAGTATTAAACTTGGTTATGACGGAGTAAAGGATATCAGCAAGTGCCACAATTTGATTCAGCGCGAAAGAATTGGTATCAACCCCAAACCTGAATTTTCATACAGTGTCATTATTCATCAAAAACCGTCGATTTCCTTGAAAAAAATATATTTCAACATTAAAACATAATTTTTAGCAAAGTCAAAGTAAAAACTGGCTGTTCCCTAGGAAAGGTTAAGTTCCGAGCAAGTTCTATATTCCGTGGAGTTTCTCTCAAAAGTAAGTAGTACCTATGTAGTGAGAAAAAAATAGAAAATAAAATAAAAAGAAAGGAAAACTATCGAATTCTTTATATTCTCCAAAATTGGCACGTTAGCCCCATTTTGCACGTAAGTCCGCTTAAAACGATTGGACTGTCAAAAATTTCGATCGGAAATAAGCTGTAAAATCGACCCCTGAAGTTTGTACCGTTAAGTTTGGGAGACCCTGTATATGTTAATACGTGAATTATACTGAACTGGGCATTGATAAATATTTAGAAAGATCTCACAGTTACATGGAAAAACAAATCTCTCCAGGAATTGTTTCAGAATGTCTCAAAACAGATTCCGCGAAACCTTCAAACATTACATTTTCTAAAAATGTTGAACCATTCTAAAAGCTAGTTTTTCTTCAAAAAGTTGATAAAAAGAACCTTTTAATTAAATATTCTTGCGACACTGATTTTTATAAATGTGAATTGTTTAATTTCACTTCTTGAGGTTGATTGTGACGACCGTTAGGAAGATGACGACGTCATACTGTGGTTAAGGACAACTTTTAAATCTTTTATAATGGTTTCAGTGGATTCTGTGTGGCAAAAGTTATTGAAAACGATACCAAACTCGATTTTTGATGGTTTGACAAACTGACGACTTTGATGACGATGACAACGTCAAGCTGTAATTAAGGACAACTTTTAAAGCTTTTACAATGGTTTCAGTGTATTCTGTGTGGCAAAAGTTATTAGAAACGATACCAAGCTAGTTTTTTGATTTTTTGTCATTGGTTCACGTTAATGACGTCAATGACGGCGCCTACGACGTCGTATTGTCGTCAAGGACAGCTTTCTAAGCTTTTATAGTGGTTTCAGTCGATTCTGTGTGCCAAAAACGACTAAAAACGATACCAAACTCGATTTTTTATGATTTGACAATGACTGACGACCGTGACGACGATGACGACGTCATACTGTAGTTAAGGACAACTTTTAAAGCTTTTATAGGTGTTTAGGCGGATTCTGTGTGAGGAAAACAATTGAAAACGATACCAAACTCGATTTGGGGTTGATTAGACGACAAGTTCCTGTCGTCGGATCGTCACCAAAAACTACACAGCTAATTCCGGATGTCTTTGAAATTTAGGTACCTACCGAATTCACTCGCACACTAGCTCGCACAAACGTTGACAAATGCCAGCCGATGCAAAGTAGAGACTCATTTCGTTCATCAATTATGTGTGGGAAAAGTCTAAACCTTAGTCGAAAACGCTATATTCGTATGGCTACAATTTACACAAAGCATAGTTAGATTCTACAGTTGCACTAATTAAAAAAATAAAATAAAATAAAAATACCCTGGTGTTTTGGCAAATATACTACTTGATGTGAATTCACATCGTAGATCCATTCATCATAGATCGTATTATACAGACTGCATAGGTGGACGGCATTCAGGTAACCCCCAAAGCAGACGTGGGGGTGAGCAAGTTCCCTTATGACGTCATTCAGCTGTCTTCTCACACCACTTTCCGACAGATCATATTGACAGATCATCACGATCCGACATCCTTCATATTGCATCTTTTTGGAAATTTCTCAGCAAGACCTTTCAGATGATGAAGTAAATTAAATACGCGAAATTCCTCACTACCCTCTATTTACCCCCCTTACTTCTAAAGGTTTTAATATCTCGATTTTTGACTATTTCAGTTCTTGTATTCCACCCTTTAGTGTTGATCGAACATGACACCAATTCGATTCACCGACCTAAATACCATAGGAAATGATACCAAACACATAATTTTCGAGAAACGGCGCTTCGATGCCATATGGCACCATGTCACCAATTTAATTCCGAAGATTGTTTGATGCAGTTTAAAACTCTTATGAGATAGGTAGTATCGATACAGATTAAAAACCCGAAGACTAGAAATGTCTAATTATAATACGGCGGTGAGGCGGTGGTGCCACGAAAAACTACGCTGCGAATTTTGGGTGTCTAAGGAGTTTGCCTGCCAAATTTCAAGTCGATAGCTTCTGAAACGTCTATTTCAAGTTGAAGGTGACGCCTTGGCACCACCATTTGGCACCGTGGTGGCACCATAAACTATACAGCGAATTTTTGGTGTCTAAGGAGTTAACCTATCAAATTTCAAGTTGATAGCTTCAAAAACTTCTATTTCAAGTTGAAGGTGGCGCCATCATTTGGCATTGTGATGGCACCATAAACTATGCAGCGAATTCTGGGTGCTTAAGGAGTTTACCTACAACATTTCAAGTTGGTAGTTTCCTTAATGGAAATTTTTTAATCGGTGATGACGCCATGACGTTACCATTTCGTGCCGTGGTGCCACGAAAAACTATACAGCCGATTCTGGATGTCTAACGAGTCTGCCTACCAAATTTCAAGTTGATAGCACCGAAATTGCGGCCTGTAGCGCAGAACACAAACGCAAACACACAAGTTGACAAATTAATTTGAGACAACTTAAAGACTCACTTCGTTTATAAAAAAAAAAAGGTGGCACTGAAACGGTTGGTGGCATTGAGTTGGACGGAATGTGATTACGTTATTAGCAGTATTATTAGTACCTACATGTACATAACCTGTGAAACTTACTTATTATCCAATTATCCAATTCATATGGGGCACGCTATTCTCTGACCTGACTGCCAAAAAATGTCTCGAAAATGACGTTTCCACGGCCGACAGTACCAGGCAAGTGAGTAACAACCCTCACCACCACGTTTGTCTGTAGTTATGAAACATTGCGTAATACTTCCAACGATATCCAGAGATCATTCTAATTAGCGTATTCATTCAAGCGTTCTTCGCGTTCTTCAATGTTAGCCTTCAGAGATGGAAACAAGGGGGCTCGTAACATGTGTGCGGCAGAACTGATGAAGGGGTTTCAAAAGGCTATATAAAATAAATGGTAAAAATGGGAGAAAAACGGTTTTCTTTATTCCAGTCAGAAGAAAATATAGTTTTTGTCATCAAGTTTTGAAAACGATATCTCAAAGACGACGTGAACTGCAGAAATCATTGTCGAGAAATGATTCAACGCATAAGGTGTCCGGGCGATTATTGTCCGGTTTTCCCAATAGCCAAAAAGAATTTTTTGAAACCTCTTATAGAGGAAAGTTGTGTCGACTGTAGTATTCGTCAAGTTGAAAGTGATTGCGGTACGAACTAAATCACTCGCGACGAAGTTGTGGAAACCCATTTAAAAACGGAAGTTAGTGAAAAACGTTGTCTATTTCCACGAAAAATAAAGAGTTACACTGTTAAATCGATTTCGACGGTTAGGCCATCATCAGTAACAAACAATAACTGAAGATACATTAGAAAGGACACAGCTTTTATAGTAACAGGTGAAGGGAGATTGAATCCCATTGGTCAAGAGAAAGGAAAGGGGCAAGAGGTACAACCAATGAAGGTGACGGGGAATTATAGCTAATTAGATGAAGTGAAAGGGGGAAATAACTGAATATGGTTTCAACATTGTGAAGGGATAATTCCAAGCTTTATAAAAATGGACCTATTAGTGGTGAAATATATTCAGGTATATCCTCATTTAAACATTTACCAGGTCTGTCACTTTTGATAATTTCGAATTTTTCAAGTACATTCAACATACCTCCCTTCGGACAAAAATGAAGAAATTCTACAAACTGTCTATCTGTCAAATCAAAATTGTAACTATGATTGGATTCCTTAAGATGTTTTGCAAATGTAGACTTACCCTTATTTTCCCTGAAATCCTCCTGATGCTCGTCTATTCTTTCCCTGAATTTCCTACCAGTTTGACCGCAATATTCGTAGCCACAAGAACATTTTAGTTTATAAACCCCACTTTTATCCTGAACATTGATTTTGTCCTTAACGGATCCTAGTAATGCTTTAAGACTATTTTTAGTTCTAAAACCTACTTTGTAACCTCTCGATGATAGAATTTTGCCGATTTTATCCGAAATTTTCCCATAATAAGGTATACTTATCCATTGCTTTTCTTCTAAATTTACATCTTCCCTAGCCAGATTGGAAACTTTTTCCCTACTCTTTTTCCTAAGAACATTATCCCATATGGTATCAACGAGATCTCCTCCATATCCGTTACTAGCCGCTATGCTTTTGATAATGGATTTTTCTTTTGATAAATTTTGTTCACTCATTGGAATAGATAGTGCTCGGTTAATCATACTATGGAAGGCTGCATGCTTATGGACTAAAGGGTGATTTGAAGTACTATGGATAGTTATATCGCTATATGTATCTTTTCTATAAATTGAAAAATCATGCTTTTCGTTTACCAAAGAGATGGATAGATCTAAAAAATTGAGTTTATTTCCGCCGAATTCGAGGGTAAATTTGATAAAGGGATCTAATTTATTGATTTTTTCGTGAAAAGAATTTAGTTGTCTTTCTGTGCCCTTCCATAGAATGACAATATCTCTTTATTTTTCGGTGGAAATAGACAACGTTTTTCACTAACTTCCGTTTTTTTGTGATTGCGGTCATATAAAACACTTCCTTCACCCTCCTTGCCACAACTGAGACCACTTTTTTTTGAAATTCCAGCTAAAATTTATCTACCAAATTGAATCGAAATCGGAATGTCAAAAGCTTATTACTTGAGACAGCAGAGACTCGACTATCTTCAGGATCTATCTTATAGGCCAGTTAAACTTGGAGTTTCATAGATTTTCAAAAATAGAAGAATGATCATGTTTCAGCTGGTGGTATGGTTTCAAAATACAAAATTCTATTAGAAAATTCAACGTGATTTCGAATGAATGCTCGAAAAGCAAATTTGGATAAGTTGAAGTTGAGAACTGAAAAACTATTTTAAAAATCATCCTCATCATCAGCTTTTAATGATCATCTCGAATATGGTTAAGGATTGAGGTAGAAAATGACGGTATTCTGCTCCATTTTCGAACTAGTTTAACTCAAAAGTTGTTTAAAACTTATCTGAATTCACCCAATATGTTGAGTTATATTTGTTGAAACGTTTAGATAAGATAAACATCATGTCCCATTTGGCAAGGACCATTAGACATAATATGATATGGATAAACATATCAATAATTGCGCATGCATGGAACTAATGACCGTTTGATGTTTTGATGAGTATTATTAGCCAGTTTATCATAGTGCTCGGTTTTTTGCTCCACACCGTCTGGCAACCCTGGGCTATAGCCCACACAGTTTGAATTTCATCAGCTGTTTAGAGACAGATGTTCCCGGGGCGACTGATCGCGCTGTAAGGAGACGAGGGATGGCCAGCGCGCTCACCTGATTTGAACATCTGCGACTTCTTTCTTTGAGGCTACCTTACATATAAGGTCTTTAAAGGTGGGTTTACATCCATCCGGAATTGCGGCAATGCGTTTGCGGTTGGAAGTAGCAGAGGGGAGTGCGGAATAGCGGCAGGCCGTTCACAACCATCCGGTTGTGTTATCATTTCGTTATCATTGTTTGTGTCTTCTATTACCGTTGCATTCCCCAAACAGACCTATTTCCTCCAGAATTTTCTCCAACCTATCACACATTTCACGGACATCATAGCTCCATAAACAATGATGAATAATCAACTCATAAAAAATCATGAGGGCATACAGAAGACATTGTTATGTATGTACATTAAAACTGCAAAGGCGAAGTCGTTTTGAAATGAGACTGATGAGTAATTATTCGGTCCTTTCATCAACCGCTTATCCCAAGATAGCATTATATTTCTACCCGAAAATCTGTGTAGGTTGGTGGCGCATCACAAATCATTTATGCATTGATGCACCATAAGAAGTACTTACTTAACGTAGGTAATCTGTCCATTTCGTAAAGTATTTCTATACTTCCTCTTCGTTTTGCGAGATTGCTATCTCTTCTCGAATACCTACTTCTTCGAAAAGTAGAAAATTGCCAATCTATAATCAAAGAATAGGATCTTTAGGAAGGTAAGTTGTTTGGGAGATCGCAAATCGGTACCTACACCTAGGTATATTTAACCCAACTCAGCCTCTCTGCATAAAACCTTGTTCAATTTGAGTGTTTTATTTGTTTATTGTTGTTATTATTATACTCAAGCGCTACAGAAATATATTTTCTATAAATGAAATCAAAATTCGAAGAGTGTAAAAATACCTACTCGACCACAGCCATAAAACAAGATAACACAACCAGCAACAGCTCATGACGGATGACGTAATTGCGGCAATCCGGTAAAATATCTCATTTTTCAGGTGTGGACAGTCCGTCTAAAGAGTGCTTGTCCGGCAAGATTTACCCCACTCTTCCGACTGGCACTAGCCAATCAGAAGGCCGAACGCATGATTTACGTATTGCCGCATTTCTGCAATTCCGGATGGATGTGACTTTAAACGTCCTCCACACACCCTGCCAATACTCAAACAGCGAATAACTGAAGAAATCGGGTCATACCGTTCGCGATACGCCGATAAGCTGAACTTACGAAATCGCCTACATCAGTGTATCGCTGCTGACGGCCGCCATCTTAAGGCCCGTTTACACGAGCGATTTTTTCCGGCAATAATTGCAGAAAAAAGTATTGCACAACTATTTCAAAAAAGTTGGACAACTATTCTCTCCTCGCAAAAATTGTCGAAGATTGCACGCAATTAATTGACGGGAGTTGTACAACATTCCAGGCCCACGAGCCCTCTCGGCAACTGTTGCATCGTGTTGAAATGAAGTCCAAGGGGTTTGGAAAATTATTGCACTATTGCGGCAATTTTTCGGCCTTGGGTCGGGAGAGGGAACGAAACAGCCAATCACATTGAGAGTTTATTTGTGCAGTATGGCCTTATGAGCAAATATTGACGTGAAACTGCACTGATGGGGTGCAGCATTGCCTCATGAGAGAATTTTAACGTAGGAAAGATAGGAGTTTATTTGTGCAGCATGGCCTTATGAGCAAATATTGACGTGAAACTGCACTGATGGGGTGCAGCATGGCCTTATGAGCGAATACTGACGTGAAACTGCACTGATGGGGTGCAGCAGTGCCTCATGAGAGAATTTTAACATAGGAAAGATAGGAGTTTATGTGTGCAGCATGGCCTTATGAGCAAATATTGAAGTGAAACTGCACTGGTGGGGTGCAGCATTGCCCCATGAGAGAATTTTAACGTAGCAAAGATAGGAGTTTATTTGTGCAGCATGGCCTTATGAGCAAATATTGACGTGAAAGAATTTCAGAGGTGAGAGCCAACCCACATTCTCTCTGGCTCAGAAACTGGCGCTGCCCAATTCCCCTCTTTTTCCTTTGGTTGGCAGCAGCAGCGACGACGACCACAGCAGCAGCGACGACCACCTCTTCACCGTCCATGGCGCGAACTGTTGTCGCCCGTGTAAACGAAAAAATTGAGCAATTTCTATTGCTCAACTTTTTGGTGCAACACAGTGCAATTAATTCCTTGCAACATCTTGACGCAACACGAGGCAATTTTATTGCTTCGTGTTGTGTACAACTTTTCTAGTGCAATTTTTTTGGAGTTGCGCAACTTTTGTTGCTCGTGTAATCGGCCCTTAAAGGGTTAGCGATATCGTTTTCAAAACTTTAGTACAAAACCTATATTTCCTACTGATTCCAATAAATAAAACCGTTTTTCTCCAATTTTTATATTTCTTACAGCTCTTTGAAAGTTGTCCATCGGCTCTGCTGCACCCAGTATTTATGTTTTTCTATTATATAAAATAGCCAGCGAAGCCACTCTAAGAAGATGGCACGGGCCTTCGGCTTTTCTCTAACCAATAAGGGGAAAAAGTATTTTGATTTATAATTAAAACACACGCATTTATTCTGCACTAGCTTTGCTCGGATCAAAGTCGTCAGGAACCGTTTAATAAATTGTAAGTACGGGTGGTTGTTGCTGTTTACGGTGCTGTGGTCGGTCCCGCAACAACACGAACGCGAAGTTTGTCCCATCACTCGTGGTTTGCCCGTTCCCGTGATTTGTCTCGTTACTTGTGATTTTTCTCGTTACTCGTGGTTTGTCCCGTTATCTATGATTCATCCCGTTACCCACAGTTTATCCAGTTACCCGTGGTTTATCTGATCATTGAGAAACGTATTGTTATGTTTACGCTAACGCGCACCTAAAAAGTTTCAGAACGTGCCAATTTACCTAATTAAAATGAATGGGTTCCGATTTCAATTTATCTTCAAAAGTTTTCGTTTACGAGGCAGTAACCACATTACTTGGTGGTTTCGTTTGATTTCAATCAGGCGTTGAAAATAGATCGGTACCGTTTTGACACGATTGCGAAGTTGTAGAGGAGAAACTTCCTTTTTTGGCCGGAAGGAGTGGGGGAAATGAAAAAAAAAAAAAAAAAAAAAAAAAAAGGTAGCCATAAAGCACCCTCAAGAACTTGCTGATCATTAGTCGAAAACCCATTTGGAAATCGGTCATGCCGTTCCCGACTTACGAAGCGACAAAGGGAAATAGGGATTAATTCATATATATATACGTGTAGGTTGAACGACGTACTTATTTACGTTTTCAATATAGAATCAATAAGAAATAAGACAAAATAAATTAATTACATCGTGGTGAATATTCATCATTAATTCGCAAACTAGGTACCTAGTGAAATTTAAGACAAAAAGTCGAATTTTATTCTATCTGTGATAAAAAATATCATAATTATGGTCTTGAATTTGGTTGCAGATACATTTCAGTATAGCCGCTCTTTATTTGAGATGAAGAGTTAACTCAATCCTAAATAAATTAATTTTGACAAATCGTCACACATTTTATTACAAATGAATGAGGAAATGTGTTAGGAAAGTGCAATTCCGGTAAATTTTTCGGTATTTTCCCAAATTGGTGTTCCAAATATCAATAAATGAACATCATTATGAGGTTCAGCTCGAAAAAATGCTCCAAAATTATGCATTAAATATAGCAATTGAGTACCTTCATAAACTCAGTATTTCACATTTATTACACTTTTAGATCGGAAAAGCACACTTGTGGAGCGAAATGGCGCCCGTTTGCGCAAACCTACAAAATTGAGTGATGGGTCATTTCTTCATGAAATTTCACGTAGAATTCAACTCATATATATATATATATATGGGGGTTCTCGTTTGAAATAACGAAGTTAATGTCAATTGCCCACGTTTGTGCACGTGCGCAATGTGCAATTTTGTTATTTTTGAGGTCTTTAAGTATAAACAAAATTATGATTGAAATGAAAATTATTTTTTGATCCATTATCAACGATTTTAGCAGTGGGGGGGGGGGACGTTTTTGGTGTGACACCCTGTATATATTTTCATATTAAACGGTTTAACTCCAGGATTCGTTTCAGAATCTTTCAAAACGGATTAAGCAGTAAGGAAAGTAGTGTGAAACCTCGCGCCGGATGTTTCAAGGTCGCTTTTGTCTGATTATTTCATTAGCGGCGGAATTATTCCACGGTGAATAGTTGGAGCGGGCGGTGGGGGTGGGGGTCACCTAACCCCCAGACCGCCGCCCGCACCCCTCGCACCAGCTGCGGAGGATGGAATTGTGAACAGTCCCTCGTTCGACCTACATTTCCTCCTCCGCCCCGTCACCCCTCCCGTTACAACCCTCCCATCGCACCCCCTTCGCACCCCCATCGCACCCCATCTCACCCCCTTCACTGCCACAACCCTGTGCCGCGCGCTTCTTCCACTCGGAGCACCAGAAACGCCCTTGTTTGTCCCCCCCTCACTCTCGCTGCCGCCCAAGATAGCACTCATCAGCTCAAAGATAGACTCATCACGGCAAAAATGTGACACTGTCCTACAGCCGCACCACTCACACCGCAACCCCCCGCCTCACGCCATCTATCGCAGCCCACCACCTTACTCATCGCACCCCACTGCTGTTTTACTGTACCCTCGCCCATCTCCTCACAACTGCCCCTATTGCCCTTCATCATTTCCTGGCCATGTTTCCTTACTTGATAAGGTTACGTTATACGGTAAAACTTTAAGTACAGCCCCTTGATAGTTGAAGGAACGAGACTGTACCTATGTACTATCCAAACAACCCGATAGGTCAGAACAAAATAGAGATACGAACTAAATAACTCGCGACGAAGTTGTGGAAACCCATTTCAAAACGGAAGTTAGTAAATAACGTTGTCTATTTCCACGAAAAATAAAGAGTTACACTATTAAATCGATTTCGACGGTTAGGCCATCATCAGTAACAAACAATAACAAGTTACAACAAACAAATAATAAGTTATTGTTTGTTACTGATCGTCGCGAGTGATTTGGTTCGTATGTAACTGGATATGTTCACAGTACAGCCATTCATGTATTGCACTGTTAGGAGCTACGGAATGTGAATGTGCAATGAATGTGTTTTTTATTGAATAATAGTACAGGATAGCCAAGAAGAAGTGGTGCAGCTTGAATTTTGTCATTTTTGCCATCTACTTCACTTTATTTCTAAGATTCACCACCCCTTGAGCACACAAATTAATACCGCTTGAATGAACTAAAACGAACTGAATCACTCGCGACGAAGTTGTGGAAGCCCATTTCAGGGCGGAAGTTGGTGAAGGGCGCTGTCTGTTTCCACGAAGGACGAAGAGTTGCAATGTTGGGTCGATTTCGACGGTTGGGCCATCTTCAGTAACAAACAATAACTTATTTTTGTTTGTTGTAACTTGTTATTGTTCGTTACTGATGATGGCCTAACCGTCGAAATCGATTTAACAGTGTAACTCTTTATTTTTCGTGGAAATAGACAACGTTTTTTACTAACTTCGGTTTTAAAATAGAGATAAATATGCAGGGTGATTCGGTCGTAACTCAAAATTGAAACATATTGGTAAGTAATGCATGCATTACAGGGACGTCCCTATAAATGGATTGTATATAATTTTGGTGAGAAATAAAATAAGAGAGAAAAAAAAAAACATAATAATTACTCGGAAATACCTCCCTCCCTTCCCACCATTTAGTTCCTTCACCGACTATATATTTTAAACTATCAAGGTTGCATAACTGGACTAAAATCTAGATCGAACAAAAAATAAAAACAGTCACGGAAACCTGATGAAGATAGTAAAAGTTCCAGTCATGCAGTATGATCGTATGAGCGAATTTTCGTAAATTATCCTACTAAATTATGTTACATCGTTTTGAAAATTAAGGACTTTGAGGGAAAAGAAATTGTTATCTACCAATTTTAGGGCAAAAAACGCGTTATATATAGATTGTGTATGTGTGTCATTCCAGACGATAACTCTCGTTAGGATTGAGTTAAAAATCCCGAACTTGCACCGAAAAATCAAGCATTCCCAATGAGAAGATGGGTTTGTTAGCCAGCACATTGTGAGCACATTGGCCAAATTAGAAAAAATAAGCTAAAAAAATCACTCAAATGGCAAAAAACGGCCAAAAATCGTTAAACTTACAAATTTTAGTAGAATTTCAGTCAAAACCAAATTATCAACGATTAACTAGGACACTAAGAATGTTTTGCACAAAATTATGCTAAAAAATATACTCAAATTTCAATAACATTTGCTGAAAAAATCTATAAAATCTGCACACTAAAGAAAAAATTTAAAATCCTTATGAATGAATTTTTTGAATTGCACAATTTGATGAGTATTTTGTGAATATTTTTTAACCACAAAATTGGCTTTTAACCATTTCTTTGCTCTCAAATTGCTCAAATTAGGAATTGTAATTCAATATGTTGTTTAAGAAAATTCGCTTTTACGGTCATTCTATATGACTGGAATTTTGTAAATGCATTAGCCGGTATTACCATTAAACGGGAGCTCGTCAGGAACGTCTAGATGCGGTCACAGTTCAGTATAGATTCTAAATGGAGGCAGGAAAAGCTACAGGGATGATAAAATGAAACTTAACTTTCGAGTTCTCTCAACTCCAGTTCTATCAGTTCTCTAAACGCTATCATATCACTCAGAGATGATCAAATGAAACTAAACTCTCTAGTTTTCTCTCTATTTCCAGTTACAGTGAACCCGATTCTGTTCAAACATGAATCTGTCAGCACAACGTAATGAGAGGCCTTCATTTTAATTCAACTAAGGGGTGAGAATAACTAGAGGAAATGCGAACGAGAAAATGGGAAGGTTCGAGATTTCCTTCCGCTCAGTTTGATTACGGAGTGTTGAGCGAATTTCCCAACCGAATAATGTTTTAGTTTGACGGTTCATCCAGTTCCTTAAAGTGACGTCTTCTCGCATAGGTCGTTGGCGTTATTAGATACCTAGGTAGTTTTTCTTCTTCCCGTAATTTTCTAACTGTGTATGCAAAAAGACAAACACCAACTGCGCATGCGCGAATTTTCGCTTTAACGCGTAGAACTAAGCGTGTACGGGAAAGAGGCCTATCAATGCGTTGGCGGGAAAAATACTTTCGTTGGAATCTCGTCCTACACGTAGCCATCAAAACCTGACACAAAGGTGATCACAGTTTTAAAAGTATTGGTTCTCCCTCCAACTGCCGTTTAATGACTTTTCCCATTTAAAGTTAAACCTATGATAAATATCATTGTAGTTTTAAATCAAATTCCATTGATTACGTGAACAAAGGACCTACATTATCCAACGGCCAGATATCCTGTTCACCTACTTGGGTGTGAATGCAGTTATCGATATTTTTCCGATTTTAAAGTAGGTTGTAGTGGATTTATATATGTTTTACTTGGTGTCGGTAGACCAAGTGGGACATTTATATTCTGATTATGCGGGTTAGTCCCCGTGTTATTCCTGTAAGGAATGTGAGCGAATCCGTCAAGGTCAGCTTGCTTGGCGGGATGAACTGAGAGATAGTTCGTGTCGCAGCCGCGTGGAGCACTGGGCTCGCATAGTGGGTGCTGGGTTCGATCAGTTTGGTACTGAGCCGTTTTGTAATATTCCGGCCTAAGATTTATATCTGTAGGAGGAATATGTTGAGCTTGGTTGAGGTACTGAAAAGTATCCTTTGTTTTTTGTACATTTGGAGTGTATTTGACACTCGGATCGGCCGGGTAGGCTTGTGTCGAATATCGTGGGTATTCGGACAGCTTGGTCGAATCATAATGATTGACTTCAGAGCGGGTCTGAAAGGTATCCTCGATCTTTTGTATAGGCGAGGCTGGATCTAACGTTTCCTTCGTGAATACGTTAGGTGAGAAGGCGATCTCGTCGTGAGGATCGAGCCTGGCGCCGTCGCTGGGACCGGCGGATTGGCCGGGTAGCATGTAGGTAGCGCTACGGGGGCTAAGAGGCCCGGCTTCGCCGTCGTCTGCCTCCCCTTGCATGAGGAAATAAGACGGCCGACGTTCCATCGAAATAGCCGAGTTATTAGCTCGTTTCGATGCCTCTATGTATAGAAATAGAGGGTTTATGAAGGTGGACTCGCTTGACAGAGCTTCTTTCCTTTGCTCGTATGTCAGGGTCCTACCTTGTAGTCTTGAAAAAGACTTCCTTGGACGGTAAATTAGAGCGGATGAGCAGAGTAATTTACCGGCGTGCCCCAGCGGTCGGTGACGAGCCTAGTGCTACGAAACCCGGGTGACACGGCTAGGAACGTCCCTCGGGCGTACGATCTAAAGAGAATATCGATAGATGTACCGGGTGGCGTCCTGACAGATGAACTACGTTGGGCAATGAGCAGGATGAATAATCACTGGACTCGTAGATGCCAATGCGAGATCTGTGTGGAGAGAAGGTAGGCCTTGTAGAAAGCAGTAGGAAGCCGTTCTTGAGATGAACTCGGGATGCAGAAGGTTCGTCAGCGTAGAGCGTGTAGAAATCTTCGTACTTCGAGGTGTCGTCGTCGAGAGCGGAGAGTAGAATGAATTTCGGAGGGCTCCGAGCGGGGTCTTTATAGGGAGGTGGCCGCCTCCTGCCGCCTCCTGATTGGTCCGCTTAATTTCATTAATTCGACTGTGTAATCTCATTGGCTCGCACATTGTTTTCTCAGTATCTGCGAGTATGATAGCTGAGCTGGTCCTCCGGGGTGGTTTCCCCACGTCCGTCGCAGCGTCCGTCGCGGAGCCGACGACCTTGAGTTTAGCCGGGGACCTCGGGTGCTTTCTCTGCGTCAGTTGTTCAGACGGGGTCCCCGGGGTGGCTGCTGGACCAGAGGTGGTTGCTTGCCGCCTCTTGGTTGGTTCGCCTATTGTCTCTCGTGTAATCAGTGTTTCTGATTGGCGAGTAGGCTTGTTTGAATTGTCCTTGTTAGTTTTAGAGGACGTTTGATTTTCTGTTTGAGTTTTCTCGTTCAAGGCGACTTGGTTCGAGATACTTGTCGCATCTCTCTCGCCCAGTAAGTGTCTAGGGAGGTCGCCTTGTATGTTATTAGTTAATATTTCACTTTTGAGAGAGAAATTCGTATTTTCTCTCTGGTGAAATATTTTGTTTGACGGAGTTATAACTCGACGTCTTGTAAATATTTTTGTGTTGTGTCTACCTCTTTTTGGTAGCCCTGAAAAGGGCTGTTGACAAGAGGGGGTGGTTTTCACCACAGGCGCCCCCCTAAGACGTCGTGTTATTAACGACGACGCCGGCTGGGGTGTTTCGAGCACCGTCACCCATCTCTCGTCGAATTTGGTAGAGGGGACGTGCCTTCTGGCAGATTTTCGGGGAGTCTTCTCCTTATTTTCTGCCTGATTTTTGTTTAGTGACACAGCTTCGTCTGTTTTTAGAGTGTAAGCTGGTTTTATTTGCTGTTTGGGAACTTTTTTTGTATGTTCGCCAATTTGCACTGTAACCGAAAACTTATCTCTTTTAACCACTTTGAATGGTCCCGTGTAAGGACATTGCAGAGAGGTGAGCTGTGTGGGCACTCTGATATAGACATGTGTACATGTATCCAAATTTTTGGGCATGTTTACGGCATATTTCGTATTATTATATTTAATATGCGTAGGCCGGAAGAAGAGAGGCTCCGAAAGGTTTGTAGAAGTTACGAAAATGTCTCCTGGGAGTGGTACGTCAATTCCGTAAACTTTTTGGAACGGTGTAGTTTCCGTTGCTGGGTCTACTGCCGTACGCATGGCGAGTAGTACTTTTGGTAGGGCGTCGAGCCAATTTTCGTTTTGTGCTTTGAGAGCCTCTTTCAGAGATCTATTTCTGCGTTCTACCATTCCGTTTGTTGACGGTTTGTATGGTAACGTGTGGGTATGTTTCACTCCGAGACGTTCCATAATGGAATTAAATAGATCTGATTCGAATTGTGTGCCTTGATCACTTGTGATGTATTTAGGTACGCCTTTTGAAGCTACCCAAATATTGATAAAGGCGTTTGTGATCGTGGCTGTTTCGATGTTGTTAAGAGGGACTGCCTCTAGCCAACCCGTTGCTCTATCGACCATCATTAGAATGTAACGTTTCCCTCCTTTAGCTAAAGGTAAAGGTCCGGTAATGTCAACGTGTACATGTGAGAATTTATTAGCCGTTTCAAATTCGGAGTAAGGGAGCTTCACGGAGCGAGTGATTTTTGCTCGTTGGCAAGTCTCGCACGCTCGGACCCAGTTGGAGACATCTGCACGGAGTCCGTGCCAAAAATATCTTTGTTTAACTTTATACACTGTAGAGTGTATACCTGGGTGTCCCAAATTGTGAATTTGGCTGATTATTTCTTGCCTTATTTCGTTTGGAATATAAGGTCTTGGGTGTCCTAGGTCTAGGTTACACCAAATTTCTCCTTGAGGAAATTCGACTCGTGTGAGTTTCAATTTGTCCTCTGCGTTAGGAGGAGAACGAATTTGTGCATTTGAAATGTGCAGTAGAAGATTGCACTCTATTGCAGCCGTAATTTGCGAAATTTCGGCTATGGGTGGACCCTCGTCAGTTTGGGTTGAAATCGATTTTGTTTGAATTTCAACTGGATCGAAGGGTCTGGAGAGTGCGTCGGCGACGACGTTGTTCTCTCCGGGTATATGACGAATGTCACTCGTCATTTGAGAGATGTATGTTAGCCATCTTAATCTCATTTTAGAAAAATGTGCATTTTTCTTAAGCATCGTGCCTAGCAGAGGCTTGTGATCTCAACAAATATGAAAAGATCGGCCGTCCAAGTCATTGTGCCAATGAATGCAAGCTTGGTAAACGGCGAACATCTCTTTGTCGAATGATGCTTCATTCTTCCATTGTTCCGGAATTTCTTTACTGAAAAATCCCAATGGTTGGTAAGATTTCGAGCCGTGTTTGTCTGTAATTTCCTGCTCTAGTGCTGCTCCGATGTGTGTGTCGGATGCGTCGCAGACTAATCTCCACTCTGCTGTAGGGTGTGGATGAGCGATATTATGTAATGTAGCTTTAATCATTGCTTGTTTTAAGCTGTTGAAAGCTTTTTCTCTCTCTGATGTCCATTCGATAGGTGTTTTGTCATTTTTTTTGTTTGACTGAATGGAGTCATACAGAGGTTGTGCCGTGTGAGCGACTTTACTTGAGCATGCTCGGTAGAAACCACACATACCTAGGAATCTGCGTAGACTTCGTACGTCTATTGGCCTAGGAAATTGTTCTATGGCTTCTATTTTATCTCGTTTAGGAATTATCCCTTCTTTCGAGATAGTGAAACCTAGGAAATCGACGGTAGGTTTTGAAAAAATGCATTTATCAAAACCTACTCGAAGTCCGTGTTCCCCTAGCTTGTCAAAAATTTGTTTGAGGTGGTTCATGTGTTCTTTATAATTTTTAGAAGCCACCAGGATGTCATCTAGGTATACAAATGCGAAATCAAATTTTCGCATGATGCTGTCCATGTATCTTTGCCATGTTTGAGCCGCTCCGGCCAAACCCATGCTCATTTTCTTAAACTCATAAAGACCGAAAGGTGTAATAATTGCAGTTTTATGAGCGTCATCTGGGTGCATCGGAATATGATAATATGCCGATTTTAAATCTATTGTCGAATAGATTCGTGTATCATGTAAATTCGCTTGGAAAGAGCGAATGTGAGGAGGAGGGTAGGCGTCTTTCTTCGTTTTCGCGTTCAGGAAACGGTAGTCGCCGGTGATTCTCCATGACCCGTCTTTTTTTGGCACACAGTGTAACGGGGATGCCCATTCGGAATCTGATGGTGCAATTATGCCTTCTGAAAGCATTTTGTCAAAAGTACTTTTGACTTGAGCCCGTTTTTCGCCCGCCATGGGTCTTGCTCGGAAGTGTACTGGTGTTCCTTCCGTGGTTATACGGTGGTAAACCCCGTTGTTTTTCCACTTTCCTTGAAGTTTGCTCATTTTATCATTGTATTTGTCAATGATAGAGCGAATGTTTTCGTCCTCCGTGATTTGCACGTCCTCTGGTTGAGGGTTATTGTCACGATGAGGGATAGTAGCTGCTATTTGTTCGTCAGTGAATTTTTTGTTCATGACTGCAGCTATTTTTTGATCGGCATAGCTCTTTATTTTATCTTTATAAATGTACTTGTGTTTGACCCGTATTCCGATATCCCAAGACTCGAGGAATGGTATACCTAGGATCGCTAGATCAACTTTCGTGATCATAAAATCGGTGGTCATGTCTCCGAGGCCGATGTTAATTGTCGTGTCAGCTCGCCCTAGTGTGTCTATAGGGGCTCCGTTAGCTGCTGTGAGCTTAACGTTGGACTTACGAATTTTTAAGCCCAATTTTTTTGTGACATTGTGGGGCAGAATGTTCACTTCTGCTCCCGTGTCGATGAGAAATTCAGTGCCATTTAGTTTGCACTTGAAAAAAAGCCTTTTATACTCAGTAGACTGCCGGTGTATAGGCTCAGATACACTGGCAGTTATTCGTTTTCCGAACTCTCTACGTCGGAGGTTGGAACGGTACTTTCTTGTACCGATCTCTGAGTATTTTCGTTTGAAACCCAGGTTTTAGGTTGGCTTATAGTCGCTGCCTTTTTGCTAGTTTTGAAAGCAGTGTTTGCCTTCCAAGTGCAGTGTTCTGGGTCTGCACATTTGCGAGTTTCGTTACCGAAACGTGCGTGGTTTCGACAGACATAGGCCGTCGGTTTGTGAGGCCTACTCTCTACTGGTTGGGGTTTGAACTCAGCTTGTTGTGAGAGGGCCTTTTTGAAACCAGTTTTCATGGGTTTCGGAGTAGATTCTACTCCTCGTATGTTTAGAGAGGTATTCTCTGTTTTGTACGCGTGTAGCGTATCAGCTAGGTCGAGCCGGGCGGTCGTGGTAGGCTGAGCTGCGACCATACCTCGTGCTTCGATGGGTAGAGTCTCGATCCACTTTTGAGTGATCAGAGCCTCTGAAAAGTACCCAACAGCTTTAGAGTACATTTCGTGGTACTTGGTGCTGGGTTTTTTGGCGAGAGATGCGGGGTCCTCGAGTGCGAGGAGCCTGTCCTGTAAAGACAACCCATATTCTCGCTGTAGGCGCTGTTTGGCCTCTTCGTAGGGTGCGTGGGTTGCCGTGAGGTAAGCTGAGTCGATAGCTTCCCTCATTTCTTCTGGTACCCACTTGTATATAGCTGAGAAGCATTCGTTCTGCGTTCTCAGGTGTTTTCGCACGCAGTATTGATCGAACTCGGCGAGTGCACGATCGATATTCTTCTTTTGGAAGATTGGTTTTTGATAATCTCCCATCTCCTCTAAAAGTGCTCGAAAGCCACTTTGTGTAGAGGGTTGTTGCATGAGATGTGGGCGTAGAGGCCCGGCGGGGGTCGCACGCCCGCAGTGGTTCCCTGAAATCCACTAGCTTCATAAGAGGGAACGAAATGCTCCGTGTTAAGCCTGTTCAAAGGCGGGGTCACCATTTGTAGTGGATTTATATATGTTTTACTTGGTGTCGGTAGACCAAGTGGGACATTTATATTCTGATTATGCGGGTTAGTCCCCGTGTTATTCCTGTAAGGAATGTGAGCGAATCCGTCAAGGTCAGCTTGCTTGGCGGGATGAACTGAGAGATAGTTCGTGTCGCAGCCGCGTGGAGCACTGGGCTCGCATAGTGGGTGCTGGGTTCGATCAGTTTGGTACTGAGCCGTTTTGTAATATTCCGGCCTAAGATTTATATCTGTAGGAGGAATATGTTGAGCTTGGTTGAGGTACTGAAAAGTATCCTTTGTTTTTTGTACATTTGGAGTGTATTTGACACTCGGATCGGCCGGGGAGGCTTGTGTCGAATATCGTGGGTATTCGGACAGCTTGGTCGAATCATAATGATTGACTTCAGAGCGGGTCTGAAAGGTATCCTCGATCTTTTGTATAGGCGAGGCTTGCTCTAACGTTTCCTTCGTGAATACGTTAGGTGAGAAGGCGATCTCGTCGTGAGGATCGAGCCTGGCGCCGTCGCTGGGACCGGCGGATTGGCCGGGTAGCATGTAGGTAGCGCTACGGGGGCTAAGAGGCCCGGCTTCGCCGTCGTCTGCCTCCCCTTGCATGAGGAAATAAGACGGCCGACGTTCCATCGAAATAGCCGAGTTATTAGCTCGTTTCGATGCCTCTATGTATAGAAATAGAGGGTTTAGGAAGGTGGACTCGCTTGACAGAGCTTCTTTCCTTTGCTCGTATGTCAGGGTCCTACCTTGTAGTCTTGAAAAAGACTTCCTTGGACGGTAAATTAGAGCGGATGAGCAGAGTAATTTACCGGCGTGCCCCAGCGGTCGGTGACGAGCCTAGTGCTACGAAACCCGGGTGACACGGCTAGGAACGTCCCTCGGGCGTACGATCTAAAGAGAATATCGATAGATGTACCGGGTGGCGTCCTGACAGATGAACTACGTTGGGCAATGAGCAGGATGAATAATCACTGGACTCGTAGATGCCAATGCGAGATCTGTGTGGAGAGAAGGTAGGCCTTGTAGAAAGCAGTAGGAAGCCGTTCTTGAGATGAACTCGGGATGCAGAAGGTTCGTCAGCGTAGAGCGTGTAGAAATCTTCGTACTTCGAGGTGTCGTCGTCAAGAGCGGAGAGTAGAATGAATTTCGGAGGGCTCCGAGCGGGGTCTTTATAGGGAGGTGGCCGCCTCCTGCCGCCTCCTGATTGGTCCGCTTAATTTCATTAATTCGACTGTGTAATCTCATTGGCTCGCACATTGTTTTCTCAGTATCTGCGAGTATGATAGCTGAGCTGGTCCTCCGGGGTGCTTACGAGCGTCCGTCGCGGAGCCGACGACCTTGAGTTTAGCCGGGGACCTCGGGTGCTTTCTCTGCGTCAGTTGTTCAGACGGGGTCCCCGGGGTGGCTGCTGGACCAGAGGTGGTTGCTTGCCGCCTCTTGGTTGGTTCGCCTATTGTCTCTCGTGTAATCAGTGTTTCTGATTGGCGAGTAGGCTTGTTTGAATTGTCCTTGTTAGTTTTAGAGGACGTTTGATTTTCTGTTTGAGTTTTCTCGTTCAAGGCGACTTGGTTCGAGATACTTGTCGCATCTCTCTCGCCCAGTAAGTGTCTAGGGAGGTCGCCTTGTATGTTATTAGTTAATATTTCACTTTTGAGAGAGAAATTCGTATTTTCTCTCTGGTGAAATATTTTGTTTGACGGAGTTATAACTCGACGTCTTGTAAATATTTTTGTGTTGTGTCTACCTCTTTTTGGTAGCCCTGAAAAGGGCTGTTGACAAGAGGGGGTGGTTTTCACCACAGGCGCCCCCCTAAGACGTCGTGTTATTAACGACGACGCCGGCTGGGGTGTTTCGAGCACCGTCACCCATCTCTCGTCGAATTTGGTAGAGGGGACGTGCCTTCTGGCAGATTTTCGGGGAGTCTCCTCCTTATTTTCTGCCTGATTTTTGTTTAGTGACACAGCTTCGTCTGTTTTTAGAGTGTAAGCTGGTTTTATTTGCTGTTTGGGAACTTTTTTTGTATGTTCGCCAATTTGCACTGTAACCGAAAACTTATCTCTTTTAACCACTTTGAATGGTCCCGTGTAAGGACATTGCAGAGAGGTTATTTACCTGATCTTTGAAGGCATCTGAATGTACATTTCGTACAACAAAGATGTATCTGCCAACATGAAGATTCAGACAACGAGCAGGTTTGTGTTTAAATAATACGATTGTATATAAAAGCTGTTGTCAGCTCAATACCAAGTTGAGTAGGCTGTTAGTAGAATTTGTGCAAGGTACCCACCCAGATCATGGAAACGACGATTTGATCAAGATGGGAAACACTCAAAACGAACTATTCCACTAGGCCTCATTAGGTAAATTTGATGTAGATAGATGAAAAATTAAATGAGACAAAAAATAAAAAAGATGCCGAAATTGCGGCGCTCCTGGGCGGTCACCCATCCAAGTACTAACCAAGCCCGGCGTTGCTTAACTTCGGTGATCAGACGAGAACCGATGTATTCACCGAGATATGGGCGTTGGTGAAAACTATTTTTTCCTTAGGTCGTAGGTAGGTCTGTACTCGAACCTAGCTATTTAATGCCTGTGAAGATAGCTGGTAAAGTAGAGTAGAAATGTAGAACGAATTTCCACTTGCTTTTTGCGCTTCAGAGCTCGCTGATCAGTTTCGGTTCCGTGTCAGTCTGTATGTCTGTCGATGTCTGTCTGTCTTTAGTAAATCCTTGTCACCAAGTTCCAGTGTGAATCCTTGTCACCAGGATTGTGTGGATTAGCTCCTAGATGATCCCCTATAATTTTCAATGCCGTCGAATGAACAGTATAGCCTGTGCGCATGCGCAAACGTGAATTTCTCAAACGTCGATTTCTCATCATCTGTTGGTCCAATTTCGTTCACACTTGGTAGGTGATTGGGTATACGTTCTAAACGAATTCCCTACAAATTATATCGTGATTGGTAGAGCAATAACCATTGCGCATTCGCAAATCTATCATCGATTGACATTGGAAAAACTCCGAGCCTAATCGACCGACTTTTATGATATTTTTCAGGATTGTGCGGTTCAGCCCCTAGACGTCCCCTTATTAATTTCAATGCTATTGGAGTAATAGTAGTCTGTGCGCATGCGGAAACGTCAATTTCTTATAACGTGTACCTGGCAATCATTTCGTCTCGTACTTTGTTCTTCAACTAATTCTATACGTCCTTGTTACAACATGTGATGAAGCTTTACTGCCCACCCAACCTGGCGCACGTTTTTCTTCTCGATATCAACGGAAACCACGTGGTGCAATCTGCATACAGGTGGTCACCAGCACACTGTGCAAACTCCTATGACGGCCTCTCTTACGCTTCAAGGCTTGTTTTGTACAATAGTAGTATGTCTGCATCAGAGTTTTGGTGAGTGGTACCTTCACCAATTCTATCTCCACTCTTGGATATCATGATATGTGTTGACATTCTAGACAACACCGTGGAGCACCATCGACACCAATCAAATTTTTCCCTTTCAAAAACTCTATTATTTCCTTACCGAAGTTTCAGCCTTTATTTCTATTTTATACTTTTCCTAAATCTACATTGTATTTTCTCGGCATGCCATAGGTTGGAACACTCCATACAAATTTGCATTTTTTATTTAAAAACTAAGTATTATCCATGTTCATCATCCCAAGTTTGATTTTCTTTTTTTTTCCATTTACCACCCACCACATTCTATGCTTATTTAATTTTTACAGTCCACTATTAATTTCTATCGATTTGATGTGATTCTATAACGGGATTTTGCTGCGTTCTCACGGGAGACGTCCAATTAGCCCCAGCAAGAGGGTGCAGGCACATCGGAGATATGTGTGCATGAGTTATCACGGACTGAAACAATGAATTTTCGAGTAATCATCTGCAGATTTTTTGGCAGGGCTAAACCTTTTTAGAAATTCATCAACAACAAAGAAAATGTTGATGTCGTTCCAAGAGGTTGGAATCGTCTCCATCAACTGTAGGCGAAGTGAGTCGCACATCACTTGAACAACATTTCCAGATTCATAAGGATGTTTTTGTTTTAGTCCGGACACTCCCACGTATTGGGGGAGTTCCAGCAAACTTTTTTCTAAGCCTATCACATAACTTCCCGTCAGCCTTTCACAGCGTTGGGAAAGTAACTAACGTCCGCCAAGTTGGGTAAACGGTAAAGTTTTCTTGGTCGTTGTAACATGGACATATACAGGGTGTTCGGAATGTAACTGGACAATCTGGGGTGAACGATTTTGGTTAATTATTTTCAATAATGAACCAATGTCACCGACTCTATGTAGCGATTACGACCATTAAGTACTCAGTCATGCAGCATGGCTAATAGAGCGAATTTTCAAAGAAAAGTTGATGATAAAATTTAGTTAGGCACTTAAATTCTGATCAATGAGGCCAACCATGTCCTGAATAAAACTGATGGGACAGTTGTTTGACGAGATCGCAATGAAAATTTCATGCCACGCAGCCAAATTCAAAAATACAACATTTCAATAAGTTATGGGTATTTTTCACCTAGAAATATTTTTTCTTACTTATTTTCGAATTTTAGAGATCTGGGAGTGGTCGCAATCGACTCAGCACTGAAAAATTATTCGAATGTATCACCCAACATGCACTATTGTCAAAAAAACGATTTTTAAGGCATTTTTTGGGCCACTAAATGGTAAATTTGAACCTGAAATTCAGGGGCGATCGGGCTGGCCAACGACCTCGACCTGTCTTTTGCCAAGACGGATTATTCTGCGTTGGGACGAAATTTAACGACGCATTTTAAGGGAGTTATCGACAGGAAATTCACCCTATAAATTAATAAATAGTTAAATAAATGAATAAACACATACATACACGAAGTTAAAATCTAGAATTTTGTTCTTTGGTGTATGAAACGGATTCGTAGGGGGTACCCCCCCCCCCCCGCCCCAAATTCAAAATTTTGAAGCCATCTAATAGTTCATTTTGTTTTTGAAAATTCGCTAAAAATATGTTATTTGTAATTTTTTTGCATATTTTGCGCAAAATTGCTCACGTATTTGATCTCTAAAAAATTTCATGAAATGTTCATGTGATGATGTCATATCATGACATCAAAGAATGAACACATCATGACATGAAAAGAATTTCGATGAAATTTTATGCAGATTTTGAATCTAAAACCAAACATTGGAAATGGCTAATACAAATGGAAACATTTTGGTGTCCTTTATCAGACATTGTCAAATCATCTTGTGTATCTTTGTTTTAGATTGCTATGTAGTAAATAAGATCAAAATCAAATTGCTAATAAGTTGTAAACTTAGTGTTTGGAAAAAAAAGAAAAAAGTGCCTGGGCAACGCTGGTGGAATGAAGGCGGCTCATATGTCTTGCGGGTAGGGTATCCACAACGCCTTACCATTCAATTCAGGTTACTTCTACATGTTGAACGCAGTATCAATCCTATATGATTTATTATTAGCGTCCTATAAATTCATACAATAAATACTATATTTATTGCTTGATCATTCGAAAAAAGTAGAGGTTAAAATACTAGATAAATTGGATAAAAGGGATTGGAAGAACACCGAGAGAGAGGCTTCACACACATTTCGTTACTTCTGTTCCATTTATTGTAGTCGAATGACAAATAAGAAGAGTAAAGTTCCAGTTACGCAACAAGATCGCATGAGCGAAATTTTGCGTTTATAATAATATAAATTTGCGTTAAATTATCATATTGCGTTTATGTTAAATTGTATTGAAGTCTAAGCACAATGAGTGCGGAAAAATTGTTAACTGTCAATTTTATGGCAAAAAACCCTGTTCTAATAAATATTAAGCTATTCAAAAAACTTTTAGATTTTAAGCATTTTTTCTATGATGAACTAGAACATGAGAACATTTAAGAACAAATTTACAAAAAGAATAACTTAAGAAAATTCGCTCATAGGATCCTGCTGTATGATTGGAACTTTTGTGATTTATTTTAGCACATTTTTCTGCATTTGACCAATTCAGTGAGCTTGAAAACTGTGGTCCAACAGACTCATCCTTTCTTTAGGAATTTTAGATTTTTGGACGACTCAACGAATTTAACATCTCAAACCTAAGGAAAATATTTCTATCTCAAACATACATCTATATGTCGATAACATTTTTGAAGTATTGTCAAAGTACTTCGCATTGCCAAAGCATTATTTTCAATGAAAATTTCCTCAACAGGGCGAATTCGGTCAGACTCCGAATAACTTCAAACGTTCACATAATATTTTCCCGTAATGCTACGCTAAATGGTGAGGCCATTAGCAGGAAAGATTGAGCCAGGATATGCCAGCCTCCGCCTCCTCATTTCAATTTCCTCGTTTTCAACCCTAGCGGGGGAAGAATGAGAAAAAGAGGGATAAAATGTGGGGAAATTGTGGTCGATGAAGTCAGTGAAAACGGCGAACTCGCGTTTTTATTAAATTTTTAATAAGGGACCACAGCTTTTTCCCCCGGATAACCGTTGGTTGTTAATTAGCGAATGAAGACAGGAGAGCGGGTAAGTGTCTAGGGTTTATTGATACATACTTTATCCAGGGTGCGGTAATTGTCGTCGAATGTAACAGAACACCAGCCTTCGTAGAGACACCCCTTAGAGGAGTTGTGGGTGTTTTCTTCAGACTGCTGTTACACCATCAAAATGACATCACAGGGAGTCAAGTTGCGGGATATTGATTTCCCACATTTTAAACCCCTAAATTTAACCCTTGAAATTAATTGGATGCGATATTGTTACCAGCATCGTCCGCTGAAATGTGATTTTTGTGGCAAATGAAAAATTGACATGCGTTTTATCGATTTTCGTAAAATAAAAAAATAAAATTAAATTAAAAAAAAAAAAAAAAAAAAAAAAAAAAAAAATAAAAATAGTGGCTCCAAAAATTAAAAAAAGAAGATAAAATCCGAAATTTTCTTCATTTAAATTCGTTTTGAAGTATTCTCAGACGATTCCTGGTTTTTTCACAATTTTTTCATATGCATACAAAATCCGGTTACCCGAGCGTTGCACGGACCCACGACTACGGATCATTTTATCCAAACATACCTTGTCATTTTTACCCAGCAGTCCCCAACGGGCTTTGATTCAAATTTCAGCAATCAAGTTTCAAGTCGTACCTACCTAATTAATTTTTCAACTAAGAGTGCCCTCAATATAAAGAAATCAGAATAATAAAATCTGCTCTGCTAAACCCACCAAAATTGTTTTGGTAACGTCGAATTTGTTATCAAAAGTTCTTTACGCGGGGACCCACCCCAACATCATTTGAAGCCAAAATTTGGCGCATGTCAGGTTTTTCCATAACTACAAAGTTGCATACCCGGGCGACGTCGTTAGGGAATGCCAAGTCCTCGATGAAGGAGTAAGTCTGGAGGATTGTAATATAACCTATGTGTTAACTGGAGACCCTAAAAATGTCCAATTATACAATTCCAGTTCCAATTTACAGTTCGAAATGTACAATTCGAAATGGGTCCAGTAGTTTTTACGTGATTGAGTATAACACAAACACGGACACACATTTTTTCATAGTGATTAACAATACTTAAGTACTTATATGTGTGCCTAAATACAGAATTTTTGACTTGGTTGTAATATTTGTACTTATATTAAGAAAATTAAGTTAATTCTTCAACAGGCTTCCATCATTTCTGTATTAAGGATTGTAAAAATGTAATGTTTAAGAATCTGCAGGCTCATTGGGTACAACTCGTTTTCCCTTTCGCAGGTATCACCCATTAGGTTAACTATGTTTTCTTCATTGATTGGTATTTTTGTCAAATTTTCAGAAATACAGACATTTTAATTTCATTTCAAGCAACGTTGCAGTCAAAATTTCAAAACTTTATTGAAATTTCGATTTTGCATTTGAGATCTACGAAAAAATTCATTGGATTAATTATTTGAAGATTTTTTTTTCTAACTCGCAGTCTATATATATATATATATTGCGAGTTTGAAAAATCTTCAAAACATGAATACAAGGTTATGCCAATACATGGAATGACACACACACACACACACACACATATATATATATATATATATATATATATATATATATATATATATATATATATATATATATATATATATATATATATATATATATATATGAAAAAGCGCACACTTCAGGAATCGTCTCAGAATGCCTCAAAACGAATTTCAATGAAGAAATTTTCCAAAAATTTTGATTTACAAATTTTCCGAGCCATTGCAACAGCTTCACTTACTACGAAAATTCGCTTTAAAAAAAAGAAAAAAAAAGTAGTTGACATTGTTATAGCTTGTTATAGCGAGTCACATTGTTATAACGTCGTAACTGTTGTAACATTGTGACTATTATAACGTGGTATTTCTTTATTTTCGTGGATATAGACAACGTTCTTGAGTAATTTTCGTATATATTTACATTGAAATGGGTTTCTAAAACTTCGTCGCGAGTGATTCAGTTGGTTGCATAATTAGTTATATATTCTTGGTTTCATTGTTAAACTATGCTAAATCTTTTGAAGGGCCAGGGAAAAACATTTTGAGTGATGAATAGGTGTGTGTAATGGGTGTGAATTAGTTGTGCACCTAACTACTATCCTGCTAGACCTTTCTTCAACTGTTATCTGCATCAAAAGTATCAATAGCTTTGGAAAGCATTCCACTGACAGTAGAATGATCTTACGTGAAGAGGTTAATTGTAGATACCGATGCGATGGTTCATGGGGAAGCCCATGTTGTGACATGAGTAGCCAAAAATTAATAATCGATTGATAAAATTGCTCGCAATATAGTTTTTCTTCAAAATGAGGTGCAACTCAACAATTCCCTTGGAAACTAACATTGATACGCAATAGAAATATTGTTACCACTAATTAACAGGAACAGATGCTTCACAACAGACTATAGCAAGCCTCTCGTGAATTAAATCCTATCAAGCGAAACCTTTTGTGAATGTGGTTTTATTCCAAGACAATCTCATCAAACGAGGCCTCTACGTCCCACTGTTATGTATCCTTGCCGATCTTGATTCAGCGTTTCAGAGTTCGAGCTCGGATGAAACATGCCATTTGTCCCAGCTGCCTGGTCGACCGGCCCACTCGTATTAGAAGTATTGAATAATTCAGAGACCGTATGATTCCATTAACCTTCGAATTATAAATCTTCGGGATCACATTCGGCTGAGGCAGTTCATGTTGGAACGCACGACCAAAACGGGATAAATTGCTTCGGAAACAGGTCACCACTATCACGTGTTCTGCTTTGGGATTATTCACTTTGTGTATCATGTTGGAATCAGCCACACTTAGTGCAGTCCGATTTGAAATATTGCTCAACAAACAGCCGGCGCATAACAAAACAGTGGAAAACCAATATGGTCATCAATTACCAATTACTGCGAATCTCGTTTATTTTTCGGGTACAACAGAAATATCAGGATTGATATTAGAATATTTTGAGGATATATTTGCATACGGGTGTAGTGCATCAAACCCCATTCCACACTATAAAACTTGTTCTTGAATGAACCTGTTCATGGTCAACCCGTGATTTGGTGGAAGTAATAAAATTGAAGTTATTTCACTAGGCCCATGCATTAGCGTGAACATACTTATACATATAGTATTATACATAGTAGTAACAATTAGTGGTTCAGTCGGCTACCTCCCAACCTACCCAAGGCCAGGCCTGGGGCTTGGGCTGAGTCGGCGGTTATAATTATATTCCGAGAAATGATAAGTGATAGCACCTTAGGGATGATAGTAGATAATAAAAACTACCAGCAGCACTGCAAATCAACACGGTAGAGTTTCTGTCAATCAAAACAGCAGAGCGCTATTTAAAATCTCTTGTTAACTCTGGTAAAGCCGGTGTCCTAACAGACTCTAAAACAGCATGCGAGTTGTTGGAAAATATTAGTTTCGGGAAGGCTAAAAAACTCCATGATTTATGATAGTGCTCTAGACATGTTATCTGGTAAAGCAAGGTGCAACTGCAATATCTTCGGTTTTCTTTATACCTTGTCTATTATTTTGAAGTGGATTCCTCCTTTTCCGCAGACATATTCTGATACGAAGATTGCCATTTACGCATCATCAGTTTATGCATCACTTGCAGAACATAAGGAATTGGCATTAGTACTTCCAATTCTGAGTTATTCAGGGCTGCATCCTGCTTCGCAGCCTCAGCTTTGTCATTACCGTGCAAAAGGACGTGGCTTGGAATCCTATGCACTGTTTACTGTTCACTTTAACTGACCAAGAGAACAGCCATCCTGCCTGAGGCGTCCGAAAAATATTACCAGAACTGAGGTAAGAGAGCATTAGACAATGTGAAGTAGAGCATTTATATTTCCCCGAAGCCATTCTGAAGAGAGAGGAAGTGAGGAAAAATATGTGGCAGGACAAAACAATCCTGCTTCAAAACAAGCCTGATTGCCTCTGCTGTGAAGGTACCTAGCCAATGAAAAAACCCAGACATTTATTGCACAAGGATTAGGATGTGTCGAGTCTCCGATCTGACCTGCATAATTTACTGTTTGCATAATTTATTTAGCGTCTAGCACTACAAAAGTATACAGTTGGTCGTAGTCAGCACTGGGAGAGTTCATCCTTTTGATTAAACTTCTCTTTTGTTCATAATGAAGCTGGTTTATATTGAAAATATTTTTCGAACATTATCCTCTTGCGTTGAGCACATGAAGAGGGATATGATCGGGGGATTTGGAAAAACGGCCGATTACTATAACAATACGCATGGCCAGCACTTATGTGCTATAGATGCTTTATCTGATATGGAGAATAGCGATCCTAACTGGGGAGTCCGAAAAAATCACCAGCACTGACGGTGGAGAGCGCTAGGCAATATAAAGTAGAGCTTATATTCCCCCGAAGCCGTTCTGAAAATAGAGGAATTTGAGGAAAAACTGTTGCAGGACAAAATATACCCAATTTAAAAAAAAAAAATAAAAAAACGAAATTTGTTACACAGGGGTAGGTTGTGTTAAAGCTCCAATCCGACCTGAATAATATTCTATTTGCATAAATTATTTAGAGTCTAGCCATTACAGAAGTGGACAGTTGGTCCTAGACTGCTCTGGGAGTGCTCACTTCTGCTTTGTTCATTAAAAAAAAAAAAAAACCTGGTTCATATTGAAAACATTTTTTGAAGATGGTCCTTTTGCGTTGAGTATGTGAAAAAGGTTATGACCGGGGTACGTTTGGAAAAACTGCCGTTTACTATCACTATACGCTTGAGCTAGCACTTCTGACCCTTTGAGCTATTGATGCTTTAACTGACCTGGAGAACAGCCATTCTACCTGGGACGTCCGAAAAAGATCACCAGCACTGACGTAGGGAGCGTTAGACAATGCGAAGTAGAGCATATATTTCCCCGAAGCCGTTCTGAAAAGAGAGGGAGCGAGGAAAAACGGTCGCAGGACAAAATAATTGCCTGCTTGCCTCTGCCCCCCCCCCCCCCCCCCCCCACCTATCCAACCGTACTCTCGCTCTCTCTCTCTCTCACTCACCCTCACTTTTACACAAGCCAGTCTTCGTTCCCTGTCTTAACCAGAGGACGACATATTTTACGTTCGTTCTTTCAAAGCCTATCCGCCCTAACCCTCCGATCTATCCATCCCGTCTATCCTTCTTAGATCTCTGAAAGCATTCAGAAACGGTTGAGCAGACTCGGGAAAGGAAAAAAAGAGGCGAAAAAGAAACTTCACAGTGGCGGAATTCAAAGAATGAAATATTTACCACCACGATTCTTTCGGAGTTTATACCGCGGCGTATGGGAATGATGGCCAAAATGAAGATGGGATGAACGAGATGACTTAGAGGATGGATATCCGTTAGTTTGTTTTAAATAGTTAACTGTGCTTTTGAATCAAATTATAGCAATGAACTTTTTGGAGGCAACTTTTCCTAACTTGTTTGGGGCACCCTAAATTTCATTAGTCTTTCAAATTTAAATATATATATGTGGAGTTTTTCTTGACAATAATAAAACTGGAATACTTGTGTAACAAGAACTTTACAATAACTGCTAAATAGTTCCTTATTAGTATATATTACAAGCTGTATAAAAGTACGTTATACCACCAATATTCATAATAGTAGGTACATATGTTCTGATATGTCTACTTGGAAGCCGGAGTAGAACCCGTGTATTTCATTACCCTTTCCTTACACTGCAAGTACTTATACAGATGGTGGCAAGTTTGTCAGCGAACCATTATCCACGCATATTTGCCGAGGAGACAGCTACCTGCCAATTTCGGTTTATTATTTTCAATAATAAGCCTATGTGATCGTATAGAAAAAAATGTTTATAACCCCCCTCAAACTTTGTCATTTTACGTTTCAAAGTGCGTAGAATCCAAATTTGCAATGTCCGTCCGCCGTCCGGGCCATAAAAGGCCTTAGAATTGACTTGAAAAATCTGTTCTTTCGCACATAGACTCCACTTGGGGTCTGTCTAGTTGGTCCTAACTTCTCGCCAGCTCGATCGCTCCTCACCCATGGGTTCTATGAGCCAAAAATAGGTGAAAAAGTGTCTTTTTCGAGACTTTTAAATTAGTATAATGACATGATAGTGCTACAATTTAATATTAAAATCAGGTTAAATGCGAGTCTAACGACGACTTGCGTTTGCTAGCGCGTGATGCGACATCTTACAATTACTGCGTCAACTACTGAGGTTCATTAGTTATCGCTGGAAAGCGTGTTTGGTGGTAAAAGTAGGTTGGTAGGTAGGTACCGTGTCGAGCGTTTGGTTCTCATTTACATATAATTTCAAAACAAATCGAATGAAATCATCCAGAAGGCCGTACGATCTTCCGATCTCTCACTACGAGCATAATGGAGCCGCGACTCAATTATTTTTCGGGGAACTAACTAAGTTTCATCAATGACCCCTAGATAGCAAGCTAGCGGCACGGCATGCTCGCGGCCGCACACAGGTTCCTAACGACAAAAACGGGACAAAAGTCTGCAAAACAGTAAAGTTCGCCTCAAATATTCTTTCCCATATTAGTAATGAAGGTATAGATTGCCCTTGATGGTAAACTGGTGAAGAACATTTCATGTTAGATACATTTTCCAAAAATAGTGCAAAAATAATCCGAAAATAGACACAAAAAAACAACTTTCACAAAAATCAAGTGTGAACCATATTCTCAATTTTTTTTTTTTTTTTTTTTTTTTTTTCTTCCTGCTGAATGCAATGGTGTTAGTTTACGCGACCTATTCAACAAAAAAGAAAATATTGGTAAGTCCACCAAGTCACCATTGCTTTTCGTGCGAACAAGTTTTAGACGGATTGAAAACATGCAATGACGTGTATTATTAATTACATCTTTTTCCTCTGCTGGTGCCTATATCTACGCAGGCATATTGATGTCAACCTTCCGATCTGTGATTTGAAATGGACCTCCTTTGTAGTATCAAGAATTAATTCAATTTCAGTGCAAACTGATCATCTGTGGGGCTTCTAAGCCTAATTTGTTTTTTAATTTACTTATGATGCTGAAACCTGAAATGTAGCTCTTTTTGGAGATCTGGAATACAATTACAAAGTATGGAGGGACTCAGATCAGCTTCGGAGCCTCCGAGGCTAAATGTCCCATTCGACCCACGGTGTTGTTATTTAGATGGAGCTTCTCTAAGACTCCTCGTAACCATAACGAGGTACACACATGTACATATTTTAATATTTTGGTTAAACATTTTTACAGTGAAGCGAAAAATTGCGGGGTCTTGGAACTGTAAAAATGTTCATTCTTCTCGAAGTCACGATGCGTCACGTTCTGATCATATATTACTTACGGGGTTTAATAATAAATTATAGGCCAATGATCTGCGTAGAAGGGCTATCTAACACAGAAATAATAAACCATTGTGGAATAATTTGCAGCGTTTTTCTGGAGTAAAGCAATCATGAACTTGTGTGAAAAGTACGGGTGTCCCTTTGACATGTCGCTTGACCACGGTGGAGTGTTGAGGGATCGCCTCAATCCCCTTCAAGAGAAGATCAAGGATGCCTGGAGGGACCACACCAGGACCAGTGCACTTGCCTCTAGGGCCGGGATATACCCGTCTTCTGAATCTTGAAGTGCATACTCATAGTGCACCAATGTTTGTTCTCAGACGGGTATGCAGGGTTCGTGGTGACCTTTTGAGACTCAACGGTCGCCCACATGCAGCCGACGATGGGGCTGATTTGAAACAAACCTGATGTTCACTTTGTAATATGGGTGAACGGGAGGACATGATGCATTTTTTGGCGGATCGCACAGCACTTGGAGAATTCAGAATGGCGAATTTTGGCAGGGCAAGGCTGCCACATGAAACGGTCATGACAGTAATGAATTGTGTAAATTGGCTACTCCTTGCCAAGTTCTGTGCGGCAGCATGGGCGTATCGAGCCGAACTCGTTAAGCATTTTAACTGGGATCAAAATTACCTCCAATAGTACCTACTTTTACCTACTAATGTATTAAAATATAAATGTATGAAATAATTTATTATAATTATAATGTACGATTATTTTTTCTTCTGTGTTAACTTTTGTTGCTAAATAAATAAATAAATTGCTACTATAAATAATTTATGTGCTAAACTCTGACAGAATCCTCCATTCCACATTCATTCCATTAATTTTCCGTAAAATTGTTATAATTTTTCAATTTTGTTAAATACATGTTTTTTCTATTTCTGTATTCTGTTATGATTCCATCTTGGCAGCAGTTTTGGCTTGGCAGTATGCGCTATTGCTGAAAAATGGCCTACACTGGTGCAAGTATCTTAAAATCCTTCTTACCTGTCTTAAAATAAAACTAGTTGGTATTTTGATCAATCAGATGGGTAGCTGGGCATTGTTTTGGACATTCTACACAATGTCGATTTCAGGATTTCCGATCAGTGGAATAGAATCAGTGGTGGTCTCCGTTCAGGGATTCATGAAATTTATTATCCTTATTTGAAGGGTACAGGGGAAGAAACGTATAGGTTCGTCATTTTTTTGTGAAATTGAGATAGTGGTGCCACCTGTTAGGATTTCAAGGAACTATTCGAAAGGTGAAGTGAAAAACCGGAAAGAAACGTTGTGGTCATTAATATTTAAAGCGCCAAAGTTTACCATTAATAGGGAAAAACGATGTTGTCCGACATTAAAGTTGATTTTACCAAAATACTGTTTTTTGACATATACGTTCCTTCCCCTGTACCCTTCATTTGTTTTACGTATAGTAAATCCCTGCTAATTGTTTTTTCCGTCACGGTTGATGTTACAAGTGGGTTTTCATGATTATTTAACTCAAGGTCACAGGTTTGTTCAAAGACGAGATGTGAGGCATTTACTGGATCTTAAGGCTCTGGTGTCCTGAGAATGTTCCCCAAGAGGAGTATAAAGCCTCTTTGAGCAAAAGCGGCAAACCTCGAGTTTTACATTCTTCACATGAGCAGTCGCATTTCCGAGGAATATGGATAATCTTGCAGTACGTGCGCGAAGTATCTCAGCGCCGACTTACTGATGCGAAGGCATCTTTTTACACGATCCAGAGCTATGTCTATCTCTGAGCCAAATCCACATAATGTCACAACAAATTCGACGGCTCTCGCTACCGTGACAACTTGGGCGTCCCGAACTTCTTAAGTCCAAACGACAGTGCGAAGTCAGCGTTCACATTTCGTGGCGAACATAAAAACTAATGTCCATTTGCTGTAAGATAGAATCCCAAATAGGACATTTGGCAGAGGTCGGCATGGCGGTTTATCTTGATCTGGTCTTCATCCTATTTCCAGAACTAAGTTATATATATCCTGCCTAACTAAGGGTATGTTCACAGATCCCAGTATTTGTTTAACAGCAAGGTTTCACCCACACATCGACTGCAGCGAATAAGAGATGGGTCCCTGCTCCATTATTGAAAGAATCTGTATCCGTACTCACTCAATAGGAAAACAAATTAGTGCCTCACATCCATGACGTATACCTAATTAAATTTTGTTAAACAGTTACACGGTAAAATTTCCAACGTCATTTAAAAACATCTGGTGCGAAAACTCACACAATTCTCCTTACTTCTGGGAAATTTTCGGGTCTTTCGCATTGTACGAACTCACGCCTTGAACTTCTTTCTACATCGATAGAAGGAATTTAGCATATCGTGCTAAAGATATATATAACATATATAATAGATAATTCTTGCCAAAGAATCAGCATATCTTGGACAACATTTTACACGATTATTGCCCTTATCATTCATGTAGATAACATCACTGTTCAACCGCTCGCCGTATTAGTATACAAGATGCAGATCATGTTGTTAATCAGGATAGTTCGTGAAGTATATTCGAAAGAAAAGGCCGTGAATTATTTAAGACAACGTGGCTACCTCCATAATATAAGGTTTTGAGAAAAGAGACGCGAAATTTAGTGTTAGTCACTCACATAGCCCTTCTACGCAGATAAAATAATGGCCTACCTTTAGAAAAATAGACGGGGAAAAAAATACGTACAAACATTTAACATCCAACAGTTCTGTTAGTACTGAAATGTTCGGAAAACAACTTTTCGTAGTTCCACATAAGGTTTAATAGACATTTCCAAAAGAAAAAAAAAAAAAAACTGCCAAGTTGGGTGGGCATTATAACTTCTCCACATAGAAAGCGCAGCAAATTATTACACTGCAATTTAATATTCCTTTTGTCCCTTTTATATGATTTATTTATTAATTTCATTATAATAATTATTACTATTTTTCTTTTTGCCTTTCCCTTGGGATTGCCAATAGAAAGGGATTGTAAGGATTTACGCATGTCTAAAGGCTATTTATAATCCGGCAGCGATGGAATTCAAGTATAGTGCAGTAGAAGTTATGATTCTTACACGAACTTTAGGTTTGCACATGCGCAGAGACTAACTCAATATGGAAACAGTGAAAATCATAGACGAACATCTAGACTCCAGCTCGCAAGGTACCTGAGAATTTAATAGAAATCGTATAAAAACTGTGGAATTTGTGTTTGATGCAGGGGGTTTACGCATTTCATGAGACTATCAATAATGAGGCAGTGATGGAATTTATAGTACTGTAGAAGTTATGGTTGATACAAGAACGTTACGTTTGCACATGCGCCGAGGCTAACTTCAACATTGAAACTATGAAATTCACAGAGGATCATTTAGATTCTAGTTCACGAGGTACCTGAGAATTTCTTAAAAATTGAACGATGGAAGAAAACAGTGGATTTATGCTTGGTACAAGGATTTTATGTTTACTCATGTCTAGAGGCTGTCTATAATCCGGCAGCGATGGAACTTATAGGGTCTATGAAGCAATGTATTTTATTTCATTACATGAATTTGCGGACACACTGACAGATCCACAAACAAGCAGACTGACACGAAACAAACATAGTTCAATCTAAACGAAATATTTTAACCTAAACATAAACTCTCGTGAAAACGGGTAACTTTTTCTAATTTAGAAGGATTTTTTAAAACTAGGACCAGAAATTGATTACAATCCTCGTTCTACATTAGTCGACTCGGGAGGCAAAAATTGTAATCTGAAATCATACTCCGCATTTGTATTTTACCTATCAGAAGTAACAGCACAAACAAGATACTTCCAGTTTTCGTCCGTCTGCACGCCTGTCTATAAGCTGGTTTTTACCTTTCTACCTATACATTTGATATTTTAACAAAGATGAATCAGGTGATGAAGTTAATGTGTTTCGTCTTCTTTTTTTAGCGTACTCACGTGAATTCCCCTTCCTCCGCATTATCTTTGTCGTCCCTTTTCATGGAGTTTAAAAGAGGAAAAGTTGCAAAAGGCCGAGCGAGTTAATCGAATCGCCGAAAATCCCAACCCGTCGTTTCCTCAGTCTATTGAGGAAATGTTGTCACAGGGCCGAATACATTAGCCCATACAACTAACGCTCTTTTAAATGCAAAACACCTCCTTCACCCTTTGTCCAAATCAGCGGCATAAGCCGGAGAACGCAGCTGTATGAAACTATAACCAGCGTCTGTAAACACAGTGACGCTATTCTGCGCCACCATTGTTGTTCCGAACAAAACTTTTTCTTACAAGAAAGACCTTTGTTAGATTTAAAGATATCGCCCTCAGGCCACGTCCCGGCGCTTGCTTCGTCCGCTCCTTCCCCGCATTCTCATTCCTCAACTCTGCAACTTCTCTTTTTCCATTACTACGTCAAGGGGGAAAGGGATAGAGATTCTCTCATTAATCATGGCCGCAAAAGAACTTTTTTAGTTTTTTCAAATAGATATTGTGTTTAATTTTCCGCTCGAAACCCTCAATCTCTGAGAAATACTGATTCAAGGGGATAATAAATCGCTAACTGGTAGCAGCCCTATTGCTCGATTACATGAGGCTCTGAGAAAGAAATTCCTTGTTTAACCCTCAACTCCTTTCTGTGAAGGAAAATACACTCCAATGCCTTCCCACTAATTCTGGAACAGATGTGATGGGGGAAAATCGAGACCACCGATCTAGTTCTCATGTTATGTCAGTTGGGAGTTGGATTTTCCTAACTATAGGAATTTTTTGTGATAGGAGGATCGAAAGTTTAAAAATAATTGAAAACGTACCTAATGTTCAGTAACGATTGCATTGTAAAAACATTTTGTTTCCGAAAACTGGGAAATTGTTATTCTTCACACAATTTGATTATAAGTAAAGACAGATGAAAATTGCAAAAAAATGAAGCATCATTCAACACCCACCCTCCCTCTTAGTATACAAAGTTAAAATTTTTGGTTAAGAACCTTCTAGAGATCGATTCTACAACTAATTTCAAACAAAAAGTTCTTCTTTGTTATTTCAAATGGGAACCCCCGTTTTTTAATTTTTTTTTTTTAAATTGCAGATTTGAATTCTACACACAATTCCGTGTACTTAAGACCCATCACTCGATTTTTTTGACCGCATGCAACCCGTTCCAACTTACTCTTGTAGCAGTTAGGGAACCATTATTGGTAGGTGGTAATCTTCTGGTCCAATTGGATGTATGGGTTGAGGGTGGAAGTTAACTTGGAGTCTTCAACTGGACAAGTTAACTTCCACCCTCAACACATACATATAACTGTTTTTGTTTGTAAAGGAGATAGAACTACATCTAGATGAACTCCTGACTCATGGATATACATCATGTGAAATGAAACCCAGCAGATGAAGAACTTATAACTTCATATTGGTTTAGTGTCACTCACTAATCTATCAGTTGGGTTGAAAAGATCACAGATTGTCACATTTCAAATCAGCTTTTACAATAGAATGTCCTCATTGAAGTTGCCTCACGGAACTGTACTATGTCATTCACTCCAGTTCAAATCGAAAATATGGTCTGCGGTTTCAAAAGTCTATTTTATTCATGTGGTGATCGTTAAAGCGTTTCCACATTCTGGCAAAAGTTTTAAATTGTAGGAATTGAAGTAACTAGGTATTGACTTCTGGAATAGATAGCATTACGTTTTTACATTAAAAATCCTCTCTAGTGAACCTATTGGAACTCCCTGTGTTAGAACGAACAGCGCCTTTATAGTCGGGAAAAGTACCCTGGGAATTGGTAGTGTCAATTCATTGCAATTTGAGACACTTTTCTCCTCTAACGACGCGCACTCAATTCGTGGCTAGAGCACACAACAATATCACATCAACTCCTTCCCTCCCACCACCAAAAAGAGTGCTTTCAGTTTGCCCCATAGCAATTGGAAGACGATGACTTTCATCTGTTTCGATGGCGCATGCAGAATACACGATTACCCGGGGGATTGTTAGTTTCTCAGGATCACTGCAACTTTAACGAAACAATCCCAACTCACCGCTATTACCTAGCCGACCACAAAGTCGTAAAGTGAGGCAGTAAAGAAATTCAGAGCCGCAATAGGGCGACGTGCCCCCGCCGCGACTCATGAACCGCTCGTGGGAGGCCACCAACTGTCCTTTTAGTTGGTGGAAACAAATTCGACCGCGGCCGCCAGCCCGATCAACGAACACGGCAATCCGATCGATGGATTTATTCGGGAAAACGTGGAAACTTGTTGTGTGTTTGGAAGGGCTTCCGAGGATGCGGAAGTTAGGATAAACTAGTTGGGAGGACGGTGCTGACTGATATACTCGAGCTTAGTCAGCGTTGAGGGCAGCTATTATCTCATTAAACTGCTTTAAGGGTACTTGCTTTCTCTAAAAACGCGCGGATGTAATATATTTGTAATTTATTTATTTGATTACAAGTGAATTATCTCCAGATAATTAATAATGGTTATCCTAATAACAGAAAATGAGCCTTACACACAGATGTAGTGACGAAACAATCAATCAAATAAGGTAACGAATCAGTCATTTGGGAATTCTATTAAAAATAAGCAAGTAATTACAAAGTAAATAATGTGACATTCAGCGAATAGGAAAAAATGCATACGACAATTAGGTACTCAGTAATCGCTGCTCACGAAATACTGTTTCAATCTGAGCAGGAGTGACAAAATAGGTATGTCGATCAAATGAGCAACGGAGTTGGCAGACCTCTGGATCCTAGCAATCGAACCATTGCTGCCATATCAAAACAGAGGTTAGTGAAAAACGTTGTCTATTTCAACAAAAAATAAAGAGTTTCAATGTAAAATCGATTTCGACAGTTAGGCCATGATCAGTAACAAAATATAACAATAGTAGTACAAATAATAACAATAGTTATTGTTTGTTACTGATGATGGCCTAACCGTCGAAATCGATTCAACATTGTAACTCATTATTTTTCGTGGAAATAGACAACGCTTTTTCACTAACTTCCGTTTTGAAATGGGTTTCCACAACTTCGTCTCGAGTGATTTAGTTCGTATTGCTGCCATAGTCGCACAATACTTGAAAATTTCATCAACATCGCTTCACTAGTCTTGGAGTGTCTACCAATTTTAGTATTACTAGTCTAGCAATAGTATTACTCAACTATTTGCGATACTTCACATAGGGCATCGTTCTTGAACGTGAACCCACTAACCCCGAGTTTGAATGAATTGGTACAAAAAATATGTTGAGATATCGACGTAATAAAAATTCTCATTTGCGACTCAATTGCGATTCAATGACAATGGCAGATATAGGGAAACGTCTACGAGCTAACCCAGACATACCCTGAAAATGTCATAAAAATCGGTCCATTAGTCTCGGATTTTCGCCAATAAATTTTAGTTTTGCGCATGCGCAATAGTTATTAATGTACAGAAGACAGGCATTGAACCGAAATTGATCAGCATGCTCTGAAACGCAAAAAGCACGTGCAAATTTTGATTTTTGAAGACAAAATTTAGTTGACTTCCCAAACGAGTAAAAGTTTTCTACCGTCGGTAGTAAAAAAAAAAAAATCCTGTCGACTTGAAGCATATTAAGAGCGAATTTTCGTGAATTATCTGACCTTGGCCGCTCCAACAAATTTTGGAATGTTTTCAGATTTTTATTTGTTTAACTCATAATATTAGGCACTATAAAGCAGTTCTCCTAGTTTCATTTATTTATATCAAAACTCAAGGGGTTACTTTTGGAACACCCTGTATATAATATTGGGTACTTCGGCTGATAATTCTCCAATCTCAAAGCAAACCGAATTAGAAAGGCAAATAAATGTGTGGCAGTCTAACCAGGCCCGGGCATAAGTAAACAAATTTTGTATTCGAAATTGCACCTAATACAAAAAATATTAGGTACGTAAAGAATACATTATTATATACACTGTGAAAAATATACAGATAATGTAAGTAATGAGTAGGCAGGCAATGATGAATTTTCTCCAATAAAAATAACCAGTTTTTTTTTCTATTGTTTCTAACCTTTTAGAAATTCGAACCTTGGACGTAGGCGTTTCTTATAATAAATTGTGCTTCGATATACGTAGAGGTTCCACATCGCTTATTATTGAATATATAGATTACATATTAACGCTAATAATGTATGAAGATACTTAAGAATATATCATGCAAGATACATGGAGTTGTTATTGTAGTGCAGCCGAAAACGAGAAAAGAGACACAGCGAAAGAGTGGCATTCTCAACCATTTACCAGTCCGAGCTCCCCATTTGCCCACTTAGAGGAAACGAGCCGGCGTAATAATTACGAGATGCACTTAGAATCTATTTGTATTCTGTCGGAAGGTCTCCACAATAGTAAAGAACTTCTTGGAGATAACAACAACAGAGACCACGCTGGCGTGACAACGATGCGCGTGTGGGTATATGTAGATGGTGAGAGAGAAGATGCGAGAGTGATAGAGTGGAGGGGGAGGGAGGGAGGAAGGTTGTATTCAGGTTTCCCTGTGTACCTCTCTTGGGGATTAATTATTATTTTTAAAAAAACCGCCGCTAGCTGCGGCGCGGATGGGATCGAGACCATCCTTTCCCTATATTCCCGATAACTAAGCTTATTCCCGTGAAACTAGTAATTACAAACTAACCAGATAAATTCATTGCTGAATTATTCCATTCAGCAAGGAATGAATATATTTCTCAGAATGTAAAACGTATTTGTACGCTGATGATACCTCACTGCTTGTTTCAGAACAGTCGTGGGGTGAGGCACAAAGTGCTACGAATAAGCTAAAGAAATGGTTCTCATCGAATAGGTTAACACTAAATACAAAAAAAACGCTGCAAATTATTTCACAAAGGTTTATTATTTTTTCAATTGAGTATGATCGTAGTTTTAGTTGGCTAGCGTACGTCATAAGGCCCGTCCAGACTCCTCGGCGTGTCCTATACTTCGAGTTGCCACAACCTATACTTCTATAATTATAGACGCATGTTTATATTTCTCGATTTGAGCTCCTATCTATTCAAATAGTTATTGCCTTAATAATATCATTATCTAAGTACGTACGAAAAGTCGAGAGGATATGTTATTAAATATGCGTAGGAAAAGCTTTGGTATTAACTCACAAATATGACCTTGAAAAAAACATATTCATGCCTCGAAGGAACGCCGGCGCCGTACCCACCACAAGGTGCCGCGGCGCCTGCTCTCACTCCACTCCACCCTCCCGCTCACCCCCCTCTCCACCCACCGTGACCCCCTGCCAAGCGTGCCAGGCGTGCGCGCGTCGAAAAAGACACTTTTTCGCTCGTTTTTGGCCCATAGCATCTACGCGAGTAAAGCGATCGGGATGATTAAACGTTAGGACCAACTAGACCTCAAATGGAGTCTATGTGCGAAAGAACGGTTTTTTTAAGTCAATCCTTAGGCCTTTTATGGCCCGGACGGCGAACGGCGGACGGCGGACGGACATTTCAAATTTTTATTCTACGCACCTTGAAACGTAAAGTGACAAAGTTTGAGGGGGGGTTATAAAAATTTTTTGTTACACGATCACATAGGCTTGTTATTGGAAATAATAAACCAATACTGAATACATTCTTGTAGGACATCAAGATAAAGCGGCGAGATGCCAAAAAAAAAAAAAAAAAAATAATAAAAATAAACCTATAGTGGCTTAAAATTACGCTGATAAATCGCATTGCACCCTTGCACTACATTGGAGAAAGAGGATCAGTACCGTTATCTTTTGTGGATATAAGCTTAGAGTCGCAAACAGATTATGTAAATAAGAAATTAAGAAGATTTTTATATGTATTCTATAATATTATGGAAAGTTTTCAGACGTGACTAGTTGAGGGCACTATAAATTCCGCTGGTTCAATCTGTTTTGCAATATGGAATATCAACATGGGGAGGAGGGGGAGGGGGGTATTTAAAGTGATAATGAGGAAACCCCAAACGTACCAAACTGTCCATTTATATGAAAGGTTCAAGGGGTTCACACCACGACCACTGTTTATTAAATCTCTTCTTCTCAATTACCACAAAAATCCTCATATAATAGAAAATAACCATGACCACGAGTACCCAACTATAGGACGACCAGAGAGGGTCAGTGTTCCGGGGGCGCGCCCTATGTGGCAGAAAAGTGAACTACGTGAAGCAGCATTTGGAAGACAACCCTGTTAAGTAAAATTACCGCGAAGAGAAATTTCGCATTTGAGGGTTGGCTGCATTGCTTTTGGTGAATGCGCGCATTTGAGGGTTGGCTACATTGCTTTTGGTGAATGTGCGACATCTATTTCGAGTTTTCGTATAATTTCGTGACGACAACTGTTTTCTACTTCCCCTGATTCATTCTTCCTTCATTATTTCAACGTTTTCTTTATTTTATTTCGCTAGTTAAATTTATCTTATTTAATTTAATCTGTTAATAACGAACAATACCCCTGAAACAGGACGTTCTTCGTCCTTTCGCTTCGGCAGCAAGCTCTAGAGATTGTTTACAAGTCGCCGAGTACTCTCCTGAAAGAAAACTGAAGAACATTCTAAGGTGAATATTTGTCACTTGACGTTTGTGTTTGAGTTTGCTCGATTATTTATAAGTGAAGGCAGGCGGATGATGGAGACGACTGGCCAGTCTTCCTTCATCAGTCCAACAAGAAATTGGTAGAAGGTACGATTCAAAAAAGGTAGATTAGTAGTAATGAAATTAATCTAAAATTTTATTTAATGGTACCTATGTGTATATTAATTAAATGAAAACAGAGTATACATTTCGTAACTAAGTAGGTATTAATTATTTGTTGACTACAATCGAGAAGTATATTTTTTCTTAGATTTGAGTTCCAAGAATGTTCGTCGGTTCATGTTGCAACAACAATGTATCCGTATCTATACGTGTGAGTAGTGTGAAGCTAAAGTCATTCCTACAAAGTGAATGGTTTAGTTCTTTTATTATTGATTCACTGGTAAGTGATTCTCAGAAAAAAGGAGCGAGAAATGTTCATTTCCTGCTCATAACCTTAGGTCGTGCTACTGTAAGTGAGAGTCTACTGCATAACTGCACTGAAAAAATGAAGAAGCAGGAACGCAATTTACGCATCATTTCATTTAAAAACAAAAGTGACAAAACAGACGCTCCCACAAAGGAACAGAGGGAAATAGAGACACTCGTGAGGGAAAATGTTTGAAAAAATATCGTGCGCGCCAACAATTTTTTAAATGATAGGAGATAAGTACCTAGTTCCTTTTTCTCCAGCACAATTCACCTTCGGAACGCAGACCATCTTTGGTCGACCTTTAGTATATATACCTAATTCAGCCCTTCCCCTCGCAACCCCCTCATCATGCAACTTCCCTTATCTCTAGAGCCTGCGTTGGGTAAACCTGGGCGTACTCCCCACTTTCTTTTGATTTATTTGTTTATTTTTCAATTTAATGGTGCGCGTGCCCCCTCCGTTTTTGAGGGGAGTTTTGTACATAAAAAGGAAAAAAAAGTGTGTGTGTGTGTGTGTGTGTGTGTGTGTGCGAGCACGCACGCGTGCGATAACTCTTCTTAGTATGGAGGTAAAAATTCCTTTCTTGTGCCAAGAAATCAAGTTCCCCGAATAAAATTATGAGTTTGTTGGCCAGCACTTTTTGAGTACGTTAAAGTGGTCACATTTCAAAAAATGTGCTAAACAATGACTAACATTGCTAAAAACGGCTAAAAATTGATGAATTTATGTTTTTAAACAGAATTTACTGAAAAAAAGTTCATCAACAATGAACTAGGACATTAAACATTTTTTGCACAAAATTTTTATGAAAAATGTACTTAAATTTCATTGATTATTGCTAAAAAATCGGTAAATACTTACTAGAAAAAATAGGTAAATATCCTAAATCAATTTCTCCTCGCATACTATTATTTACCAGTAGTTTTTGCCATAATATTGGTAGTTGTCAATATCTTTGCAGTCAAAGACCTCAAATTTCATAACAGTGCTGCGTAATAAAATACGATAATCAACAAAAATTCGACATACGATGTTGCTGCATGACTGGAACTTTTTCTAATATACTAAAACGATTTCTGAATTTCAATATAATGTAGATGTTCATGGGAGTTTCAAATAACTCAGTACCTATAAAAGGTAGTATAAAAGAGTTGGTTCGTTTCGTCGAGGCGATTGAAATGATTTCCATTTTTCACATATACTGCTCTATTTTTTCCATAGGCCTATTCGACCGCTGGTATCTGCAGATCTAATCACTTATGACTGCTTCGTCCCTCTTTGATTTCTTCTCATCTCGGTAATGTGGTCTGATAGAGGGGTTTCTTGAATAGACGGGCGGCGGGCTATCGCATCCAACATACTCAGCCCCCGACCTCCCCCACACACAGCCTCAGTAAAGGATACACGTACACGGGAACCTTTATCGCAGATGGAAAATATCACTGATTACAACGGTACCCCGTAACTTTTCAATGAAATACAATGAACGGAATGTTACAAACCCTTACTATTGAATGTTTTCACGATGGAACCTAAAACCGAATAGAACATTCGCTAATATAATCAACTTGAATGAGATACACCTAAATGCATTTCAACGCTTGTTCTGATATTTTAGTTTCCATACGCTGTTTGATATCCTCATTCATAGTTCAAAACTCGGGTGTTCTCGTTCATTTCATAGAAATAGTAGTTATTAAAATCGGAAAAATTAACCCTTTGGTTACTTAAGTTTTTGAGATATTAATTATTTTAATTTCAAAGCTTCAATTTTACTTTTTGGGGGATAGGTTGGAAATGACGAAGATACTACATAATTTAGACTTCTAGTAATTAATTAAGTACTTGTAATCCAACGAAGAAAAAAAAATTACAAAAAAAAAAAAAAAAAAATTATAATAATTCAGAATTTAACTTTCACTTTGATATCTTGAATGAATAAAATTTGCGTCATTAATTGTTTGGAATCTGGAATGTATCACTTACTGATAATAGATAGGGTTAACTAAATTTAATGTACAAATTTCCAGCATTTTTTTTTTCAATGGCATTAGATGGGCATATTATGAGTTTCATTTTCAACGCCACATTTTGCAAATTATTGAACTAGATTGTAAAATATGCTGCAGTTATGTCTCACGCAGTTCATGATTTGCTTCAATGCGACTAGAAGCCATGGTTTCACAGTGACCTTTGGATTATCTTGACGATATCTCCCACCCAATTCAGCATTTTCGAATTCCTTTGGCCATTGGTTCTTCAGACCATCATCATCCATCTGTATTCTTTTAAGTCGTCCGAAATCCGCTGTAATATCTGCTATCTCGTTATCTTTGACTCCAATATTAGCACTAGTGCATACACAGTGAACCTTTCGATTACCCTGTCTCAAACGATCAACTATTGACAGGATCTCCAATAAAATATCACTTAGCATACATATAACCTAAAAATAGAGGTCTTCAATAATCATGTTGGATCGTTTACTTGCAGAGCGAGCATATTTCAGCGTTTTTCGTATGGCTTCGGCCTCACATATATAATTTGAAGCAACTTGATGTAACTTGAAGGACTTAGTTACTTCGGCTTGCAGATCAACAAAAGTTGATTCTTTGTTGTTTTTTCATGTTTTTTATTTTGATTGTTCGGTCCGTTAGATATTTTCATTTTCTATTAGCCCGGTATGCTTGTTCGTGTGGTTTGTCTGATTTTGTGTATATTTTCCATATCCGTTCGTGTTTTCTTAATGTCCTTCTGATTATCCCATGCTTCAGTTTGTATATTTACATGTCCTCTCTGTCCGTTTGTCCTGTCTGCGTGCATCTGGACTCAAATCGGTATCAAAACCATGGGACGATTCACAAGCCAAGAAAATTTCGTTTCGAAACCACTGACATGTAATTGACGATAAAACTAGGAACATAACCTATCCGTTTTTTGTTTTTGAAAAGCTGATATTTGAAAATCTCAACTCTTGAATGTCATCCCTTCAGGATTACTCAAAGTGATGCCGAGATTTCAGGTGTGATAAGAGGTGATTTTTTATAACCAATTTCGTAAACTTCGGTTCAGTAGTTTGGGGAGGGAGGGATAACAGACGACGGAAACAACGAATCATTTCCATTTTAGTTTTCGTTGAAAATGAAGCTATTTCAAAGGGTTGAAACAAAAATCAAAATTGAAATTTTCTAAACTGTTCTCCGTGGAAATCTGCTCTGAGGCATTTTGAAACGATTCATAAAGTTTAAGCGTATTCATATTTACTTGTATATGTATATTTACATACATGTGTCATTCCTGACGATAAATCTCTTCAGGATTGAGATAAAAACCCCGCACATTTCTCAGAAATTCTCAGTTCTAGCATTCTAAATGAATCGATGAGCTTGTTGGCTAGTGCTGCTTTTTGAGCACAATAAATTAGTCAAATTTCAAAAAATGTGCTAAATTTCTATTTTTGCAGGTTTTTAGTCAAAAGTCGTTTATCATCAAAAACTAGAGAATTAAAAATTCACAACACAAATGCTGATAAACGTACTAAAATTGCATTACTACTTGTTGAAAAATCAATTAAATCTCCACAAACAAAGCTAAAAATCCAAAATCTTCTTGGAATTGCAAAATATTATTTAGAACGAGTATTTTTTTCGAAACTTGCAAGAGACAAATTTCTTTGCACTCAAAGTACTCAAATTTCAATACGATCTAACATTATTACGATTGAATAACTTGAAAAATTTGCTCATTCAATCATGATGCATCACAGGAACTTCTTTATATCATCGGGGGTAAATGATTTATTTTTCCTGGTCAATTATTAACTAAGTTTCTTTAATAAATCATTATAACGATATACCTACGGATTCGCGTATGATTATGACAGAAATTTAGAGTAGCTGTCCCATAACAAGAAACTGTAATACACAGCTATTTGAACAAACTGCGGAAACTGTATTGTAGTACATAGCTGTTGTAGTAAGTACAGTGGCGAGGTTTGAGGAGGGGCAGGGTGGGCACAGCCCCTCCATGAATCATACAGGATGCAGAAGTTCTTTGTATGAATACAATTAAAATTAATAATTTGACGCTTCTAATTTCAGTAGGTACCTAAAACTTTCAATTGAAGAATGCGATCCGTAAAAAACAATTATTGAAGTACGAATCTGCTTGCCTAGCTACTGTAGACACTCTTAGAAATAGAGAAGTTATAATTAGGTTCGTACGTGTAAGGGCAAAATGGCGTGGATATTATACAGCTCCACAGAAAGGAGTAAAATCACCGTAAACGAAACAGAAATGTGGATACTACAAACTGAAATCAAGTCATTTCCCACTACCTTCCGCTGCTAGCCCATATGCGATTTTTCCTTAGAAAAATATTCACAGTTCAGTGTGCACAAAAGTTCCCCTACGAACTCCCCTACTTTTCAATGCCTACATGAATCTTCGATCTTTCATTAATTTTTGATTGTTGGTATATCTTGGATACCTTATCGCAATATACCGCTTACGTTTAAAATCCCAGTTAAAATAAAGCAAAATTACAATAAATAGAAGACTACAGTGGTGATGGAAATAGTTTAAATAAAAATGATTGGAATATTCTGTTGTAGCAATATTTATATTCTAACCCTGCATATTGCTGGTTTGAGTTTGTTTGCATTTTGTTACATTTCTCGCTCTCGGTTTTATGCCCCGTATTATATTTCACTTAGTTATATAATACAATTGTGCGATATTGTCCAGAAAAAGTGTTTTTCGCGCTGAAATACCTAACAACTGAGGATAAAACTGTAAGGGAGAAACGTCCACAGATTTGATTTTGCCGGCAGTATGTCTACTATAATAGTAAAATAATAGGTCTAGTGCTCCCCAGTTCATCAGTACCTATTCGTATTTTTTTTATCGAACTCGTAGTTTTTAACGATCGGATTAGTTGATCGTGTAATATTTTTTCTAAATAGTGTTATGCTTTAATAATCAATATGTAGGTTTGTGAATATGAAAGCGTAAGCGATTTAAAATCATGATAAAAAACAATTGAATGTGTATAAACTTTTGACAGCAAGTACTAGAAACTAATACTAAAACTGTAAAATAAAATGAAATCCTCGACTGTAGCCCCTCCATAAGAAATGACTTAGCTACGGCACTGACTACGTATGCCATTGTACGCAGCATTCCTAAGGGAGTATGAACACAACGACCAGCCTGTTGGAATAATTTTCAACAGCATAAATTCGTAATAAAGTAAATCAAGCATCATAGGAAGCCGGATCTAAATTTGGAGCCGTGAAAGGTGCGGGTTAGAGTGGGTAACGTACCTAATGAATCAGGCGACCGGAGAGGGGGGTGGGGGTGGTTTAAAGGCTGGATTAAAGGTTAGTTGAGGTGAAGAGGTGCGGTGGTGGCGGGGGTTAGTAGATTAACTGGTAAGGGAGATCGCTCTATTAAAGTGAAACCTAACGTGACAGGAACGTCCGCCGCTGGCATTTCCTGGGCCTCTTCCGCTTAGGTGCCCTCCTGCCAACCGACCATCAACCCCACCGACCCCAACATCTCACTCACCTGCTCCATATTGGGCAAGTACAAGTAAACGTCGAATCCATCGGGTTTTTTTACTTACTAAGGCACCTTACTGAAGTAACTACTAATGTACCTAGTTACTAGGTTGTAACGAACTTAGACGCCCCCAGAGGTGCAATGGGGGCCTAAATCCGCACTCATAGAGAGAGAGGGGTGTGACAGTACCATAAGAGATACAACTCGTACTAATAGCAAATGTGCTATGTTCGGAGAAGATAATTTTCCGGTTCCCGGATCCTCATCTATCTCATTCTATCCCCAACCATAGCGATTCAACAACGTGAGAATTAACGCCTGGCGCCGAAGCGACGGACGCGCAGTGCATTCTCTTGGATCTCGCGGGAACTGTCACAAGGTATCTGCTAATGTTCCTTCCTTCCAAACGACCATCGACCCATCCCAACACCTCACTCACCTGCTGCAACCACACTTAGCGAAGTGCTCCATATTGGGCATACTACGTGTAATCGCAAGGACAAGTAATGGTCAAATCCATCAGTTACTTAGGACTCACTAAGGTCAAGTACAACTAACGTACCTTCCTAACTTCAGACCATCAACCCTACAACAACCACAGCACTTCACTCTCTAGCTGCACCTTACCTAGCGAAGTACTCGAGCATACTATGTTTCTTTGACAAGTACTATGTTTTAATCGAATCAATCATTTACTTAGGACTTACTAAGGTACCTTCATGGAGTACTAGGTACCTATAATGTACCTTCTTTCCTGAGAACCATCAGCTCTATACCAACAACCCAAACACCTCACTCACCTGCTGCTACATACTAAGCGAAGTGTTCCATATTGTGCATACTACGTGTACTCGGCAAGTACAAAAGTCGAATCCTTCTATTACTTAGAACTTACTTTGGTACCTTACTAAAGCCCTACTAAAGTATCTTCCTACCCAAATACCATCAACTCTGCACCAACCCCTACGAAATTCCATGTTATTGCACTCCATGTTAGTCTATCAAAATCATAAACTAAAATTTCTCTACACGATCAATAGCGACTGAAATGTCGAAGATTTCTTCTAAAATTCGCTCATGGGGTCATGCTGCATGACTGGACTTTTTCTTTGTAGCGGAAATGAAGGATTCCCGTAATTTGTTGACGTTTTTCTGGGTTGGAGCGGGAGTTGGTCTTCGTAAGGTTTTGGACCTAATCGGAGGAAAGTGGGAGGACCGGCGGGTGCGAGCTGATGAAGCGGAACTCCCCTCGATACGGAGTGATGGGGCGCAATCCGCCGATAATGGAAAAGAGCTCCCGCGGTGATGGAGCGATCCGCTGGACAAAGACTCGCCAACCGCACTCCCGCCGTCCATGACGTCACATTCAGACTCCCCCCCCCCCCCCCCCCCCAAACGCGACTAGATACAGTGGTTGCTCTCAACGGTGATTTAGCATGACGTAAATCGATCTTGGCGACGGAAATGTGAAGAAACATATTGTAATGCATGCATTACAGGAAGGGTTGCCAGATCTACTTTAATTTAGCCCTGGAATGTCCTGGCTAAATTTCAAACACTTAACTCCCCGGTGGGGCGTATCAAACCCCAACTTTGAAAAATGTTAGAAAATGTTAGAAAAAGAAACAAGAAGTAGGTACCCTAAACTCACGAAGAAAAAAGTAATAGTAAGAAAAACCTCACGCTCTGAAGAAAAAAATAATAGCAGAAAAGTATCTCATTGTAACAAAATTTCAATACAAAATTAGCACATTTTCATTTAAAAACAAAAATAAATAAATAAATAAAATATACAAAACGATTTTCTGAGATTAGTTTGATACCACTTACAAAACCCAAGAACTAGAATGAAAAGGTAACATAAAATTGTCACCAAGCAATAGGATCAACATTCTCAACACTTTGAAGATCTATGATGTTCACAGAAGGAACATCGAACTAGTTTCTCCAAAACTGTCACGTTTGACGCTTCTTCATCGGAAGCAACTTCTTATAGCTTGACATTTTCTTCCGTGTTTGAATACATCTTCTTCCTCCAACTGTTCCAACATGGATCTAATGTCTTCAGGATCCGAAAACTTGCGTTTTCAGCCATTTCTAACGATGAGCCAATAACAAAACTGTGGGAACGCCCACAAAAATAACACTTGCTATAGAGAAAATCTCTAGCGGTTACCTTCCCGGTGGGGTTTGTCAAACCCCAGGCACAAGAAAGTACCTACTACTCAACATAGAAGTCTTGAACGTACTAAACTGGAAAAAGGCTGAAGCCTTTAGGGAAGAAGTGGGGGGTGATATAGAAGGGGGCGAGAAGAGCCACACGTGCGGGATTCAACATGATAAACTGATTTTAAATCGCGATTGGGGTTTGACGAACCCCACGGGGGTTCCAGGGTTTATTTATCTGGTCCCTGGACGGCTCGATAACAGTTTATTATAACTGGAGGTTAAATGAGATATCTAGACCTTCCTAACCTCGAACAAGTTTATTAATTTACAAAAAATCTTATTTGAATCTCAAGTTTGATTGTCTTCATTTTTGTACCTTCCAATGGATATATTTCGGGAAGATTCTATCGTAGCATAATTCGTTAAATGGAAAAGAAGACCGTATATACCTAGTAAGACCGCATATACCTCTTAAGACTTCGTGTAGCTCATCTACTATATGGGACGAGTGCGTATTTTTATTGAGGTTTCGGTTGGACAAAGATACCGTTTTTCACATTCCAACATGAATCGAAGATGAAATTAAGTTCACAACTTACTGATAACAATAACTCATTCATAATAATTGAGGTTGCAATATCGCTATTCGCATATTTATTTCTCTCTCTAGAATTGAAGCAAACTAACGGCGAAAATGTGGTGGTTTCTTATTTGCCGAGCTTGATAACATGATGGACACCGTTGTGGGAATAACGTCAGACCCGGTTTTTGGTTTATTATTTCCAATAATAAGCCTATGTGATCGTGTACCAAAAAATTTTTATAACCCTCCCTCAAACTTTGTCACTTTACGTTTCAAGGTGCGTAGAATCCAAATTTGAAATGTCCGTCCGCCGTTCGCCGTCCGGGCCATAAAAGGCCTAAGAATTTACTTAAAAAATCGGTTCTTTCGCACATAGACTCCATTTGGGGTCTAGTTGGTCCTAACGTTTAACCATCCCGATCGCTTTACTCGCATAGATGCTATGGGCCGAAAACGGGCGAAAAAGTGTCTTTTTCGAGACTTTGAGTGTTAGACGTGTTAGACGCACGCCTGGCACGCTTGGCAGGGGGCCACAGTGGGTGGTGAGGGGGGTGAGCGGGGGGTGGAGTGAGAGGAGGCGCCGCGGCACCTTGTGGTGGCTGGAGTGACCAGGGGCGTAGCAGAGGGGTGTAGGAGAATGGATATTTATTACTTTTACGTGTTATACCCATATAATACACCGCGGCACCATGAGGTGGGTACAGCGTTCCTTCGAGGCATGAATATATGTTTTTTTCTAGGTCATATTTGTGTGTTAATACCAATGCTTTTCCTACGCAAATTTAATAACATATCCTCTCGACTTTTCGTACGTACTTAGATAATGATATTATTAAGGCAATAACTATTTGAATAGATAGGAGCTCAAATCGAGAAATATAAACATGCGTATATAATATAGAAGTATAGGTTGTGGCAACTCGAAATAGTACACGCCGAGGAGTCTGGACTGGCCTTATGACGTACGCAAGCCAACTAAAACTACGATCAAACCCAAATGAATAAATAATGAAATTTTGTGAAATAATTTGCAGCGTTTTTTAATAGTAGATCTATGAAGAAAATGTAGCTCCTACTCTACACCGTGGTAGCTCCATGTGTAAATCACCCTTATTTTGTCGCCTACGGACACCAATGAGGATGCTAATGGCGCTATCTACCAGACAGAATTTATCTGAGGGATAATTTTATCCGCCAGGTAATTCGGCATTGATAAACGATTCACACTCTTTATCTGGAGTATAGCGCTATACTCGGTATAGCTATCCTGAAGTTAATGTAGATAATTGATAAAACGGCCCTAAGTAATGCATGAATTATGTCACGAAAGGGTTTAGTGCTGGTTTTTTCATTACCTATACAACTCCACTAATTGCAACCACTTAACTATCATTTTTCTGTATTTCCATGAAACCACTACACATCTGTACTATCCCTGGAAATACGCTCACTGCTGTATGTGTTAGATGTTCTTATTTTGTGAAATTTCGGAACTATTTAGGGATCTAGCGGTTTCATAATTCTGACTCCTAACTAAATTTTGGACCGATTTTTAGTTGATCTATTGCTTAACTATTTTTGAAGATTACTTTTTGGTAAAACATGAATTTGTAATGGAATATTTCGTAAGTATTCAGCTTTAGAATTTTAAAAGATTGCCTCCTTCTTTACGGTAAATAGAGGTGATATGTTAGACTAGTATTTTAGCGCAGGAACTTATTTACTCACACACACGAGCAAACAGGTATAAACACGCGTACATAAACACACACACACACACTCACATTTTCATTAAACGTAGAGTACGATATTAAGACCCACTTCCTGGTAGAAGTCCAGATTTTATCTATTTATTTATTTTTTCCCCACTTCGCTTTGACTTTAAATAAAGTTGTTGGTTAAGTAAGCTCATGGGAATGATGAAAAGCAATACGTTGTATTCAATTTCACAGAACCAAGGGGTCAATAGTTCATTTCCATGTATAAACATATATAATAGTTTAGTTTACGTTTGATTCAGGTTCTTCCTAGACCAGTTCCCTCGCAGGATTACAGGATCACATAAAGGATAAGGTTGATTGAAAACAAATTTCCTGTATAGCAAACAGCTACCGGAACATAAAAGGAGGCACGAGAGTTTCTCTATATAAATTTGAAGCAAGGGGTTTCTATCTATGTTTTTTTAGTAATGTGCACCATTTAAAATTTTTAATCATGAGTGAAGAATTTACTTATATTTTGCTTTGTTCTGTATTTTATGAAAACCCAAAATTATTAGGATCACGATATAAGTTGGGTTAATGGTGAACAGCAAAATTTTGTGTTACATTCACATTTGTATATATAAAATATAATGTGCCTTGCAACACATAGGCAAGCTAACTACCCATCATTTCGATATACAGGGTGTCCCAAATGAAGACCCCCCCACCACGACTGCCTTAAAATAGGTTAGAAGAAAAATTAAAATGGTAACCCCTCTTATTTTCTTCGTAGATCTCAAATACAACATTTCTACGCACGTGCGCAAGCTCAAAACGTGCTCAGTGCTCACTAACTATGTTATTTTGAATGAAAACTCCAATTTGTATTGCAGGTTTGAATTCTTCGTAAAGTTTCATGAACAAATGACCATTCACTCGATTTTTTTTTCTTCAATGCTCCAAAACGGAAGCAATTCCTCTCTAAAAGTGCGCAAATTTAGCAATACTGAGTTTATGAAGATATTCAATTGCCACATGTGACACATGATGTTGCGGTATTTTTTCAAGCTGAATTGCATTTTTTTTTTTTTCTTTTTTAAATAATGTATTTATTATAATTTTCAAACACAAAATGTGCAATTTATTCACAAAATACTACATATCACCGTCAAATAAAACTTCCGCTGGTGGAAGGAGTTATTCTTTTTTCATTGATTCTCAATATAAATAAAGCAATAAAAATAACGATAACATGAATATGAATAGCCATGAAACATCTGCAAAAAAGGACTATATGTGTACATAGATATAAAAGGGCGTTTTCCCAAGATGGTGTTGCAAATATTAATAAATGAACAACATTACGTGATTTGGCGTGCAAAAATACCCCAGATTCATGTATCACGTGTGGCTATTGAATAACTTCAAAACTCAGTATTTCACAGTTTGCGAAACTTCGCCTGTTTTCGCGCATCAAACAATCGAGTGATTCATTCATTATTGAAATTTCACTTGAAATTCTAACCTGCAATAAAAAAAAAAAAAAAAAAAAAAAAAAAAAAAAACGCTGCAAATTATTTCACAAAGGTTTATTATTTTTTCAATTGAGTTTGATCGTAGTTTTAGTTGGCTTGCGTACGTCATAAGGCCCGTCCAGACTCCTCTGCGTATCCTATTTCGAGTTGCCACAACCTATACTTCTATAATTATTTACGCATGTTTATATTTCTCGATTTGAGCTCCTATCTATTCAAATAGTTATTGCCTTAATAATATCATTATCTAAGTACGTACGAAAAGTCGAGAGGATATGTTATTAAATATGGGTAGGAAAAGCATTGGTATTAACACAAAAATATGACCAAGAAAAAAACACATATTCATGCCTCGAAGGAACGCTGTACCCACCTCATGGTGTCGCGGCGCCTCCTCTCACTCCATCCCCCGCTCACCCCCCTCACCGCCCACCGTGACCCCCTGCCAAGCGTGCCAGGCGTGCGTCTAACACGTCTAACACTCAAACCCTCGAAAAAGACACTTTTTCGCCCGTTTTGGCCCATAGCATCTATGCAAGTAAAGCGATCGGGATGGTTAAACGTTAGGACCAACTAGACCCCAAATGGAGTCTATGTGCGAAAGAACGGGTTTTTTAAGTAAATTCTTAGGCCTTTTATGGCCCGGACGGCGGACGGCGAACGGCGGAAGGCGAACGGCGGACGGACATTTCAAATTTGGATTCTACGCACCTTGAAACGTAAAGTGACAAAGTTTGAGGGGGGGTTATAAAAATTTTTTGCTACACGATCACATAGGCTTATTATTGGAAATAATAAACCAAAATGGGGGTTGTTGAATATAACCAAGTTATTACGTAGATACTACGCATGTTTTGCGCAAGCGCACGTCCGCAAAAATGTCATATTTGTGATATACGGAAAAAATTAAGGAGGGTTATTATTTGAAATTTTCTTCTAAGCCATATATTAACGAAGTTATCAGAAACACCCTGTTCAGCAGATGCATAGTCAGTGAAGGTGCGTGTCTTCGATTTATGCCCTTTGAGAAAGTACATTCTCAACATTTTCCACCTTCGGAAATATCATTCATGGGGAATTTAGTGGAGTTCACCTCATGAAGAGGAAATGCGAATTAATTTAGGCGGGGCTCGTGGGTAGCAGCCTAAAATATTTGGGAGGAACTACCGGACTGTCGGGGTGGTAGTTAGCCGGAAATAACCCCCGCTTCAGTTTTTCACCGGAGTCCGCTCGATTGAATTCTCTCCGCCTCCCAGCAAAACCTAATATGATGAATAATTCTCTTTTATAGGCCACATGAGAACTATAGTTCGCAAGAAGTTTTAATTAGAAGCGCAGCTGCCAAAGCGAGTGGGCTCCACGTGCCGGTGCTCGACACAACTATGAGCGGTAGGAGCGGAGTGGCAGCGGGGCGAGGGTTTTCCTTGGTTCAGCTTCTCGGGCTTCTCTGATTTCCCGTTACCTGGAATTTAATCGCAATCGACAAGTTGAACAGCTCATTAGAGACACGAGTCAGCCAAGCAAAAAACATTCGATTTTCATCCGAAGTCGGAACGGCAGCAATTAAACGATCTCATTTCTAACATCTCTTTGTTGAGTATTATGTTTCTCTCGTTCCTAGCGGTTGACCTTTTGGTTTAAATTATTTCCAATAATGAGCATTTGTAATCGTCCAACACAAAGTGTCAGTCATGCAGAAATCCCACTCCGCTTCCCTAATGAGACCTTACCATCAGCGACATCCTACAGGTTTCTGGTTTGATTCTTTCCCCATTTTACACGGTGGCTATGTCGTTGACTCAGTGTACTTTTCTTACAGTATTTTCCCGTAAGAATCCTGCTGTGATGAGTTTCTGCAATAAAAATGTTGTATTTACCAAAAACTTGGATTATCGAGTAAAGTAACATAAACAACCATTTCAGGTTGGTCTTTTCGTCCGACTGCTTCGGGCGTCGCGGACATCGTCAGCTGTCGTCTAAATGGAGGATCGGAATTCGTTCTGATGATTTCGATTAAAGCTAGATGTAATGAAGTATTGGTGAGATTCTGTGAAAAGAGATGGCAGCACTATCGCTGTTCATTCCCTCGCCCCCTTGGGTGAAGAGGGGTTCACATTAACCCAGATATGATTATAGTGAAACCTCCACACGTCGCACAGTGGTTCAAAAACCCAATCTAGCTAGACGATATTAAATTTTCGAGTTGAATGGTATGGCCTCAGCAGGTCTTGACATGCCTTCTAAAAGGTCTGGAGCCTATGGCCTTTATCAATTGCTTACGACCTGACGTGTTAGTGTATGCTGAGAAATGCGGGAAACGACGATTAATAACAACTTTTTTATACACATTTTTTTTATTTAAGGATTTAGCCGCATCTCAAGCTGAAGGGTCATTAGCGGCAGTTAATAACAACTTGTTACCAGTTCACTTCAACAGATCAACGAGTGAACTAGCTATACAATCCGGCTTGGGACAGGAGAAATCTTCCACAATCATCTCTATGAATAGAGGTAAGCAAAAAACTATTGATTAAGTAGATTGGTATTACATTTAGCATGCAAATCAGTAATTTATTTTCGATGTTTTTTACTATGAATCCTTAGTAAATCAGTCACTCAGATCTGGAACCGGGAATACATAAATGGAATGCCTACAAGAAGAATCAGATTAAAATCGGTTGCCTCTTGAAACCCTGAAACGAAATCATGAAAATGAAAAAGCTGAAATCTTCGATAAAACGTCGAAAGCAAGAACAAAATGCCGCTAATGACCCTTCCGGTTGAGGTGCGGGGAAAAACACGAAAGAAAGACAACTACAAAGGTTAAACCAACAACAAAAGACGGTATGGGGAAAATTCAGGCGATTTTGTCAGGTGTGTAAGCGTGTCCATGCCAACTGCATGATTGTTGCTAAGTTATTCTAGAGTGTTATCCTAGAGAAAGGTCAAGTTTTCGTCTCGTAATTACGATTCCAAAAAAGCTGAGCACGAGTAAAGCTGACTCTTCCCGTTCCGAAAAGGCCATTTCCGTATACGAGGAAATGAATACGAGAAGTACAAAAAATCTCTATTGTCTTCTCGCAAAACGACGGGATTGTCCCTCTTGCGCCGACGAGGAGTCCTATTACGTCTATTTTTCTATATTGAATTTATGTTTGAAGAACGGGACAGTCGGGAAATCGCATTTTTCTTCTCGATCACCTCTTCAGGTTGTGCTTCAGATGTCTCTACTCGAGAGGGCTGTTTTTCGAATTAATACTGAAGTTAATATAGTTACGACTAACTTTTATCAAAAGGCCTGTCTGTCCTTAACTTCGTTTTTTATTTTCCCGAAGTTTAATAAAAAGGGCTGGCAGGCCTTTTTACAAGTTTTTTCAAGTTATCTAATAATTTAAAATGTACAAATAAAGGAACATTGCAAAGGGTGAAGTAAATCATTGAAAAATAAATAAAAAAACTGCACTCCGGCACAAGACCAATAAACTTTTTATTGATTTCTCCCATTTCACCATTCATTTCGGCTCTGCTCGCCACCGACCAGTGTTAGGCAAAAAGTAGTTACGACCAATAACTAATAACTGCAACTAAATTAGTAACTGCAATGGTGAATAATATCTTCAAATAAATATCTATTAGTTATTATTTTCAGGGAAACTAATCCAGTTATTCGATTAGTTACCACTAGTAACTAACAACTAATTTAGTTACACAATTTAGTTACAACTAATAACTAATTATTTCTAATAATAATTTGAAAAATATCTAATATTTTAATAATTAATAATATCTAATAACTGAATTTGGTTCCGAATTTCACCCTCGGAAGATGACATGGCTGTAACATGACAATATGAGCGAATTCCTTAATTTTTGTTTTTTCTTATAAATCAGCTTAAATAGTAAACATATTTGAATTTTACGGGTCAAAATACATGCAAACACTAATTATTATTGTTGTTTTACATTAAAACTAGCACAAGTCACGTTGAACTTGAAACAATAAAACAATAAAACTACAGATTCTAGCTCTTCGCGATTTATACACGTATGTATACAAATAACCAAAAGCTATCGTCACGCTAAGGTCTCTTTAGTATTTCAACGTCAACTCACACACATACAAAGGGTCAACAGATTGCCAGACACCAATGTGTGTGTATGAGTTGATTTGTAAAGAGTGTCCTGCGTTTTACGTAGGGAAGGCCGAAACCATACTCAACTTGAGGGTTAACAATCATCGAGCATCTGTGGTGAGTGCTAATGAAGACCTGCCTGTAAGCCGACATGCCACAACCCACAACACAACGTTCGATGACTGTTTCGGCATAAAAGTTTTGAAAAAAATGAAACCCCACGAGAACAAGAGACTGCTTCACGAATCAGAAAAAGCACATATACCAACGTTTTGAGTGCTTACGATCCTCCAGGCCTCAACATAAACCGATGATTCCAAATCCAAAGTTACCAAAATTCCTTGTCAACGTTGTACACAAATTTCCCACAATTATTCAATTTCTTTGTTAGTTTGAAAAAGGCCGAAATATAAAAATAGTTTTGTGACGTTTTTTCTGTTATCTTTTCTAATTTTGTGAATATAATCAAGCTCTCCTAGAGTCATTTTCAATACGTGATATATATATATATATATATATATATATATATATATATATATATATATATATATATATATATATATATATATATATATATATATATATATGCGTGTGTGTTTGTGAGTCATTCCACACGATAACTTTCCTTAGGATTGAGATAAAAATGCCGTTCTTGCGCCACAAAATCGAGCTTTCCAAACGAAAGGATGAGTTTGTTGGCCAGCATTTTTGAGCACATCAAATTGGCCAAATTTCAAAAAATTTGCTAAAAAAATCACTAAAAATGGCTGGAAGTTGTTAAATTTATATTTTATCAGAATTTTAGCCCAAATAAGTTCATTCACGATGAATTAGATTAATTCACATTAATAAATTTATGCAGAAATTTATGCTGAAAAATGTCCTTAAATTTCATTAATATTTGCCAAAAAATAGATAAGAACAAGTTTTCTCCCTAAAATTGGTAGTTAACAACTAATTCCTTTTTACTTCAAGTCCTAAATTTCCAAAACAATTTAACATTAAATCGTACGATAATTTACGGAAATTTGCTCATACGATCATGCTGCATGACTGAAACTTTTTTTCATATATATACATTAAGTTTAATTTAGTTATTTCCTCGTGGAATAGTTCATTTTGAGTGCCTTCCCTGCTTTATCAAATCGTAATTTCCAAGATCTGAGTAGGATCCTAGCACAAATTCAACTCACTTAAGTTAGCGGAACCAATATGGCGGAATGACGAAATTGACAAAATTCAGACAAAATTCCAAAAAATGACAAAATTCCAGAGAAAGAACGACAATTTTTCGACCATTTTTAGGAAAGTTGGCCGCTTACTTAATTAACCTAGCGCCACCAATATTGAAAATTGATTTTCCGGAAGAGGAAAGCAGCTCGAAAATAATACTCAACGGGGATCGACAACTCGAAAATAGCTCGAAATTTTGGTATATTTTTTTTGTCGTTCCGCCATATTGGTTCCGCTAACTTAAGTGACCTCACAAATTCTACTACCAACCTACTCAATTTGTACAACAGCTTTTACGAGTACATACAAACTTATTGTTTAAACACAAACCTGCTCGTTGTCTGAATCTTTAAATGTTACCAGATACAACTTTATATTATGAAATGAACAAGCGAATGCCTACGAAAAACAGGTAAACTGTGTCTCTTTAAAATCGGAAATGTATCGTCAACTGCATTCACTCTCAAGTAGGTGAAAAGGTTATGTGGCTGTCGGACGAAATAGGTCCTTTGTTCGCGTAATCAACGGAATTTGATTTAATAGTACAATTATATTTACCATAGGTTTTTACTTTTTTTCGGCTAATATTGTGGAAATGAAAAAGTTATTAGACGGCAGTCAGAGGGAGAGCAGACTCTTATAACTGAGGTCACCTTTGCGTTATGATGGTCGGGATTCCAACGAAAGAATTTCTCCCGCGTACGCGTAAGTAGGCCGCTTTCCCGTAAACGCGTAGTTATACGCGTTGACGCGAAAATTCTCGCGTGCGCAGTTGGTTTTCAGTATTTTTGCGGACACGGGTAGAAAATTACGGGAAAAACACAAACTCTCTATTTACGAGTCATCAGACGATTTTTGTTGAAGATAATTAGGCTGTAAACACTTATTCGCCCACTTCACCTTTTGTGTAGCCCCTGAATGTGTAAAGTGGATTATATAATGTGGGGATCAATCGAGGATAAATATTTAGAAAGCAAACAACCACGTAATTAGATAGGTCTAATTATAAAATGGAATCGATCCTCTTCAATAACATATACATATTGCCCCCTTAATTATTAATACGCATCTACTGCAGTTGCATAATATTATGGAAACTGACTGGATCGAATTCATTCTTGAGCCTACAATGGCTGCACCGCTATAATAACTGCAGGATGGAGCGCCGAAATACGTTGTATCAAATTTAATTAGCAATTAGTAAAACAATGGAATATTCCGGGTAGGTATAGAGACAGGAGGCAGATCTACTAATTAGGCCTAATATTCTTGGGATTCTAAAACACTAAATGAAGTTGGATATAGTAGAATCCCCACGCGTGTTATTACTGTGGATGTAATGTTGTCATGATCCCAAATTATGTTGACAAAATTAATTTAATATTGGTGCCTAGCTATATTGAAAAGGATGGAGGGGTTTGGACCATTGGTAAATCGATCCGCAATATTACCTTATAATAATAAATAGGTTTATATAAGTATACAATTAAATTATTACCTAACATCAATATAATACTAGTTAGTCCGCTGGACATGTTTCTAGCGAAGTTTGAAAAAAGTAGAATCTTCTTTTTACATCTGATATTGTAAGAACCAGTGATGTAGATACAGATTTTGCAACCCAAAAACGAATAATTGGTCAATATTTTTGGTAAGGATTGAGGTTTGAATAGGGTTAATCTATTTGATTCAGCATTTCAAGAGAGATCAAAAACTACAATAAACACACAGTTTTTAGAATTGTTGTCCGATATCGTTGACGACTGCTGACGATGATGTCGTCACTACATCGAATATGATCGCTCTGAAAGCAGTATCAACCTATTCAACACTATAGAAATCCATACCAAACGCGTATTTCTTAGGTGTTTTATTGTATATCGTCGACGATATTGCTGCCACACTGTGTTGGATCGCCACAAAAATTGCACACCATATTCCGGGTATCTACGGATTCTGCCTGTAGCGGTCTGTAGCGTGTGACAGAAAAACAGACAGACAGACACTCTAAGACATACAGGCAGGAAAATGCAATCCGAGATAAAGTAGAGACTAAATTCATTGGTCAATTATGAATTTTTTTTTTTTTTTTTTTTCAGATTCCCCAAACTTTTCAACTCAAATCGTACTCACTCAAGTTACGTGTCAAAGTAACTGGCAGCATCGGGAAACTTAATTAAATTAAATCTTCCTGTCGCCTGCTCATTATATTTTACGATGAAATATTATTTAAAATTATGAATCAAGAAGAATGTGTTTGTTCAACAGCAATTTTTCGGGGGTCGGAATAAAATATTCCAGTACATGAGTTTCAACTTTGGATTCAGCGCTCTACATAATCATTACCAAACGTTACTGCTCAACATTTTGAGTAACTTTCGTCAAGAAACGATTGAACCAGATTTAGCATGACGTTATTTAAGGCAAACACCATGTCCAATTGACTGATACCCGTTATACTGCTCTGCTTTGAAAAACTCTTACCATGTTCGTTCTGTAACAAATTTGTCAAATTAAGGTGAAATCTCTTTTTTTCTTGGAGACAGTCTAGTAGATTTTGAATATATGTATGGGTTGAATCCACCGGACAATGATTTTGTGGAGAAAAAATATACTCTGGCCGCAAAGACGTATTTTGTTTCATTGGATTTGAGAAATTATCTCTGCGGTGTGAACATGGACATTAGCTGTGGGTGGGAAGTTTAAATCATGAGGATTGTTCATGCTGCCCAAAAACTGACTTGCAATCTACTTTTCAGGTCACGGGCGTTTCCATTGAACATTTAGGCTGATCTCAAACAGTATTGTATCAATGGTGGTCTGTATTCAGTATATCAGTCACCAGAGAACACCAGAGGATTTATCGAATGGCGATTCTTGCGTCAGTTTCCTCACAAGGTACCATATGCTTGCGCCAATGAAATAATTTTTATTTCCCCCGCTTCTAGTGTGCAAACTTGATGGAACAAGTGTAGTCAGGTTGCTGTCACAGTTTTACTAATCTTTTAAAATCTATCATGTCTTTCTAACGTGTTCTCAATGAGCCAATACTGATCTTAAATTAAGTATAAGAAAGTGACATGCAAGTCGTCCGAAAGGGGCAGCTCGAACGAATCCATAAATAGCTTTTAAAGGTGTTTTCGCTCAATTTTGTTAAAATTGCAGTTTTCGAGAACTCCAGATATTGAGAACTCCCAAACCGTGTTGCGGGGCCAAAGGCTGAGGTTGACCTATAAATGAATGAGTTTGTGGCAAATCAATAAAGTTCGTTGACGATACGAGACATTCAATTTGGTCCAATTAACGCATTAGTCTCCAACTTTGATGGTGCAGGCGGTGGGACACGTGGCTCTACACCTAGGTATCATTCTATCAATATCTTCAAGCTGAAGGAACCCCGCAACAGAGAATGGCGGAAGAACCTGTGTTTTTCTCATAATCGTTTGATAAAGTGCTACGCCAACCGTTCAAATCTCATTTTGCTACGTTCAGCCTCTACCGAGAATGAGGAAATTGCCTCTCCCACATCGAGGGAGAAGATTGAAACTTTACATTCAACGGGGTGGAGGGGGGTTTCTAACTACACACTCTCCAAGAAAGGCGTCTCCTGTGATGGGAAATATGTTTACTTCCTCACTATTACTATTCCCAAGCGCGGTATTTGGCACGGCACGTCAACAACAGGCCTGCTTATGGCAGCCTTCATGTTTATAGTGTTGAAGGCAAAATGCCCCTGCGGGCCTTATATGGTCAACATTCGCTTCTGTTTAAGTTATTAATTTTATGGGAAGTTAATGAGGCTCATTTTATTAGTAATCTGATATCATAGTCTTGTAAGAGTTATTATAGGCTGAAGTTAGGCTCGCATCAATGTCCCTCCAGCAATAATATATGCAGAGAAGTGTGGCGAGTCTGATAAAATCGTAATTGAGTATTTGCGTGTAGCAATCCAAAAGTGCAATCTCAGGATTCCGAGGTCGTGTGGAGCCGAATTCCGCGACTGAATAGCGTCGACCAACTTCCCCGATGCTGCGGACTAAGAAGCGTTCTCTGACAAATGACAAATAACTGTTACCTCCTGGAGCACATAAAACCATCCTCCATCAACTGTCGGTTCCGACCGATCATCGAAAATCAAACCAGGCCCCACCATCCATTTCCAGGAGTGCTGTTTCAGTGGGTATTTGATATTGTATTTTTAGGTCCGACCAAAGAATGGGACCAAAGAAACATCTTATCACAAAGACCAATGCATTTGGAACAATAGATGATCCCCATTACAGCGTAGAATATTTACAAAAACATTCTTACGTTCAAGGAAAACTCGCGCAGTCGAAGAGGTTTGAATACAGAAGAGGTTTGGTTGTTTGGTCTCGGTGACGTAGGTTACTTTTAGTTGTTACATTGCGCAGGAAGTAGGACCCAGACTTTAATACTAAATAATCCTTAGGCCACCTACGTCTTAAACGCTTGTTTTCAAAAACAACTTCTATCTCGAAGAAGGTAAAGACATGAATTCAAATTCTGTCGAGCCATAAAATACTTCTGGGTCGTTACCACATCTTCACCCACGAAGTTTAGTAGGTTCTAAGGGACCTCCTCAGCAATAAACAGCAAGTATCAAACCATTCTTTATGAAGTGCCGAAATCGGGTTTCTGTAGCTATTCATGATTTACGGATGCATTTCACCATGTAGTACAATTAATATATTATTTTATGCAAAATAAAATTTTCAAACATAATGAAGCTTTTCTGATGAATTTAAAGTTTTAAATGACCTAGATAGCTTCGGTGCATACTAAATTATAGTATATTATAAACTGAAATCCGACATAACTCGAGCAGTTTATTTCGCGCCTGCCTAACCACAGCTGAATTTTAGTTTTATGGTTTGGAAAGAAAAGTCGAAGCCTACCATAAGTTAGCAAAAAACTGTAACTAGAATTATAACCAAAGCAGCTTACAGTTGTTGGTCTGAGGTTTACTACAATAAGTTGGATGTGTTGAAATCATACAGGCTTCAGCTAAGAGGGCTTAATCCTATTAGTTGATAACGACCGTTGGCGGTATTGGGATATTCAACGCAGAAAGAATACAAGAGAAAAATACTTCGCCTCTAAAATGAACACTTCCTCGTAAAGAAATAAATAAAATAAAGGATCGCGAACGCTAAGGCACCTCAAAAAAAAGACTTACACATTTTATGATTTTAGCGAATTTTCGTAGAAAATGAAGTTAATGCAATGGCTCCAAAAAATTTAAAATCGAAATTTTCGAAAAATTTCTTCGATGAAATCCGTTTTGAGACATTTTGAAAAAAATCTGAGTTTAACGCTGATAAAAATTCCGTTCATGTGCCGAAAAATTAAGCTTTCCAATCGAAAACATGAGTTCGAACTAAAAAGGGCTTAAAACGGCCAAAAATTGTTAAATTTATAATTTTTAGCAAAGTTTTAGTAAAAAAAAAAAAAAAATTATCAATGATTAGATACGACATTTAAAAAAATTTTGCACAAAAATATGCTGAAAAACGTACTTGAATTTAATTAATATTTGCTGAAAAATCTATAAAAACTGCAAAAATTCTCAAAATTCGAAATCTTTTCCGAATCACCGAATTTTATTTAGGTAGTAAGAGTTTTTTGCCATAAAATTGGTTTTTAACAATTTTTTTCTACTGAAATCGCTCAAATTTCAATACAATTTAACATATAATACGATGGATAATTTAAGGAAATTTGCTCATGCGATCATGCTGCACGACTGGAACATTTTTTGCCATAAAATTGGTAGTCTTTTTACAAAAATGGTTCAGTGATTCCATAAAAATGTAGCTCAATATAATATGACAATTTACGAAAATTCGCTGATGTTGCATGACCGGAACTTTTTCCTACACGAGAAATGAGTTTTACACTAACTCATAAGTCATTTCAACTACAATCCAAGCAACGTAAATTAGTATCCACAGATGCCGCCGTAAGCGTTAGGCGTTGCAATGAACCGTTTCTCATGCGATTAGCGAAGTTGAGCAACGTCGAGCGTGGTGAGTACTTGGAAGGTGACCGCCCAGGTAAGGATCTCCCGTCTAAGTAGTTTTCACGCTTCTGTACGGCGAACCCCTCTCCACTCAAGGGGGCGAGGCAATGAGTAGCTTTAATCGAAATCATTAGAACGAATTCTGATCCTCCATTTGGAGGACATATGATGACGTCCATGACGCTCGAGATAGTCGCACGGAAAGCCCCATCCTGGAATGGTTGTTTACTTTACTTTTTACTCTTTTTTCCACAGATACCAAGAGTTGTTACGTCCATATTGACGAGAACGCTCAAGTTCAAAACCCAAATTTCACGCTTTTATTTGAGATTGCTTCCATAGAATAAGTTTGTAGTGTGTCTAAACCTTTCAACGGGGTCAGTGTCATCTACGGTGGGGCGGAAAAGTGGAGATGAGTGGAGCGACGTTCGCCAATTGTGATCTGCGCCCTGTTTGTGAACTCCGACGTTCGACTCCCCAGTATTCATCAGGTCATTCCTTCGGTTCAAGGTTTTTTCTGTCTTGTCAGTTTCAATCCATTTAGTTACATTAGTTACATCAATAAAGATTGCGAGAAGAATATTGAATTCCCGACTACGAAGTGTACAATTCTTGTACGCAGTTACTTAAGGCACGTTGTGTATAGAGCCAGGAGAGAGAGAGGATAGGTTACCCAAGTCACGGGTTGATGTATTCACAATGTCGGAAGAAATGGAAATACACGCATCGCAAGATGAAAAATTCCTGCTGTACACTGACCCAAGTGCCGCAATTATTGTTTTCATGCTATTCCATTGCTTAGTGAACTTAATACCACTAATATGGATGACAATGTTTTGTATTGCACGAAGTTTTTTGTGCGACATTTCACTTTGTGCAGATTCATGAATGGCTTCTATATCCCTCTCGTGTTTCGCCTTCTTCCGACTGAAGATTCGGAGTACTGACGACTAGTGAAAATTAATGATAACATGCCTCTCTTAGCATAGCTACTAACCCAGAATTTATATCCACACCTTCTCATAAAGAGAAAGACAGTTCTCACTCTGTGCTAAGTGGAAAGGAAAACTTTGCAGGAGTAGAACGCAAAGCCGGGATTTGACCACCGTAAAATTCCCGACCGACCTAAGAGTACAACACGAGTTACCAGTTGAGATGGGGACAAAAATCGAAAAGAGTTGACTAGCATATTGAAAAACTCAATAAACTTATGCAGATAAATCCACGCACAGTTGTTGATAAGAACATCCTACATGCATTTTCTACGTGATAGAAATTCTCTCCGCATTCCAATAAATAATATTTCATTCAATTTAAAGTGATTTTTGTGTTACATTTTTTGTGTTTTGAATAAATTTTTGAGCACCGATAATTTCAACCTAGTAGGTAGGTAACTTCATTCATTCATAAATGATAATAGCGAGCGTATCACATACAGCCAGAAGATTGAATAATTACTGGCTACATGATAATAATTGCTATCCATCATCTGGAAACCACTTTAATGGATTACAGATAGGTATACCTTAGCAAAATAGAACTCGACGAACCTGAGGCAAACATTTTTGCTCTTAATCTTCAAACGTAATTTCTTTGATTTATAATTTACGTTGGTACCTAATTAAACAATCAACAGCTCAAAATACCTTATCATTTTTTGGTTTTCGGTTTCTCGAAATACTAATTAGTGGAGGTACTTTGAGAACTTTTATAAAATACCAACCATTTATGTAGCTAATTGGTATACTAAGTAGACAGGAAACATTCTATTCACTAAATATATACCTGGTAACTGGGAATGTCGATATTACATACGTCTAGAATTACTAACTTAAGTTATCTCCGAAATTTCATGATTATTTACCTCAGTTAAGAGATACCTATCTATTCTTTTTCTTCTCAGAAGCAAGAGAGAGTTCTTTCTAACGGAAGAAGGAACAAGACTACAAATGACTTTGGACTTCTAGATAGCTTTCTGTCGTCAATTGAGATATAAATGACGACGGTAGGTCCTCCAGAAATCACGGCTGATTTCGTAGAATAGCAACCTTCGATAGAAGCTATGAAAACCGGACATTTGCCGCCTTTTCTGATAAATCCGGACATTTGGCATTCGGAGCGACTTTACATTTTCGTCCTTACAGCTTGGTGAATAACTGGACTGTCCGGGCTAAAACCGGACACCTGGCAACTCTGTACAACACAGGGAGTATATCGCAATACCCGGCTTGTAACACTCATGGAATGGCTACGATGTTCACAGGGGCTCAAGTTTTTGTATGAAGCCCAGAGATGACTTTGCAAAAAGTTGGCTAAATTTGTCGTTCTTAATACATCGGTTTTGAAGAGGTGAACGGCAAAATAACACATCATCGCCGACTATTCCTGATGATTCTCACCGTTTTCAAGTCAGGAGTTAAGGGTATTGGTAGCCTATAAGGTAATCACTGTAAATCGGGGAGGGAGAATTGGCAGTAAATTTCGAAAGAAAACGGGGTACCAATGCGTCTTACGGACTATCACCTGAAGTAATGCATTGTAGCCAAAACGTCTCCAGGTGACCTGCATTCTGATGATATGAACACCCGCCTCTCAAATAGAGAAAATTTCCTAAATAAACCCGACTGTTGAAATACGAGTATGGATCACTACTAAGCATTAACTACATGATTACTGACCAGTAAAAGTTAATCAAATGTTTTCCAACTAACTTTGGATTTGTGATGACAAGAATTTCATGCTCCGGCATTCATAAAATCACGTGATAACTCACACATGAAATATGTGACATTTCAAATATATTAAATTTTAGAATAATTTGTCTTGTTACATTATTTTAAATAACGTTAGTTGATGAACGAAGTGTCTCTATGTTGACATTTCTCAGCGTGTGTGCGTTTGTTCAACGCTACAGGCCGCAGTTTTAGAGCTATGAACTTTCAATTCGATAGGTAGACTGTTTAGACGTACGAAATTTTCTGCATAGTTTTTAGTGACGATCCGACGAAAGGGACTTGTCGTCAATGACGACCATCGTCGTCATATCATTAAATTTCGATTTTGGTATCATTTTCAGCAGTTTTCGCCTCACATAATTGACTGAAACTTCCATAAAGGCTTTAAAAATTGTCGACGACAGTACGACGTCATCCTCCTCGTCCCTAACGTCAGCCATTGTCGAATAATTACAAATCAAGTTTGGTATAGTTTTCAATAGTTTCCGTCACATAGAATCCATTGAAACCCTTTTAGATTATCTAAAACGTAACCGACTCAATTCAGTGACGATATAATCAAAGATTTGGGGCGGTACCTAAATCTCAAAACCGCAATAAATTGGTTTTCGTTTTAGTTATTTGTAGGATGCTGAGTCGAATAGGATGACGTTCAATGCCACATCTACCATCGTTGCCACAAAACCACTGTTGGCAGCGAAACTTTGTGCATTAGGTACCTCAAACTTCATGGGGTACCTTGTCAGCGAACATACTTAGTATAACAAGTTTACTTTACTGACTACTGCTACAGGAAAAATGGCAAATCCTACCACCATGCCTAAGTTTTTTTTCTCACTTAATGTTTCAAGTAAGCCATTACAAGACAGAATTTGGCGACTATTTTTAAAAAAATTTTTTTATTGGTTCATATTTTTGCCAGAAAGTGAGTTTTTAGGTTTGACCCATAAGATCCCGAATGACCTAATAAGGAAAAGAGGAGAGCATTAACAAAACTTATTAAAAACCAATGGTTCTCTTCAAACTTCTCCAAATTTAGGTTTTTTTCAAAACGTTCCAACTCTAGCAAATAATTTTTGATCTGCTAATTCATTTTGGATAAAACAACACACCAAAAATCAAACTGAAGTGAAAACAAACTCTCAACAAAGCGATTAGCAATAGAGCCTAAAGGGAAGTTGACGTAGATGAACCCGTAACACACCAATCACTTAGGTAAAAGTAGCAATGGAAGCTAAATATCATTTTTATAAAAGTTACATTTGCGTTGTTACTTGAAATGGCTGCTAGGAGCGTTCAAGTTGCATAAAAGGATAGTGCCTAACTGACCCACTTTGGACCTAACTGGCAGTCAACGTGTTAATGAACCTTTGAATTTGACTTAGAAAACAATTTTCTTAACGGCCCCTCAAAAATGTTTCGCTTGAGTTGCGAATGAGCCGGAAATCACGGTATCGCTTTCAATCGATCCCAAGGGGTGAAATCATAATGTGGGCTATTCCCACAATCATTATCTCAAAATTATTCAAAATAAAAGTGTATTTTTCGCTTGATAATGAATGTTTTCGCAATTAATTGAATCGGCACTGTATGATCTGTTCGCGCTCCGCAAAGGTATGTATTGAAATCAGGAAGATGGACAACATGAATGTTAATCGTGATGGAATTCACAAACGCGAGAGTAGGCTGAATTTCAGTAGATTTGGGTCATTCCTATTCAGTAATCTTCTCTAAAAGTCTATCTTGGTGAACGCGAATACTTTGGCTAAGCGCGAAACATGGATAGTATTATCCTAGTTCAATAACGATTTACCTATCGAAAAATTGTTGCTTTGTGTAGAACACCTTGAAGGAAGATTCGGCTTTCCCTTACGTTATGAAATGTGACCCAGTTTTACGCCTCTCTAGCGAATTTTCGAGAAAAAAATTAAGCTGTTGCAATGTCTTCGTTATCTGTCTTGAGGCATTCTGAAACGATTCCTGAATTCTGCGCTTTTTCATACAATGAATGTGTCATTCAAGAAGATTACTCTTTAATAATAATGAATTAATTTTTTTTTCTACGTCAATAATATAATTAAATTAATCTAGGAATGAGATTAAAAGTGTCTCATTATGCAAAAATTATAACGTTGAGAAAAGATAGAAAAGAAAGAGTTCGTAGGACAGCCCTTTTTGAGCCTAATGAATGGTCATATAAAAAATAAAAAAATAAAATGAAATAAATGAATAAATTAAAATCACAAATTCTGATCGCAAAACAAGGTAAACAAATCTAAAAATCATTAAATTTGTTTCGTTACCAGAATACTACATAGAAAACGTTGATCGACTATAAACTGGACCAATAAAATATTTTTGCCCAAAATTTAGCTAAAAAATGTACTTAATTTTCATTAACATGTGCTAAAAATTGGGAATGATTGTAGCAATTCATGAATATTTCTTTATAGCAAAATATTGTAGAGAAGATGTTTTTATTCAATAAAATTGATATTATTTATATTTTATCGACGTTTCGTTTTTATATTTCTTTTTTTATATGTAATATCATTTATATTTGTTGATATTTTAATCGGTTATTGATGTCTATGGACACTAATTACTCAAATTTTAAAATAATTCATCAGAAATATAATCGATATCTTAGGAAAATCTTACCATACGATTATGCTGTATGACTGTTACAATATAATGTTTAAATAATAAATAAATGTCTGTATCTAGATTTGTACGACAGCTTTATAATAATACTAATATTAAAACAAGATAGACCCTTGTGTAATATACTGGTGCGTTTCATTTAATTTCAGATCAAAATATACCCACCTCCTACCTACCTCCTCCTCCCATCCACCGGTTTTCTACCTATATACCAAGACAATTTACACGAGAATTTACGTAACAGGCATTTCCTGGTATAAAAACCTTCATAGTGTATACCGGTCAAACGGACTTTTCCCAGTTTTTCACATACATTATTTCAAGTGAAGTTAACCGAGAAAAATTGATGTTAGATGTTTAAAATGGAATGGTGCCGCGTTGGAACCAGTTTGAAGTTTGCTCGAGTCGTAGATAGTGACCCAACTGAAGTGACATTGCCCCACACTCCCCTATTCTAGAATAATTGAGTTACTAATGTAGAATCTCGCGGTATTGACTTCATGAACTTTTCAAATGCAAGATAGTTCTGAGTGGACCCGTTAAATTTTTTATCGCAGAGCCGCAGAGTGACGACAGTTGAAGAAGGATGTGGAACTCTATATGGGTGGGGAGGCAGCGAAGCGGTCAAAAGTGACACTTATATTGTCTCCCCTTATGAATAAAACTTCGACCGGGGGCTGGATAAAGGTTGAGAAGGCCACTCTTTAACTCCACCATAGGTGGCGTTCATACTCCTACTTCCCTATACATATTTATAAGGTACCTATAACTCGTTTTATTTCGTTAAGGGCTTATGAGAAGAAAAGTAGAATAAATGGGGCTTACCGAGGAGATCCCACTCTCCGTTTGTTATAAAACTGCTGATGTCGCCGCCGCTGTCATCTTGCAGTTGTAAATCCAGCTGAAACATGAAATAAGACAAGAAGTTAAAACTTGGGCTTCCCTATCTGTCTAAAATGTTTATCAAGTTAACATGAATATGTATTTTGAGCATGGGATGGTCGAACGGGAGAACGTAATCGCGATCATTAAATTTACGTAAATTTCAGAACAAAATCAGTTATCAGTTTCCTAACCACAAAGTGTTGCATAACTTTTCAAACAACCCTAACGTCTAGAATTGGTTTCTTATCCATTTGGAAAAGGGTAACGTAGATACAATGAAAACGCCGACTACTCACGACCTGTACAACCCTAGCCTCCGAAATTCGAGAATTAAGTTACTTTCCAAGCACACTTGACGATTAGTAATTTTTTATTTCAATGGAAAAAAAAAAAAAAAAAAATCCGTGGCTTATGTTAAGAAAGAAGAAGTGGGAGAAATCTTGGATGCGAAAATATCATTGTTTTTCACGATAAGGTTTGAGCTTTTGAAATCTTCATGTAACCTTCCACTTGAGGCGTCAATTAATACTTAGCGGAACTAATAAAGAATTTTGGGTTATTGAGAAAAATTACCGTACTTTTTTTTCGTGACTTTTGCACTCCGTCGGGACGAAGTTGAATTCCATTCAAAAAATTGAACAGTTATAACAGTTTTTATTAAACTTATCTCCATCAAAATCACTACCAACCCCTTCCAGTGAATTTCCATGACAAGACCAAAGCTGCAAATCTTAAGGAAGAATCCATTTGGAATCTGGTAATTAAACTTTGTTAAACATAACATTGCGCTAAACCACTGTTTCTAAACTACCCAAAAATGAGGTCTTTATCCCATCATGGACGGACAAAAAGACAAGTGTCTGGTAAGTCATTACAGAAGACTCACTGTGTTTGTCAATAATACATAATCATTTGAATTTGAATTAGTTCAAAAGAATACGGTTAAAATGCAACGCCAATTTTATTATAGATCCGAAATTAAGAGATGAATGTCAATCCTGATCCAAAATTTGGCATAATAACACTACACCCCCCCCCCCCAATGTAAGTCGTGCCCCGACGAATTTGGTACTGATACTGGGGGTTTTCGAGGGCGTCGAATCCGCAGCCCTTTTTACTTTCCTTACTTAACCCGAAGGGTGAAGGGAAAGTCTTGCAATCACCCTGAAAACCAATTGCTGAAACTCATGCTAGGGAAGGGCATTTTGTTCAACCTGAACCCACATCTATACGTTTCATGAATGTTTATGTATGTTTGTATATATGTAACTTTTGTACTTCCTCTACCCTAGTGATTTACTCGAACGATAGGGGGAACACCCTGGTGTCATTTCGAGTTTTTATTCAAAAGGGATGGTTCGCACACATTGTCTTATAATTGGAATTGGAAGTTAGAAATTGAGTTTCTTATGTTGTTGAAATATCTACCTACTTATAGAAGATAAGTACTTTTTGTACATATTTTGTAAACAATTTACAGCAGAACAAACAATTTAAAAAAAACTATGTTGATGATGTCCTTGTTGTTGGTGAAGACAACCGCGAACCGCGGAACTTGTAAGATCCATCAAAAACCTCCATGACTAAACCAATAGGTGGACAATTAGGATGAATAAGGCGAAATCAGTCCATGTTGATTTTACCAACCGTCAAACCAAACACAATGGCAATCCATCATAGCATCAAGGTTATCTGGACATGACTCTTGATGCTAAGCTCCGATGAATGTTCATATGAAAAACAAAGTTCCAGTCGTACAGAATGATCGTATGAGCGAATTTTCTTAAATTATCGATCGTATCATAATACGTTAAATTGTATTGAAATTTTAGCAATTTCAGTAGAATGAAATTGTTAAAAACCAATTTTACGGCAAAAACAAGTACTAAATAAAATTTGTTGATTCAAAAAAGATTTTGGATTTTTAGGTTTGTTTTTCAGTTTTATAGCTTTTTTAGCAAATATTATAAAATTTAAGTACGTTTCTCAGCATAATTTTGTGCAACCAAATTTCAATGCCCTAGTTAATTGTTGATAATTTTGTTTTGACTGAAACTCTCCCAAAAATAATAATTTTAACGATTTTTGGCCGTTTTTAGCCATTTTTAGTTATATTGCGAATAAATCTTTTGAAATTTGACCAATTTAATGAAGTCAAAAATTGTTGGCCAACGGACTCATTATTTTGTTTGGAAAGCTTGATTTTTGGGAGCAAGAACGGAATTTTTATCTCAATCCTAAAGAGAGTTATCGTCTGGAATGACACATAAACACACACACACACACACACACACACACACACACACACACACACACACACACACACACACACACACACACACACACACACACACACACACACACACACACATATATACACATACACACACATATATATATATATATATATATATATATATATATATATATATATATATATATATATATATGAAAAAACGTTAAACTCTGGGATTTGTTTCAGAATGCCTCAAAACGGATTCCCATGAAGAAATTATCCAAGAATTTTTATTTTAAAATTTTCCGAGCCATTGCAATTGCTTCATTTTCTACGACAATTTGCTAAAAAACAGAACTGGACAACAAATTCCGAAAAATGTATTGGTTGATTGGTAGACGATCGATATTGCCAATCCAATTAACAACAAATTAACGTTGTACAATCAGGTCCTCAAGTCAGTGTGGACATATTGTGCACAATTATGGAGCTGTACCGCTCAAAGCAATGGCGATTCCTGAACAATTACTACGGTCCGGCTGATGCGAACTGGTACTCATCCAATAGAGACACCCATGAGAACCACGAATTCCAATGATAATTGAAGTAAGTTATAGGACATTGGTGATCCACTCAGGAGCATAAAATGACGACATACCCCACGATCTGTGGCAGTGAGGAGTGGTGTTTTCATGAAAAATGTGTTCAGTGAGTGCTGTGTTATGCTACCGTGAATCTTGTGTGTCAAAAGACACTAAATAGCCAAGAGTTGTGTTACGTATCACAGCCTCGTTCCAATGACTGATAATCCATTTTCAAAGAGATGTTGTAAATAAGTTGCGCAATAAATATAGTTTTAAAAAGTTGTTGACCGGCATAGCATAAGCCAGATGTTAGTTTCTCAATAACGCGCATTAAGATATTTTTACAACAAACAGATAGATGGTAGGCATGTAAAACGCATTATGAGAATAGTAAATCAAGAGATGATATTTTGAATAAACATTTGATGAGTTCTTTTCATAAAAACCATGGCTTCTAAATGACAGGTAGTTAGGAAACAAAATTGTAAACTACTAGCCTAGTTTTCTCACTTGCTTCGCTCGCTCGGTATGACTGTATAGATCCGACGGTCTTTACTGTTGAGTGAGACATGTAGAATGATTGGAAACGGTGGATCACTAAGGGTGATTTGAAATGTGTTGGGGATGTTGCTCGCTTCGCTCGCTAGGGGTGGGTTTTCTCGCTCGCACGCTGTGGAATGTATAGATGCGAATAGATATCATCCCCATACCATCGAGACCTATAGCCCATTGTTCGGGTGGGGGTGGGAAATTTGAAAATTGCTTACAATCCCTTTCTATAGACAATCCCAAAGGAATGGCAAAAAATAAATAAATAAAAATAAAATAAATAAAGAAATAAATTAATGAATCTTATTAAAAGGGCAAAACGAAAATGATCAATTTCTGTGTAATAATTCGCTGTGTTTTCTACGTGGGATCACGAAAAGTTTATTAGGTTTAATAAAGATAGGCCATATATCTGTGTAGATGGGCTATCCAATATAGATCATGTGGAACCACGAAAAGTTTAGTTTTAAGAACATTACATTACTAATAGAACTGTCGGATGTTGAATTTTTGTACGGATTTGAATTTTGTACTCAAATAAAGATTACCTACAGCCCATGGTTCGGGGAAAATTTGAAAATCGTTTGCAATCCCTTTCAATTACAATCTCAAGGGAACGGCAAAAAAAGCAAAAAAATTAAATCTTATAAAACCATGTGGAACCAGGAAAAGTTTAGTTTTAAGAACATTTCAATTCTTCAACTCATTCTATCAAACTCATTCCTTCTTACAATATGTGAGGAAGTTTACTGCCCACCCAACTTGGCAGACTTTTTTTTTCTGTTGGAAATGAGTATCAAACGCGGTACCTTATGTGGAACCACGAAAAGTTTAGTTTTAATAATATTTCAGTACTAACAGAACTGTTGGATGTTAAATGTTTGTAGGTATGTATTATTTGTTTCCCCTGTCTATTTTCCTGTTGAAGTGTATTTCAAACTCGAGAGGTTTCCTATTTCAAGGGGTTGGAAATACCAAGTTCAGAGTATGCCTATCTACGTTTTGACGGAATAGGAAAAGCGCTGGCTCGAAAACCAACGTTTTCGTTTACATTTTCGTTCACCTCAATCGGAAAAAAAAGTTTCATGCCTCAAAACTCGAATGGGGCCAAATTGGAACTCCAATGAACATTTCAAGACAACCCGAGCCAAAACCGTCGAAATTTGCTGGGTCTAAGGCGGAAAAAACCATTGCGGGGAAAGCGTTTTTTTCGCCATTTCCCGCATATTCTCGCTGATTTCTCCAGGAAGACAGCATCTTTTGGCAACTTCGACGGCACCATTGTGTTTTACGGGTCCATAAACGTAATTTTGTCGGTGACATCCGAAGTGCTCTCGATCAAATTTTAATGTGGCAGCGCATAGAAGATCGAGCACTCGGCCAAAAAACGTGCATCAAAACGGGCTCCCACCCCCTCCCGCCCTACACCTCATGGTTCGAGGTTAAAATCGCTAGTTCTCCCTTTTGGAGAAATCCAAGACGATCCCCCCACTCGTAGACATGCATAGACGTGCCGTTTGGCCATTCTTAGCAAGGACAAACAAACAAAAAAACAGACGGACTTTCATTCTTATAAAATAGTCTAGATGGTGTGAGTACTGCGGATCTCTTTGTGGGGCAAAACTCTCCATACCGTTGTGAGAATAATTCTTTTAAGCTTCTTTAGTGGAATGGCTTGACCACCGACGCGATAAATTTCAACCCCAACCTGAATTTTCTCGGAATATGAATAAAAGCACGATTTCCTTTCCCGGCGAGGGATCAAAATAATAATGCTCACTTGAGAACAGTATATTCAGAGGATGCCACTATTCTGCCGCACGAACATTTCACCGAAGATTAAAATAAACGCGAGAGAGAGCTCTAGGTTTGAAGAGGTATTTTGACACTCATCATAGGGAAGGGCGCCCTTCGTAATCCACCTCTCTATTCCCCGTCACGTACCTCTAAATTCTTTGTTGAGTAAGATTTCCCAAGTACATGGTTATATAGCTATACATGGTGTCTCAGACACGACTCGCCAAAGTTCAGGGATCGATTTTACAACTAATTTGAAACAAAAAGTGCCTCGTAGACATTTTTTAGGGGCTTCGTTTCCGAGGAATTTCACTTTGAAGATTTTTTTCGTGTTTTTGATCTAATGACACTAAAACGGTCATAGCTACCTCAATTGGATAAGTAAATTGAAATTCGATTACACCTTTGAAAAGAGCGTTAAATTTCCTATTTCCCTGATGCCAAAACAAGAACTTTTGAGCAGTTCCGATAGCTGATATTGATGTCAAAGTCATAATTTTGAGAAGTTGCCAAAATTTTACTGTTTTGAATGCGCTTAATGACTTTTTTACTGTAGTGCTTTTGAATTTCCATCTTTAGGAAATCTACCTTGAAATTTCAGCTTTCCAACGGTATAATTAATTTTTATTTCACTCCCCTAATTAGAGAAGAAAAATATGTTGAAAAACATGGTATTTTCTATGAAATTGACGGTTTTTGTGGAAAACGACCCTCTGAAAAAATTTGAGTTCGGGGCCGGTTTCGACCAGTTTTTTCATGCTGAATCGAATGGTAACACTTACAGATCTCGCCAACTCCATTATGACAGAGTTTCAAACTTTAACTAACTAGTTTTACCCTTAAAAACACATAAAATTGACCATGACAAATGAACTAAAAATTCGTGAGTTAGAGTGTAAAACTCTGCTATAACAGATTGGGGAGATGTGTAAGTGTTACCATTCGATTCAGCGAGAAAAAATACATTGAAACTGGCCCCAAACTCGAATTTTTTCAGAGGGTCATTTTTCACAAAACCGTCGATTTCATAGAAAATACCATGTTTTTCAACATACAAACATACTTTTCTCCTCTAATTAGCGAAGTGAAATAAAAATTGATTATACCGTTGGAAAGCTGAAATTCTAAGGTAGTTTTCCTGAAGATGGGGATTCAAAAGCACTACAGTAAAAAAGTCAATAAGCGGATTCAAAACAGTGAAATTTTGTCAACTTCTCAAAATTATGACTTTGACCTCACTTTTTGACTATCGTAGCTGCTCAGAAATTTTGGTTTTGCATCAGAAAGATAAGAAATTTAACGTTCTTTTCAACTGTGTAATCAAATTTTTATTTACTCATCAAATTAAGGGAGTTATGATCATTTTAGTGACATAAGGTCAAAAACACGAAAAATATCTTGAAAGTGAAATTACTCGGAAACGAAGCGTCTAAAAAAAATTCTGTGTAGCATTTTTTGTTGCAAATTAGTTTTAGAATCAATCCCTGAACTTAGGCGATGATCTCGAATTTTTATTTAATTTTTGAAGTGTCCTAATTGATCAAGGATCACATGTTCAGGGACCCCAACATGGTTTTCAGGACGTCCCTCCGAAGTTAGGCTTCGTCAATAGAGGGACGACCTATTGGAATTGATCCAGGGGGGATGGGAGACAACCCAAGCATGAGAAGAAAAAAATTACCGTATACAAATCCGTTTCAGACCATTCTAAGGCCGATTCTGTGAAAAAACCATTGGTGAATCTCTCCCTCTATGACAAATTTTGTCGACGCTACCCAGGCTACGATTCTCAACCGATTTTCGTGATTCTTATGTTGCTCGATTCCAATTTTAGGCTAATTGTGCAGCAAACCGAATTTGGAATTCGAATTTCGGATTAGCTTCTGAGGTGGGGAGTGGAGGGGATAATTACAGATTGCTTCAAGCTCTGCCACAGCCACAAATCTCGACCGATTTTCGTGATTCTTATTTCGTTCCATTTTGAATTCGATATGGTTTTGTAAATTATGTCAGGATTTTAAAATTTCATCAAGAAAGGGGGTGAATGGAGGGGCAATATTGGTAAATCATGATGTTTTATAAAGGTATTCTCATTCAATTTTCGTGATTCATTTTGAAGCGAATCTTTTATACACACGCCCGCTCGGAGAGTCTCCCCGTGAAAATCGACATGGCCTAAGCGTCAGTCATCCGAACTGTCCCAAACAATCCCGATTCTACCCGAGGCCTTCCCGGTCCTATTTCTCTACTCTACGGCACCAATCATCACTTTCATAGAATATAAAAACGAGAATAATGGTGTAGAAATTACTGAATGTACTTCTGATCTTGATGAACAGGCAGATAATTAAGCTTTGTAAATGATTTGGAACTTGTATGTTATATATTTTATGTGAGAACTTGTATGCAATAAAACTGATTTTGCAAAAATTGAAGGATGCAAATTATTAAAATTATATGAAATTAATTCCAATTAGAAGAGATTGTTTATGAGTATGAAAATACTCATAATTCTATTCTACGCTTTATGATATAAAGCTTCGCTTCCTTTGGGCGTCCCTAGACTGCACCATTCATTTTTTTTACTTCTATGAATTTGCTTTGGAAAATGTATCAGCAGTTTCAAATTTCATGATGGAAGGGGGTGAATGTAGGGAGTAATAGCGATAATCGGGATATTTTTACTATATTCATCTGATTTTCGTGACAGTTTTTATAACGTATTTTTTCGGTCCAGATTTTAGTCCAGTTGTCCAACCTTGGAAGTTTCAAATTCACTGTCGGTGAAGATGTGGGCGAGGGGGCGGGGGGTGAGGGGAAATCGTGATTTTTTTTGCTCCCTTATTTTAATTCTCACCAAAATTATTCACCTAATATGATGTTAATGTTGAGGTAAACAACTTTAAAAACAGAGTTAATTAGGTGGCCATTGGTGAATCTTGTACTTCATAAGCGTCAGGTTCTTCATTATTTCACTTTTTCCGGCAAGTAAAGATCGTATTTCACTCTTCAGAAACGTGAGAGTTGGATAGAATAATTCAAATTTGGAATTATATGAATCAAACACTTTTATTCCGCATTTCCATTTCAAAATCGCGATAGCATCAGTTACTGGGCACGTTGAAAATTACAATCTAATGTAATAATTCTGAACAAATATTGGTAATATATATGAAAAAATTCGTAACATCATACCAACAAGTTAATAACTTGTTTTCTATCTATAAATAAAAGGTAGAGTTATAATAATACTCAATCATCAAGTTATGACAAGTTTTATCAGGTCTTTCAATAATTAAACAAATTTTCAACCCGTCATCACCGTTCGCCTCTCAGAAGAAAGTTTAGACTCCAAATTTAGACATTGAGATGTAAAACATACCTACATCTTATCAATACGATCAGTAGGAAAAACTGAAAATTTGTCAAACAAAAATAATCTCCGAGGTAGGTACACAAATATAGTACGAAAATATGACTTCAAAATGATTTAACGATTTAGATTATTAACCTAATAGTTGGCTACAGAACGACACTAGATCGGGACTATTTCTAAGGCTAAAATTTAAAAAAAGTCTTCAGGATAAAGAAGTCTTCAAAATGCTTCTGGGATTAAGAAAATATTTACTCGAAAAATGAAGTATGACTCGTGCATTTCACAATAAGATGAATTGGAAAAATTTATGGATAAATATAACGTAGTTAATAATAATTATAACTCAGGTATTTACTTTTTATATATACATATATCAAGCCATCTGATCACATAATCGTTTGGGAATTTTTTTTCGATTTTCTAAGACATTGCTTTACTTTACTTCGATTTCTAAAAGCTCGTTGTAGTTTAGTTATTTCTTCTATTTTACTGTGCAACTATTCATTATACATTTTTTGTATATTTCTTTTCATTTTATCAATACCAAGGTCATCCGTTTTGAATTTTTTCAGTCCGTTCTGCGGGGGTCAGTACTTTCGGAATGATTCTGACTAGCTGGCATGTGCATGATGATACTACAATATCATGTTTCATATGCCATCTAGTTGATACAAATTTGAGAAGACGTAATGGTTATCGTGGAGGTAATATTGGAATTTTCCACATTGATGGCAAGGTATAGGACGCTTCCATAAATTACAGATAGATTTGGCTTAAGCTCAGCCCACTTTGTAGGTTTCACCAAAATGAATCCCCGAACGAGGTAAAGCTAGCAAAACCTTTAATTTTAAATTTTACATTCAGCATCCCCCAAAGGAATCAAACAAGAAGAACGCCGCAAAAAGCACGAAAACCAGGAAAATGCTTAGTGAATGAAAACAGAAAAGGTTTTGGCACCGTACAGAACTAGATCGGTTGTGGGAATTACAGGAAATGGAGACTGCTCCATTTATACGAGACTCCGTTAACTAGTTGGTTAGGCGTGTGTATCGGTGGCTGGTGATAAGATTATATCATGAGCGGATTATAGGATTACTATCAAGCGGCTATCTGATATAATGTACAAGTAATAGGGGTTACCTGGAATCCATCGTAGGTCCAGCTGCCGAATTTCATCTCACACCGCTGATCATCAAATGGGAACCACGTGATATCGATCTTGCAGGTGCTTTTGAAGATGCCGGGTGGTACGTAGAGGCAGGAACCGTTGTTCCTGACGACCACGTTTGTCGGATAGGTTCCGTCGAATCCTTCGTCCGCACTGAAACAGAGAAAAGAAAAAGCATCTCGTGAGTTAAATAAGAAAGTAAAATCCTTGGGCGCAGAGCTTGTCCAGATGTGGAATACAAACAACAAATTTTTTATTTTATTTTTTATTTATTTATTGAGACCATTTACAAACAAATATACTTCATCGATACTTTGTTAAAATACTATTAATGGTGAGCGAAATGTGCTTTTTTCATGGAAAAAGCACATATCATGAAAAAGAAAAGAAAGGAACTGTCTCTAAGAAAAATATATTAACACTTCACATCTCAATTATGTCTAAAATATGACGGGGACGTTGGAGTCTTGAATATAGGGGTCGATGAAAACCTTCACTAGCAAGAGTGTTATAGTGCTCAGCATTTCGGGTCACAAAAGTACTCATACGAACAATGACATGAAGCACATTAAAAAAGGCGATCCACATGCAAAATCAATATGCAATGGTTTTCAGTTTATTATTTCGAAATGAACATAAGTCCGACCGAAACAATGAGTGTTACCCTCGTCATTTTGTATTTGTAAATGAAATTAGATTCCATCCTGGAAAATTTAACACCATTCGCTCTCTCCTACGTTGAGTGGTTTTCTTTCTATAATTTCAGCGAATTTTCGTAAAAAAAGAAGCCATTGCAATGGCTCGGGAAATTTTAAAGTCAAAATTTTTTCATTATTTTCTTCATTCAAATCCGTTTTGAGGCATTCTGAAACGATTCCTAGAGTTTAACACTTTTTCATATATATATATATATACATATATATTTATGCGTCCTTCCAGACGAGAACACTTCTTAGGACTGAGATAAAAATTCCGTTCTTGCGCCACAAAATCAAGTTTCCCGAACGAATGGATGAGTTTGGTGGCCAGCACTTTTTGAGCACATTAAACTGGTCAACTGTCAATGTGCTAGCAAAATCACTAAAAATGGCTAAAACCGGCTAAAAATCGTTAAAAAAAATTTTTTTTTAGCAGAATACCTATTGTTAAAAAGTTCAGTAACTATATAATAGAACATTAAAAAATTTAAGTACAAAATAATGGTGAAAAGTGTCCTTAAATTTCATTAAAATTCGCTAATAATCGATAAAAACTGCAAAAAAGCTAAAAATCCAATAACTCTTCTTGAGTAGCAGAATATTAATTAGAATACTTTTTTTGCCATAAAATTAATAGTTAACAACGTCCTTGCGTTCAAAAAGCTCAAATTTCAAAACAATTTAACATGATACAGTATGGTAATTTACAAACGGAAGTTAGTGAAAAACGTTGTCTATTTCCACGAAAAATAAAGAGTTACACTGTTGAATCGATTTCGACGGTTAGGCCATCATCAGTAACAAACAATAACTGAAGATACATTAGAAAGGACACAGCTTTTATAGTAACAGGTGAAGGGAGAATAAATCCCATTGGTCAAGAGAAAGGAAAGGGGCAGGAGGTACAACGAATGAAGTGCAAACAAGGTGACGGGGGATTATAGCTAATTAGATGAAGCGAAAGGGGGGAAATAACTAAATATGGTTTCAACATTGTGAAGGGATAATTCCAAGCTTTATAAAAATGGACCTATTAGTGGTGAAATATATTGAGGTATATCCTCATTTAAACATTTACCAGATCTGTCACTTTTGATAATTTCGAATTTTTCAAGTACATTCAACATACCTCCCTTCGGACAAAAATGAAGAAATTCTACAAACTGTCTATCTGTGAAATCAAAATTGTAACTATGATTGGATTCCTTAAGATGTTTCGCAAATGCAGACTTACCCTTATTTTCCCTGAAATCCTCCTGATGCTCGTCTATTCTTTCCCTGAATTTCCTACCAGTTTGATCGCAATATTCGTAACCACAAGAACATTTTAGTTTATAAACCCCACTTTTATCCTGAACATTGATTTTGTCCTTAACGGATCCTAGTAATGCTTTAAGACTATTTTTAGTTCTAAAACCTACTTTGTAACCTCTCGATGATAGAATTTTGCCGATTTTATCCGAAATTTTCCCATAATAAGGTATACTTATCCATTGCTTTTCTTCGTAATTTACGAAAATTTGCTCATACGATCATGCTGCATGACTGGAACTCTGTTCGATAACGCCACGATTTCTTGAGCGTGAGCTGATTCAATGATTTCCTCAACGACAATCATTCCCGAACATCACCGTGGAGCGGCGGCCCAACTCCTAAGAATGCAAACGCAACGGGTAAACAGCACGAAGGCGAAACGACATTCCCTTGCCGATCTTGTTGGAGTTGTGACCCTCGGAGCCGCAGTCATTATTCATTGAGCTTTGTGGAGAAACTCCTTCGCGCTCGTGATAGCTGATGCCTTTGGGGCCCTGAGGACCGAAGTTTCTCTACTTAGGAGGACTTAGCGCCCTTTTGAAACATGGCATTCGATCGGGCTCACCATCATCAACTATCGACGACATCTGGGACCCAGATCCCGCTCCCAATGATGAAAGGTTCCAGGGGGAGAACGGGATCGGATTTACGGAATTTTACCACACTTCGCAACGTACAACCAGCAGTGCTGGGCGTTAGCTAACTAATTTATTAACCAGCTGATTTTTTAACTAATAGATAAATTACCCTTTAGCCATTTTGCTATAGTTACAGATGAATTAGCTGTTAGCTATTGAGGAACAGCTAATTTTTTGAGCTGAATTAGCTGTTAGTTGTAAAGTACAGCAAAAAAAGGTTCTAGTCGTGCAGCATGATCTTATGAGCGAATTTTCTTAAATTACCTATCGTATTATAATATATTAAATTGTATCGAAATTTGAGGAATTAGTGTACAAAGAAATTGTGAAAACACAATTTTATGGCTACAAAGTCATACTAAATTAAATTCAGATATTCAAAAAGATTTTGGATTTTTCGATTTTTTTCAGTTTTTAAAGGTTTTTAAGAAGATATTAATGTAATACAAGTACGATTTTCAGCATAATTTTGTGTAATAATCTTTAATGTTCTAGATAATCCTTGATAATGTTGTTTTGACAAAAATTCTGCTGAAAATTATAAATTCAACTATTTCTGGCAGTTTTTAGCCATTTTTAGTAATTTTTTTAAGCACATTTGTTGGAATTTGACCAACTTAATGTGCTCAAGAATGTCTGGCCTACAAACTTATCCTTCCATTTGGAAAGTTTAATTTTTTTGGTGCAAGAACGGAATTTTTATCTCAATCCTAAGGAGAGTTATCGTCTGGAATGGAATATATATTGAAAAGCGCAAACTTCAGGAATCGTTTCAGAATGCCCCAAAACGGATTTCAATGTAGAGATTTTTCCAAAATTTGGATTTAAAAATTTTCCGAGCCATTGCAATAGCTTGATTTTCTAAGAAAATTTGCTAAAATGTTAGCTACAGAAAATTATATGTCAAAAGTAACTAAAAGCTAATGGCTTTAGCTGTAACTGACAACTAATGCCAAACAGCATTAGCACAGTTTAGCTACAAAATCGAGCATTTGAAAGAAAGAAAAAAAATCGTTGCACTTTTTGAGCACAATAAATTTGTCAAACTTCAGAAATTGTGCTTAAATATAGCTAATTATGGCATAAAGGCTAAAATTGTTATATTTATAATTTAACAGAATGTCCTAAAAAATGTATCAACTATGAACCAGAACATTCATAAATGTTAATATGTACTTAAATTTTACTTAAATTAGTATTAAATTAGTACTTAAATTTTAATATGTGGTAAAAAAAACTCTAAAAAAGGTAAAATTCCTAAAATATGTGTGTATAGTTGAATGTTTTGTCCCCATAAAATGATGTGTGATTAACAATTTATTTTCAATAAAAGTACTGAAATTAAAAAACAGTGTACACTAATCGTGTTATGATAATTTAGAAATATTTATTACATATTAATAAATATATACATATTTTATGTAATACTATTTATTTTCATTTAAAGTACTCAAAATAAAAAAATAGTTCACCCTAATCGTATTACAAAAATTCACAAATATTCGCTCATATGATCATGACTGGGGCTTTTGTTTCACCCCTTGTAGTTTCGGAAAGTTGAAAATAAAGTTTTTTTTTAACTCACCACATTTATAATGGCGGTGTTGGGATTTTTCATGGTATTTGGAATATAACTTGATGGGGATATTAATAGAGCCAGTCGGTTCGTTCATGCGATAAACGTAGTATTTAAAACGTCGTTTCATTCATTCAGAAAATTGAAGTGAAGCGAGCGGGTTACTGGAAAATCCACAGACTCGAGATTATTTGCGATAATCTCCAACAGAAAGACCTCAGTCATTCTTGAAGTAGAGAGAAAAATACGAGACAACTATGCGAGGGCGGCACGGAGTTCTGGGAAAACTACTACCAGGATATCTTACGACAGTAGTAAAAAACGGGTGAGATTATAAAGGGCGCGAGGGGAAAGGTTCTGATTCTAGGAACAGTGAAATCGAACAGATGGGGTCGAGGTTACTGGGAAAATATTCAACGGGGGAACCCAGAGGAAGAGACCGAGGGATATAAGAGGCATTCCGCTCGCCCACATTGACTAGGAAGTATTCATTTTTCACTTTTTTTTCTCTTGTGCTTTTCCACCAACAGGAAAAGTGTTCCCCGGTAGGACACAATTGACCGGCTCTTGGGATGAAGGGCTCAAAGGACAGCGGTTTTTCCAACCTCCCATTCTTCCCTTTGACTCAGGATTGCCACCTCAGCGCCACGAAAAACTGGGAGCGTTCGGTTGGTTCTGGTAGATCTGCACATGAAGTCATGGTTAGTGGTGAATATCAAAAGCCGATCTCTTTATCGTGAAGAAGCTGGACATTTGGGGGAAATCTGGACATCCAATGGCCAATGAATATTAGGTGCTGGTTATAAAAGGATCAGAAACGGAAAACTGGACATTTTTGTAAAAGTACGAATAGGTATTAATGAATTTGTCTCAATAGCACAATAAAACCAATTTTGCAATTTGAGCACAAACAAATTAATTTATTTTAAAATTCATTTTCAGCAAATATTAATGAAATTCAAGTCCTTTTTCAGCTTTATTTTGTGCAAAAGTTTTTAGTTTTTAATGTCCTAGTTAAGTGTTGATAATTATTTGATATATATATATATATATATATATATATATATATATATATATATATATATATATATATATATATATATATAATTGTCGAACTTCAATGAAGAAATTTCGCAAAGGTTGATTTTAAAAATTTCCGAGCCATTGCAATAGCTTAATTTTCTGCGAACTAGGCCGATACTCAGTGAGAACCAAATGGAGAGGATTACTTGTATTTTCGTTTAATACAGTATTTTAGTAATTAGGGTCGAGAAAATACTAGGAAATTCCAACCAGTCTTTGCTCCAAAGATAAAGAAAATATGAAATTAAAGCGTCAATGACGGATACCTACGAATTCATTTGGCTGGGGCTCGTGTCGTGAACGAGGAATAAGTCTTGAGTGAATCGTTCAGAATGATCGCATTAACATTGCGGCAATATCAACATTTATACCATTTAGAAAAGTTGATTATTCTCCAGTAGAATGGTTCTTAGAACAGAAAATTGTATGTATGCATCAATGTCCAAGAGAGAGATTTCGATTTTTGAATATTTTGGCCCTTAGTTACCACCTTTAGGGTAGATCGAAACAGATGCCGACGTTACTGGCACATCCCCGGACGATGTATGGCTTTCGAGCCAAATTTCATAAACTTTTGTCCAGTGGTTTTGGAGAAAAGCTCTGGAAGGCGTACGGCGGATAGAAGGATTTTTTAAAATTTGATTTTTGGAGTCTACGCATCTTGAAACGTAAACCGAAAACGCAAACTTCAGGAATCGTTTCAGAATACCTCATAACGGATTTCAATGAAGAAAGTTTTCAAAAATTTTGATATTAAAATTTTCCGAGCCATTGCAATAGCACCATTTTCTTCGAAAATTCGCTGAAAATCTTCAAGTTTGTAAATATATATATATATATATATATATATATATATATATATATATATATATATATATATATATATATATATATATATATATGTATATGTATATGTATACATTGTGTGTGTGTGTGTGTGAATTTTGGCCCGTTTCATAAACTTTGGTACAGTAGTTTGGAGAAAATAATATCTAGATGGCTAACGGCGGCGTAGAACGGAGGACAGACCGATCCCCCCCCCCCCCCCCCCCAATTTTTTAAAATCCGCTAAGTAAACAACAAATAGGGCGAGTAAGGTATTGATTTTCTTGGTCGATTACAAATGCTAATTATAGAAAATACTAAATCTTAAGTACAAAAGAGTTTTTGTTTTGCACACTTCAAATACCTCGTGCTCCTTTATTGATGTTGTACGAAGAATCTTATAGCGGAAATTTGGTACTTTTCCGTTCTACCCCCCCCCCCCCCCCCCCCCCCCCCCCCCCTCACCAAGTCAATTTGTCTTCAACACGCCCGCCCGATGTTTCTAGGCATTCCTTCTTACTTAGATTACATATTTACGTAGAATTGTTGACAATTTCAAGCTGTGGGAAGAAATTATATTATCTAAAAAAAAAAAAAGAAGGAAAAAAAGAATTACCGTGTTTTCAGAAGTTGCCAATGTCGGTGAGGATTTGTTGAAACAAATTGGCGTGGTTGTGGTTTGATTGCCTCCACATGGATTCGCACAAGTAGAATACACATGAATTCGCACAAATAGATCAGAATGCTGTGTATAGGTTTGTGGCCTGGATGCTCGCAAGCTCGCATCTCAAAATTACATAACATCAAGTAGTCAATCCCTTTGTCCCTTTGTCAAGTAATCAATCCCTCACTCAAAAGATGCCGTCACCGCCTGAGAACTCTCAAGCCACTCCTTCACGAACGAACCCCTCTTTCACTCGATACCAATCGATTGATCTATTTAATACTAATAAGACCTATATGGGAATATGGATGCCAAATCTGGGGAGGAGCCTCTGATTCGCAAATCAGGCGGATCCAGACTTTCCAAAACCGTGCCTTGAGAATGATAACCAATGCACCTTGGTACATCAGAAACAAAAATATACACAAGGACATCGAGGTACAAACTGTGTCGGAAATCTTGGTCAGCTGCTACTCACGATTCCATCAACGAGCTGATGGGTGACGGGTTCACCCAAACCTATTAGCAGCAGCCATTTTAGATGCAATTCCTTCCGACCGTCCGAATAGGCTATTAAAAAGAAAACGTCACACAGACCTGCTCACCACACACTATTAACGGTACTTATTAACTAAACTGTAATACATTTTTATGTAATAAAGTTATTATGAATTTGAAAAAAAAAAAAAAAAAAAAAAAAAAAACAGATTAGTTAGACATGTAGGTCAGAATGATGTGTATAGTTTGGCGGTCTGGATACTTGCAAGCTCGCGTCTCAAGAATACATAACATAACATAACGTAATCTAAGTAAGAAGGAATGCCTAGAAACATCGGGCGGGCGTGTTAAAGACAAATTGACTGGAGGGGGGGGGGGGGGGGGGGGGGGTGAACGGAAAAGTACCGGACATTTTTGTCTTGAATAGCGCTGTCATCCTTTCATGACATTTACTCTCATTCTTTAATTCTTGAGATTATTCTCGTTTGATGGGTGGTATAACGGCATTATCAAATTCGAAAAGCAGGCTCCGATTCAAACCTGGAAGGAAGGTAAAATACAATCGCTCGCTTACACTCTTCCATTGCTTACATTAGCCCGAGCTGTTTTCCCAGTTGGATGGTTCATTTCAGACAACGTCCGATCAAGGTAAAAAGGATTGACGGGGGCAGGGGGGAGGCTTTGTTTTGCCGGACCCTCAATCCCATCACGAGGGCGAGACGTATTGTGACAGGTGGCTCGGGAATGAGCGGAGGGACTCAGGGACCCCAATGTATACTATTGCCGCGGCAGCCCCATCTCGCTCGGGAGATCACACGTGGTGCGGGTGCGGCCAGGGGGGTGGGGCAGTACGGTGTAGGCGTTTGTGTGCAGCCTTCCAGTACTCACTGCCCTGCTCTGCTCTCGTGTTGGTAGGCCGCGGCAGCCTCTGTTGTGTAAATCCCGACTCTTCCCTCATCTCTCGAGAGTTCCAGGAGCGGGGGCGAAAGTCTGATGATGGGCTCCTCTTCACTTGAATAGTCTCACAGCGGGCTGGGAAATGATTACAGACGAGATGAAGTTGTGGTGTGCGTTGTTGTTTTTTCTCCTTTTTCTCTTATTTTCACAACGATTCATTTTGAAGGGAAAGTGTTTTTCCACCTGGTCTCTCTTACGTGTGTTGTACACAACCAATCAACAAGTAATCAAGTTCGATACTCACTTTTCTGTCGGAGAATCAACTGATGGTCGGATTTCCTGCAATTTTTTATTACATTCAAGTGATCATATCTCATTTCAAAATTCATATAGACATGGATTTAAAAGAAAAGGGAAAAAAAACTCGCCCCTTCGGGCCTCGCAAGCCTTGACCCCACCAGGGGGGCGAAGCCCACTTGACCCCCGGTAACTTTCCGCCTTGAGTCTTTGGCTAAAATGCTAAAACTTGGAACATGCTTTCTTCCCGCTAATTCGTAAATGTAAATAAATTTACAACTACGAAATAAAATTAAAAAAGGATTAAATTAAATTTTTTAAATTTTAATACTGATGATGGCCTAACCGTCGAAATCGATTTAGCATCGTAATTTTTTTTTTCGTCGCGAGTGATTTAGTTCGTTGATGATATGTACTTTTAAGATGAAAGCTTACGAGAATCCAGATCACCAATCTATGCGCGTCATTCAGTTCTATTACACAATCAATCCCTAAATCGCAAGTTAATAATGGCGGCCCCCTCCTAGAAGAGACCCGAATACTGAGGAGACGAAGCCAGATATCGTGCGGGTTCAGTTTTAGTGGAAGTGGAGGTGAGGGCCCACGCCAACATCCAGTTCGTAAAATACGATGACGAAGATCAGCCCCCGGCGCTCGCAGTGATAGTCAAGTAGAACCAACGACGGAAGCTGAGCGTCCTCGAGCTTCGTTAATGAGTGTAAACCAACTCCGATAGGATAATGAGGAGTCGCTTCATTAGCCCGAGAAGGCGCCATCTCGTATTAATCTCATTAATGGTGACTTTTGGCGCGGGAAGGGGGGTGATGCGCCTCCTACGCATTATCCGTTAGTTATGGATGGCGGTAATGAACACATCGATAGAGTCAAGTTTGACCTAGAGACACAACAACAGCAACATGATGTCAACGTCTAACGCATTTTAAATTGCGCAATGGTACGTTCTGGCTTTGAATACTGCTTGTCTGTGTAGTTCCCATAATATGCAAATGGGAGTGCTGTTGTTGAGAGGGTCCAGTGAAGATTTCAGCGCCTCTTTGCACTTAGCCAGTAGCAAGAACAGTTTTTTCCGAACACCCCTCCCCCTCTTGAAAAAAAAGAAAGAAATCGTTAGTGATATCATTAGTGTAGAAGTTTATGAACGAAAAAATAAAACAATAATCCAAATAGACCAGTTTGGTACGCAGATATGAGTACCTAAACTTGATACCGTTTTCCGCTTATACTTTTTCTCCACAATACTACTCGCCAGATTTTGATGATTTTTATTTATTGCGTTTGTCTTGCTCAGGACTTTTGAGACGAAGAATCCTTGATTTACAAAAGTATAGTGATTTCATTTTTCAATAAATAACAAATTTGACGGTTTACTTGTTGAAAATTTACCACTCATAAACAGTAAGACTAAAAATAATGCTGAAATCCCGTATCTAACGATTTACTAGTCACGTACAAACACAATAAAAAACAACAAAATCAAAACCGGTCGAACATTTCCCACAAAAAATACGTAGCTGGGAAAAAATTTAGATTCGAAAAACAAAAACGGTACTTCGGACTTGACACGCGCCATGACTGTGCTTCCTAACTTTGCATTGAAATTACAGCAACTGCCAAAGTTTTGCCGTGCTCTCACCAATGTGAAGTATTACACACAATACAGTTCACCTTTTGTTCATCCTTAGTCATATTCTGCTGAAATTGTAAATTGAGAAATTCAAATTTTATTGGAATTATTAATACTGTTTAAGGAGCTTATCCTATACTTTCACATGCGGATTTTTGACGAAAGGATGGAGGGATTATGATTTGATATCCAGGAGGCGTTTCGAAGTGCCTCAAAACGGATTTTTGGAGCCGCTGTAATAATAGTTTTGTTTTATTCGAAAATCAACAAAGATTGTCATTGAATATTAGCAGCTATTTTAGCTAATTGAAGATAATGTTTTTCGCAATTTTGTTACAGTAAAAGCTGATCTTGATTTCCCGTCAACACACGAATTAATGACACAAGTTGCGAATATTATAACTTGATAATTACCGTATGTAATGAGACATTTGCTATTGAAACCAAATAGTTCTTCACCAACCACGAATGAAAGAGATAATGAGGAACGAGCAAAAGTGGCGAACCAACAAATTAATTCATACGAGAGAGAACTTGTCAACAGCCCACTGTCTGTAATTGGTTTCACCGACACCGCAATAAATGGAATTAGCGTGTTGCCTGCGGTGAAATCACACGCAAACATATTGAAAAGTAATACATCCATCAGACGACCCTTTTTGGTTAGCGTACTGTTCAATCACAGAACGTGCATCCAATCCAAATCATTGCTTGAATAAATTAATATATAAAAGAAATTACGTGGAAGAAATTTACGTGGAGCATGTACTGCAGTATAGATGCCTCTGGCAATGTTGTATGAATCACTAATAATGATCGCATTTTCGCAATCACGATTTTCAGTCATGTGCAAACATAATTCCATCAAGCATTACTTTCTCACACCCTAGTCGACCAATCTCGCTCAAATTGGGAAGATAGTTAGGGGAAGGTGATTTGATCATTCCACATCAATTGCAACATGAGTGTATCGTTAGTAGCTGCTCCGCATGCGCGAATGTTTAATCCTTGTGACGAGATTTTCCATAGTTTTTATTCAATTTTGGTTAAATTTTCTGGGAATGCGCGGCTGTAGCCCCATTGGTCCCTAACCAATTCCATTGTTCTCAAATCTTTATTCCAATCGGCACATACGCAAAATCAAATTACATCAAACATCATTTTCTCATTTCCTGATTGACCCCAATTTAAATTTAATTAAACATCTTGATTTACTGTTTCCAGCTGTGGCATTTTTCAAGATCATCCAGAGCATTTCAAAGATCCATAAATTCATGTTAGGGATACGACGAAGTTATGTGCCACACCAAACTGGGCGGACGTTTTTAAGCGGATTTGTTTACGAAAGAATGGAGGAAATACAGTTTGAAATCCAGGAGGGATTTGAAGATCCATAAATTCCATGAGTATCCATAAATCAAATTCATTATCCGTAAACTCATGTTACGGATACGACGAAGATGTGTGCCACACCAAACTTGGCAGACGTTTTTAATGCCGTTTCTAAAAGTTTTACGTCCTTCGTCAGCTAAGGACAAACACGACCCATCCATTATTTTCTTGATTAGTTGATATTTTTTCTGAATGTATCTATTTGATGAATTACAGAAAGAGTTCAGGTAGACTGCATTATATCCTTGGGAGAAGAAAGTTCAATTTCGTTAGTTGGTTGGAAATAGTGTTGAACAGCTCGAATAACCCCTCTACTCAACAGTCCCGACCCCCCCAACCCCTCGCCCACCGTAGGGTTAGTGAATATGTATCTAAGGATTAATATGAGGGCGCTCAACAACTAGGTATGCATTTCTATCCGGATTATGGTAATCACAGATGATCCCTTTTCGATCGATTCAATTGAATTTGATACCCACATACTGTCATATCCTATCAACCGACATAGTGGTGTTATTATACCGTATGGAATACAGAAAGGTGGTTTGTTCCTTGCTTTTTTTTCTCCTTTTTTTGTGTGTCAACATGAATCCAATCTCTAGAGAAAATATTTGAGGTTCTATAGGGCAACCGACCAGTTGTTCTCATTCCTAGGCGAGAGCGTTGGTTTTCCCGTTCATTGAAGGGCGCAGCTACCGAGAGGTGGAAAATTCCTCCGATAGAGAAATGCGGTCCAGGACCTCCTCAAAGTCCGGAAATATTCTTTCATTAACTAATTTCATTTCATCCCGCCTAGCGGCGTGTCGCCCTCTTTGTTCTGCTCCCCTTATCTGAACTACCTATAACTGCTCCGGGTTCCAATAAAAAGAAAGAGAGAAAACTGGCCAACCAAAGTCTTCCGCCGGTGAGATACGCCATTTCCAATATAAGCCGCCTCTCTCCACCTCTTTCACGTTTACCCTTTTCTCGTAGGGCTCAGGTCACCGCCGCCTTCACGACCCCGCTCGCTGCCTTCAACCCTTCTCTGCTTCCTTTCCAACTGGACCCTTATCTTTTGTAATCTGATTAAATCCCGCCCGGCTGGGTTCCTGGGAGGACACAACCCTTTATCCTAACTAAAACTCCCCCCTCTACCGCCACTGTACCATCTACTACCATCCACAACCAGCCGCGATCCAACTTTCATTACCCCCTCCACCGTCAGGCCTTTCACCCGACCTCCCAGCGCCAAACCGCCCATAATATTCTCCACCTATTCATTAGCACTTTCCCAAACACCCGACGAACTTTGCCCCCTTGTTCGGTTCCATCATTCGCAAACCAGGGGCCTCGGGGGGGATGACATTTTGTTACGTGGAATTACGATAGGGATCATCGATTCAGCAAGCACAATTCCACACCCATGAAAATGCAACGTTCTCAGTAGGTTCAACCCATTTCCAGGCATACTGGGCAAACCCCTACCCATATTTACTATCCAGTTGCGGTGGACCCAAACGCGAAGTTCTCCGCATACCTACACCGACGCAAAGTGTTGCGGACGTGGAAAAAACCCTATTTCATCCCTAATACTCTGATTGTACAGAAAGTAAATAACGTTGTTGTAATTTGAGATAATTTTTGTGGAATTTGAGCACATTGAGTAGAATGAAAATGTTAACTAGAACTTTCATGACAAACAACTTATTTTAAATAATTGTCTGCTATCCATTATATGATTTGCAGATTCTTTGCGGTTTTATTGATTTTATAGCACATATTATTGAAGTTTAGGTACATTTTTCAGCAAAATTTTGAGCACACATTTTTGAACGTTCAAGTTATAGTTGCTAAACTTTATTTGAGTAATATTCCGCATAAAAATACTTTTAGCCCGGAGCTTTAGAATCGATTCCTGAACTATGATTATTCCATGCTGGGACACCCTGTACACGGCTAAATATTCTTTCTTGGAATGATTATTATTGTTTTTAGCTAATTTTGGTAGAAAATGAAGCTAATGCAATGACTTCAAAATTCTTAAAATTAAAATTTTTGTAAATTTTCTGCATTGCGATCTCTTTGGAGACATTCTGAAACGAATGCTAGATTTCAAAAATGCTTTTTCACACACACACACACACACACACACACACACACACACACACACACACACACACACACACACACACACACACACACACACACACACACACACACACACACACACACACACACACACACACACACACACACACACTTATTATTTATTTATTTATTTATTTATGACATACGGGCTGAAGCCCAATTACAAGAGAAATGTTAACATAAATATTATAAAGTTACAGACATATTGATAGGCGAACGCAAAAGAATGACTGATAAAAATAAAACAAGAAAATAAAACAAGGATTTCTAATTATAAAGTATCAAGTATGTTTTTTAAACGATAAAGGGAAACTGAGCTGATATCTATTCCAGACGAAAGGATGTTTTCGTTGGCCAGCAATTTTTGAGCATCTTAAGTTGGTCAATTTCAAATGACTAAAATTGGTTTGAAGTCGTCAAACAGTCCTCGGAATAATGGATCAAGCAGACAGTTGTAGTTCGTTCATTAGTACTGTCGTTCCTTTCGGAACAAGTATTTTTCACCTTTTCTCAACGGCTCTCATTCTTGGGAAAACTATAAAATTTATTATCCCCTAAGTTTCTATCATTACTATTTCAACCATAAACTGCAAAATTAGGTCTGAGTTGAAAGAAGACTAGATTTGACTAGGAAAGGCGTCTACAATACTGGAAAAATACCAACTAATTTTCCGTAATAGATCACAGCAACTGGCATTGTGCCAGTCTCGAGCGTGACGTCAAACCATTTGGGGTTCGAAGAATCCCAGCAGACTAACTGCGCGTGAGCACATCCTTGTCTCTCCCACCGCAGCTTGAAAACTCATTCCTGAGAAGCTGAGTGAGAACTGCAGACGTCCCCAAGCCGGGGTGGGGGGGGGGGGGGGGGGGGCGCTAGGTGCCCTGAATTGCGTTTGCAATCACCAGTGCCACATCGATGTGTATCAGAGAGTTCGGAAGAAGTGATGGAGCAGCAATCGACCGATTGGATTCGATTATGGAACACATTTGTATCCGCGATTCATTAGAGCATGTCCATCAAGTTAGTTTAGATTCACTTGGCTCCTTTGGATTCGGATTTATTTTTACTAAATGTTAATTATGTGGTTAATAAATTATATTATATTAGAGGATATTTCCAATTTGTAACGGTTCAGTTTTTTCTTCATGTTTCCTAATTTTATTAACTGTGTTATTAACATGTTTTAGATATTCTGGAAAAGGAATAATTTACGTTATTTGGATGATAAGTAGTGCGAAAAGTCTGGAAACTTTCTTTCATTAACGAATTTTATTTCCTCCTGCCTTGCGGCGGGTCGCCCCTAAAAATAGAGAAAAAACCAGTGTTTATAAAATATCGATTTGAAAAAAAAATACCGATAGCCTATTTAAAATTTTCTAGTAGTATTGTCATCAGAGAGAGTAGTGACCCCAAGCTGTAAAATTAGAAAATGGTTCAAATTCGTATGAAAGTTCGTGTATCCGCCTCTTTAGAAGATAAATTTAATGGGTTATTACTCTAATGGTTTTGTGTTGAACACGATGCACTGAGCGCGAGTCCGCGGACATTTTTACTACTTTAATGCATACCTTTGCACTGTCTCTAGGACTCACGGCTTGGGCATTGATGGGGTAAACTTGAAATTTTCCAATCCTAGCCATCTTTATGAGGCCCCGATATTTTAAGATCCTATGACTTCAATGAGAGACGTTAATTTTGTGATTCAGCTTGTAGGTTCCTTGAAAACAGAAGTTTTTGGTAGAATGAGTCGGCTTCTTGACAGGGTTATAACGGCTGGGGTAGGCAATGCCCGCACGACCGCTCAGTAATGAGTAGGTGTGGTGTGCCCCTCGTTTTTGGTGCGCCCAGTGTGCTTCTCAAATTTTTTATCTGGTGGACCCCCCTTTCGATTATTTTCAATAATTAACCTTTGTAATCGACCGAAAAATGAAAAGTTCAACCCCCCCCTCAAAATTTTCGGTACACGCTTCAAGATACGTAGAATCGTAAAATCGGAAAAAGTCATTCACCATCATGATGGTGATTGTCAAAAAAGATGGCTGGTTTTCAGGAATCGTACATCACGTAATTATGCTGATACCTTATAATTAGATCCTAAAGCTTCGCTATCTAACATCAGTCCGATTTCGATCAAATCTGGAGAGCTTTTAGGTACAAGTCTCATGATGGCATCCAACTAATTTCGTTGAAATAGGTTGCACATGCGCGAACCTGAAATTGGTTGTAATAGACGATACTCAGATACTGATAGATCGATTTAGATGAAATTAGTAGGGATTGCGCCACTTAGGGAGACGATTAGACAAAGATAATAGATGCTGTTTTCGTCCTTTTTCGCGTATTAGCATGATGTATACACATCTTCGATATTGGTTTATTATTTTCAATAATTTAACGTAGGTATTATTATTTTCAGTAATTTAACCAAGGGAAGAAATTGTAGAATATCGTACAAATGTTTTAGGTACATGTTGATACATGTATTTAATATACATCTTGACCGTTGATCATGTTGAACTACCCAAATGAGATTCTCCGAATCCATGGCGAATTTCGATGTTGCCTTTACAAGTACCCTTCCAGCACCACATCATTTCTAGTGAAAAGAATTAAACAACATAGATAAAGTTGTTGATAATTCAATATTTCTCCAATTAAGAAAGAATACATTACCCGTTAGTATGGGTGAGTATTATATTACTTGGTTTAAACGAAGATTTAAGGTGTAGTGTAGTCACGTTAATGTGACTTTTGAATCGTTTCATTCAATCGCACTACAATTCCCTATTCGTACTGTGCGACTGGTTAGCTTGTGCTAGAAAATCCTCTTTTCGTACAACGACTCAGCTGAATGCCTGCAAAAACTCCCTAAAAACAGAATAATACAGGCCGAGTATTCTTAATGATTGGCAGCTTTTTTACAGTCAAGTCATACACGTGCTTTGAAGGTCAGTTGGTTTTCGTTTTATATACCTCGGTTATAATCTCACCCCACACGACTGCAGTATTCCCCGAATGAGCGAGCGTGTGTTCATATCTCTAATTTATTTACACTCATATCTCAGTTATAATCTCAACCCACACGAGTGCAGTGTTGCCCGAATGGGCACGCGTGCGTTCATCTCTCTTATGTATTTACACGAGCCAGGCAGAGATATTAAATTGAGGCCTATCGCTCCATTAACAACTCGACTGACCGGTCCAATATTTACTTCCATTCGTCTAATTGACCTTAAGGGATTCGCTCGACGACTGATGAGCTTTCCTGACAGCTAATGTCCTCGCTTCAAGAATTTCTCCCGCCATTACTGTAAATCCATCTGATCCCCAATAAACAAGAGCTCATCAATTATCCTCTCAACATAAACAATGGGCTCAGCCGAGTTACATCAGACTGTGGGCGGCCTCTCTCGCGAGTTCGAATTGACCTTGGCCGAGAAGCTGCCTACCATAAACAGGAAATTTCATCTCCCATGAGTGAACTTAGATATAATAATGTGTATACATAATTAGTGCTGTTCCCGTGCAAAACAGATGAATGCAGTTGAAGCCCACCACATCCATTGCTCCGTCATCCGGATAAATCAAGAGTTAAAGCATCAGGTGGGATTATTCATACTGCCATTCTATCGTTTATCGCGTTAACAACAAAATAGGGCTTCCCAGACTAAAACTATAGCAATTCGCACCGACATTTTGCTTGTGAAGCCTTCCCCTTTATTATTAGTACAATAAATTACTGAATAACGGATACAATAAAAACGGCATAACGGAAAAACGGAAATGAAATGAGGAGTCATCGGCAGCGTTGTCAAATTTTCACTCAAAAATCACGTTTTTTTGTCTTTATCCCCCCCATTTCCTTCGTTCCGCCTTTAAAAATTAAAAATTTCCGAGGTTCGTTTCACTCGTAAACTAAAATTAGGATCGAACAAAAATAAATTACGAAAATCGGTTTACAGTTGTTGCTTGAGCAGTATCGTCAAACATTTTCAGATACACGCACACAAAGACGCACACAAACGGGGTTTTCCCCCGGATTAGGTCGTAGAATGATCAAAAACGGAGATTCGGAAAATTTTCTCTCAAGCATGGTGTGTCCGACAACTCCCTATATGAACTAGCTTCACAGGGACGTCCTAAAAAGTGAAATATCTCAGTTAAAATTTGAAATAAATGGTCATGAATTATATATATATATATATATATATATATATATATATATATATATATATATATATATATATATATATATATATATATATATTTATATAACTATATTATGAACCATAGATATTTTAATTATACCTTGCGCCATCTTGCGCCAAAAAATCAACCATTCCAAATGTAAGGATGAATTCGTTGGCCAACACTTTCTGAGTTCATTGAATCGCTCAAATTTCAAAAAATGACTAAAAATCGTTAATATTTATATTTTTTAGCAGGATATTAGTCAACGAAATTTTATCAACAATGAACTACATCATTGAAAAATTTATGCACAAAATTATTATAGGAACTGTACTTAAATTGCAATAATATTTGCTGAAAAATTGATGACAGAATTTGAAATATGCAAAAATCCAAAGTCTATTTTGAATCGCAGAATATAATTATTAAGAATGCGGTTTTGCCATAAAATTGGTAGTTAAAAATTTTCTTTGCATTCAAAGTTCACGATTTTCAAACGAAAGTTCGAATAACATAAATAAATTTAACATAAAACTACTGTATTTTACGAAAATTTGCACATGCGATCGAGCTGCATGACTGGAACTTTTTCTTATATAAATGCCTGAAATTTTGATTAACCTGTCAAAGCACCAACTGGCCAGGCTCTGGTCCCGAAGCGGCCGGTTAAGAGAGAGTCTAACGTAATAGGTTCCTACATAGAAAGACCAAACTGGAAGGCATCCCCCCCAAAATGACTTCCACGCCCTCATTCAAGTTGTCCCCTCAGTGAGATGTTCATGCGGTTCTCACTGATCTTCTCGACGTTTAATTTCAAACAGCGTTGGAGGGGTAGAAACAAGGCTTTTCAACGTAATCCTTCACGTCACTCAATCTCATTGCTAGCAAGCATTCGTTATCAGCAACACCCTTCCACACCACACGATGTGGAACCTTCACCGAAAGTGGAAACTACAAGGGTTCTCCCTTTCCCAACTTCCAAGAATTTTTCACTTTGTCCTGGAGTTGTATCAATCAAAGGCAAAATACGAGTGCATAACCTGAAAGTACACAAAGTGAATGAATTGTTGTACCTGGGATCGCTATTGCCGATCTGCGGCAGCTAATAAAATGTCCTGGCTTCATTTTCACTCATCTACACACAGCACTTTGCAGGAATGAAAGTCAATTAGTGCTACTGCCTCAAATTTTATAAGTGGTCTCATGAGTCGGAAAATTGAATAATATTGCAACTGCGAAATTCAAGTTTTATCAGAACTTGATTGTGTACAGCTTTCTGAACCATATCCATCACGGCTTGTTCTGTCTCATCTCAAGAAAAATGGAAAGGAGCTCATCAAAAGGGATAGAGGACTAGACCATTACTGGAGGTTTGCCCTATCGTTTCCAAGTTCACGTTTTTATTTTAGAAAGTTTCTCATTTGATGTTTTAAGCCCAAAATAAGGTGTAGTATCAAACTATTGATAATCATCACCTTATTCATACTATATAACTGTATACCTTCAGCTGGTAGTGTTTTTCCATGTTGCCATCAACCGCAAAGATAAATAGTTGATTTGTTAATGACTTCTACACAAACTTTTTTTTTTCCCACAACCAGGCTTTTGCGACGGGAATCAAGGAACGAGATGGAGGTTGAGAGGGCCCGAAGGACACGGGTGGTGTTACAACAAAACATCCAGTAGAAAAGCCCAGCTCGAGTATCCCCGTGACACTTTTCCCTTTTCCCGGTATGACACACACACGCGTTTTTTTTTTTTTTTTTTAAGAAAACCCCTCAAAGGCGGAGGGGGCACATCATTAACTTGAGAAAATAAATACATGAAAGAAGTGGGGAGGACGCCCAGGCTTACCCGACGCCGGCTCAAAGGATGGGGGAAGTTGCAGAAGGATGAGGAGGAAGAGTGGGATGAAAGGAAGTGCCCCTATAAAATGACCACCAGTTCAAGCAAGATCTCCTCAGAACGTGGGTGATGATACCACGGAGCACTGCCGCCAAGATGCCCAACTCGAGTAACTCCGTGGCACTTTTCCCGCACCACACCCCGTGCCATGGCATGGTCGCGGCCATTACCCTGATGTTGTTGGGTGTCACTCCTATTATCTCGTAAATCTTTTGCCGCAGGTCATTTCCGTCATACTTATTTATCTTAGCCCGCCAGGTCTGCTCCATGTCCATGCTGCCAGTGATAACCTGGACATCCAGGAATATTGCAAACCCATCGGGCTTGACGGCAACGATATCCGGCTTCCGGCCTCGGTCATTCGGCATGTGATAAAGTCTTTCCCTTTCGACATCCCAACCGCTAGATGATGAAGCACCTGCTATCTGCTTGGCGACCGCGTCGTGGCGTAGAATGCGGCCACCGTGAGTGCGAGGACATTGCTGCACCACATGATATCGAATCTCATTTTTACCCTACAGGCATAGCAAATGGCACCTACTGTCCCATGACTACTCCTCGAACACCTCACCGAGGCGGCTAATGTAGCCATCCGAGTGGCATGAAAATGGCGATAGTCATGGGCCCTAATGCCCTCTGAAGCCTATTCCACCCACTAGGAAGAAAGTAGGGATTCAGAGCACTGTCGGAGTTTCTTCACCATCAACTAATACATGCAGAGCAGCAGCGAACTCGGCAGATGACACTCAAGACACAGCGAAGCTAGAAATGACTCTATGAGTAGACGATGATTAATATTCTCTAGATTACTCAGAGACCTTACTGAAACCATCCCCCCCTCCCCAAGCTTTCGTTAAGCATGTTATGTATTTCAAAATTAAAATGCACAAAATCAATAAACTGCACATATAATTTATAATTGGCACTTTCCAGTGAAATGTCAAAGACTGGGGTCAATCAAATGCTGGCCCCTCCACTCTAGAGGTGTTTTTAAACCCTAAGGGCTTTCGCTGTTGGTCTACGGGTTTTGAGAGATTAGTTGCGAACTCCGAGTGGGTTCTTGCAACCGATTTATAATATATTCCTTGAAGCTTAGCCGTTTGCAGGTCGTCTGGAAAGCGGTGAAGGGGTAATGAGAAGTTGGATGGCGAGATCGGTGGATGCCGGGTTAATAATATAACAGCCGAGGAGAGAAGGCGAGGGCGGTTAATAATACCTTAATGATATCAGGGCAACGTCAACAAAGAGGGACCTACTCAGCCAATCTCAACTCCTCCCCCTCACAGACAACGGAGACTTGGCTCTTATCTCGACTCAAGTAGCCTGGACTCGAGCCCGTTAATCCTCTCCTAGTAATGTCACGACTCCTCCTTCATTTCATCGTAATATACACCTAGTCGCCGGTATTTTAGCTATTCAAGTTGAACGGGACATTCAGTGGAGTATTCCAATAGGGCGGGATTCGGAACTTTTGACATCGAAATTCGGTTTCATCGCGCTTGCAACTCTCTGACGACCAATTTTGACATGAGGCTAACTGCGATACCAGAACAATCATGAGAATTTTCTATTTATTCAAATAACCAACTCGTTGTTTGAGAAATTTAACATGGCCGTCTCTCAAAACTTCGAGATTTATTGCCTTTGATGTATCATAAATCACAGAGTCACCACGTCAAGCACCATATTCACAACGCTTAACAGACTAAAGAAAAATACACCCAAACACGAACACATTGACGACCACATAACCAAAAGACCCAGGAACTCTTAATTTATGAAAGAGCTCACAATATTTGGCGAATTCGTATTATAATCTTAGATATATCAATTTGATTACAATCATAACTCATAGATATAGCGTTCAATATATATATATACAAATAGATATTATGTAGATCCTAACATAAAAAAGTTTTACTTTAATTATGAAGTGTAGGTATAGATAAAACTGAAAAAAAAAAAAAAAAAAAAAACTCGTGCCCCACGAAACTGGTACTAGTCCTGGGGGTTTTTGAGGGTGCTGAATCCAAATCCAAAGCCCGTTTCTCACGCAGACGTCTAATTTTTGAGGTACGGTGGCACCTACATTTTTGAAAAAAATCACTCAAGTTCCAAGATAATTTATGTTAATTTTAAAGGTGATATTCTTGTTAGAAATTTAACGATGAATACGCATACACCACATATGATAGTTTTTAAATGCCTTCTTAACGTGTCTTTTGCCTAAGAACTGCCAAAAAACATGATTTTTCACAGATGTCCGACAATTTTTCAACTGTTCTTTGATAGCATTTGTAGAAATTACACAACTTGTCGACCTGGAAAATAAGAAGTGATAGGTACCACGTGGACTATTTCTGCCTCGATGAGACTACCACCAGCTCTGGAGGTGTGATAACTGATTTTTCGAAAATTTTCAACTACCGAAAAACGTGTTTTTTATACCCAATATACTTTTTATACTTTATTTGAGGTGTATTCTACCAAAAAATATACATTTAACGTTTTTTTTTTTTTTTTTTAGCCATTTTTAGTGATTTTATAGTAGATTTTTTGAAATTTGACCAATTTAATCTGCTTAAAAAGTGCTAGTCAACGAACTCATCCTTTCGAATAAAAAGCATGATTTTTGTCGCAAGAACGGAATTTTTATTTCAATCCTAAGGAGAGTTACCGTTTGGATTATATATATATATATATATATATATATATATATATATATATATATATATATATATATATATATATGAAAAAGTTTTAAAATCTAAGAATTGTTTCAGAATGTCACAAAACGAATTATAAACGATTTTTTTTCTTCCAAAGTTGTCATTTTAAAATTTTTGAGTCATTGCAATAGCGTCATTTTCCATAAAAATTCGCTAAAAGACCAATTCAAGTTTGTCCAAGACACAAGAATATGTTATTTGCCACCTTGGACCTTCGACATTCTACACTCACGAGTAGAACTTGTTCGAAATCTGCAATCCTTCCCAAGACGTTCTCGGCTCTTGAGACAGGCAAGGTTCCAAGATAACGGCTCGAGCATGGTAATAGTTCACAAAGTTTTAGTCCCCCTTCTCGTCAGCAATATACCTACCTTCGAGTATCATGTTCCCACAAGTTCGTTGAAGGAAGAGAAGTGAGTCTCAAGAGGAGGCTCAGGTTTACCGAAAGCCTTTTAGCCTGACTAATCCGCAGTTGAGGGTTAGTACTCACAGCGTGCCTCGAGGGATAGTTGAAAATATTTAATAAATAAGGAGTACGCCAAGAAAATTGTACATACAAATGAACGTAAGTCTACTTTTATGGACAAAATAAAGTAATGCCGTTGAATTTAATGACATTCAAAAAATGACAGGGGATATATGAAAGAAAAACAGAAAAAAACAGTCATGCAGCATTATTGTATGATCCATTTTTCGTTAGTTATCGTACTATATTTATGCTCCTTCGTTTTGAAGTTTGTGCACTTTGAGCGCAAAGAAATTCTCAACTAACAATTTTATAGCAAAAACTCATTCTAAATGATATTCTGCTATTCCAAAAGGATTTTGGATGTTTAGCTTTTTTTTTAGTTTTATCAATTTTCCAGCAAATATTAATGAAATGGAAGTACATTATTCAGCGTACCTTTTTTTATGTTCTATTTCATCGTTGATAAATTTCTTTCGATTAAAATTCTGTTAAAAAATAAAAATGTAATGATTTTCAACCAGTTTCAGCCATTAGGACATTAGCAGTGGTGCCTCGCGCTCCCTTCGCTCCATTCTTCTGACTGCCTCAGCCCCGTGTCCACGTTGATCGAGTCAACAAATCTTTCACTCTTCACTTGCTCCCCCTTCAATTTATAATTTTGATTTATAAATTGATTATAGCTTTGTTTTAGTGTATGAAGTCGAAAAAATGTTTGTCTTCCAAAATTAAAATTTCCACTTGCTTTTCGAGTTCCAGAGCTTGCTGATCAATTTTTATACCGTATCTGTCTGTCTGATGTATGTCTGTCTGTCTGTAGTGAATCCATGTCAAGCCCAAAACGTTAGCATTTACGTCAAGGAATGAGCAGCTTAAGCTATGAGGTGAAAAAATATCATCTGTAATCAGTTCCGAAATTTGGAATAACTCAATTATGGTAGATGCTGAATCAAATTTCCATTTTTACAATGGAATTAACTAGTATAAATTTAATTTAAATATATTTAATTTAATTTAATGGAAACAATCGACCCATAAGTTCCTCTTGTTATAATTTAATTAAGTCCCAAGCGAATTTTCGAAGAAAAAAGCTCTTGCGGGTTCAAAAATTTTCAATGCATAACGTTTAAAAAACTCCACAGTTGAAACTTTTTTTGACACATTTAGAAACGAATTTTGAAGAAAATACATTTAAATAAAGGTATGATGGCATATGACTCCTTCCAGATGATATTTGAATCAAGAAATATGGTGAAAAATTGCAACTTTTGTTAACAAATCAAGAGTTGCACAGTGTAAAATCAAGTTTGATGTTCGCACCTACTTTTCTACTGCATTTTTTGCCAGTGCTTGAAATTTAATGACACGCAAAAATAGCTAAAAATAAAATACTAAATAAGAAACAAATCAGAGCATTCAAAATTTTTTGTGAGCAAAAATACTCTTGGACTGCGATCAAAATTTGAAAAAGTTCTCAAAAATAGCTAAAAATCACAAGTAAATTCCTAAGACTTGCTGATGTTTCAAAATAATCGTCTGCTGTTCAAAATTATATCGGATTTCAGCTTTTTCCCTCCCTTTTTTTTAATGGATTTTTTAGCACTTAAGAACGCACTCTAAGTGAATTTTAAGTTTTATTTTGAGTAATATTCCACGAAAAAATATAAATTATACTATTTTAGTGAATTTTGGGAACATTTTAAGATATTAATTTGATCAATCGAATATTCCCAAAAAAAAAAAAAATATATATATATATATATATATATATAGATTTGGATATGATAGATAAAGTTGAAAGATATAGATGACAAAAACTTCTGATACAATAAAAAAATACCTCAATATTTTGGCGACTTGCCGTGATCACAAGTAAAAAAAAAAAACCCAGAAATCGTTTAATGATGGATTTTACGGAGAAAGTTTGAAAAAAAAGTACTCAACTTTTTTCGGAGCCATTGCGATAGCTAAATTGCAATTGCTGAAAATGTTAATTTATTAATAAAAAATTGAAGAAAAAAAGAAAAACCACTGGAAATTCTTCAAAATTTTACAAGGACATAATATCCGTCAACGCTATACAGTTTTTGAGATTTTTTGGAGTAGTTAGACTTTTGTCTACCTAGATTGGCCAAAGTTAACACTGTGCCTCGGCTCCACCCGCTACATAGAGTGGAGGTTTTGTCAGTTAGCTGCACCTTGCTTAAAAAAACCCAGTGAGACCTGTTTCCGATGGACAGGAGTAGGAATAGTTTCGTAGATTGAAATATGTCACGTTGAATGTTCGTGACAGCTAACCCCAGTAATATTCTTCACAGGGTTGATACGTCAAACGCGAGAGATGAATTCAAAAATGAATATTAAAACGTTGCCAGAAGTAGACAAGCCTGTTTTCAATGTTGAAACCGCACATCGTCAGAATTGTTAATTATCGCTCTCGTTTACATTTCAGAAATCCGGAATGACCACAGAACATTGTCTGCCTGTTTTGTATTTTCGAACGTGTACGATGTTATGGGAGTTATGTTACGTACGTCTGCGGAATATTCTCCGATCCGTTTCTATATTTATGCGAGTTCCTGGAAACATCCGTAACATGCGGCTATCGGGTCTCCCAATCTCGGATGTTACATTTCATTTTGCAGACCCTTTTATTGATGTCAAAGAGAGGAACACATAGGAAAATACTAATCACATTACGGATTCAGAGCCCTTGAACACAATTGATTTTTGGACGAGGTACTTATACAGTCCACGTATGACCACTGCTCGACTTCCCAAGCTTAAAATCTCATTTTTTCACATGCATTTCCTGCTACAGTTCTCTCTAGTCTGCAGTTTATTTTTAGGGAACCTATATGGACATTTTTTTTTCTTTTATGGAGTTTTTAGACTTCTAAAGACGTCATCCGTATGTTTATATTTTCATTCGGCAGTGGGTGACTCTCAATTGAAAGAATATTGCACTCCTGTTAGATCAAGATAAAGACAATCCTAAATCAAGACCAATTAAATTATTTAATAATTAACTAAATACTTGAAATTGCGGAAAAAAAAATTCTCAAAATTTGATGGCTCAAACTCGTTCAAAATTAAAGGGGTATTTGGACATAATAAGGACTACCTATACCCAGTTTATTATAATCAATATGTATCCATTTAGAGTGGGCAATATCGCCCAATTTATCCTGTTCCTCTCACAATTGAATTGAAAATGGCCTAATTTATTTTATTCTCCATCCGCTGAAATATCTCGAAGAGAGCTTTTAAAAAATGTGCAAAATGAAGAGTATTGTGGATCATTGGACGAGGCCAAATGGCGTTGTAAACGAAACAGGAACGGGCTCCCCTCTTCCCTACCCAGCGCACAGAGAGCTAGAATGCGATTTTACGGGGAAGAAATTGTTTTATGAGCTATTCTTATAGGAAATTTGGTGCTGATTCCGAATATAACCCTTGTTTCTATACCTAAAACGGTTCCTTAATGTATTTTTTGGGGAAAACCCACGATTTTCAACATATTTGTCAACTTTACTCCAACAAATACGATTCAAAACAATTTTTGTTCCATGAAAAAGTTATAGAGGATAATATTCTGCGTCGATTAACCACCACAATTTTTAAATTAATTGATTCATAAGAAAGTAATTGTATTTTCCGAGTACTATAAGGCAAACATACAAAGGCAGACATACATTGAACCAAAATTAATCAGAAAGCTCTGTAACGCAAAAAGCAAGGGGAAATTACGATTTTGGAAGACAAAATACGATTTCAAGTCCCTATTTGGGTCTGATGTCAAGAGTAATTTCAAACCAAAATATTCTCAAGGAATCATTGATTAAATTTGGTGTTTCATTAACATAAAAAGAAGAAATTAGTTAGCGTTCGAACTAGCATTCATATGGCAGGATCAATTTACCAATAAACAGTAACTAGTAAATGAGGTAATGAGTCCGTTTCGGCAGCGATTTCCAAGTTGGAGTTATCAGCATCGGCTTGAAATGAAGGGAAAACAAGAATGAGGGCGAAGATTTTAGTTTCGGACTTAAGTGTTAGATTTCTTCATCCCGGAAAGAGGATTGAGAGAAGTGGAATAGTTTTACAGAAGTAAACAACCCCATGAGTCCTCTCACTTTCTTGACGGGGTGCCAAACAATTCTTCCAAATCAAATGTTCCCCGAAGGTTCACTTCGAACTCTGTTTGTCTCTATTTGCAACGTTCAGTTGCTATAAATTTGTGTAAGCGGCTAAACTAGGCCAACCATTTCGGGAAACCGTTAAATCTATGTGGTGGTTACTGGGTGTCCCGAATCGTAATTCCAGGGATAAACATTATCATCGAGTTTTTTTGTGTATTACATCCAATAATGAACCTTCGCAATCAACGCAGAAATTTTTTTAGCTGCTTCCACAAAAAAAGTTTTTAATCAACGTTTACTCATTAAACCATCTCAGCTGTTAAACAACGATATTCGGTTTCACTAACTCCGGTTCAGATAAATCAATGATCAAATGCGCTGAATCAACGGTCAAAACTAACCAGCCGAATTTGGGTGGTTAGCGTTCAAATCAACGATTTACTAGGTAGGTAAGTTCTTTTAGTCATCTTTGTTTACATGACCGAAATCCTCTTCTGCTACGTTTTCCCATCTAATTTGCTAAATTTTCCTAGTTATTTCCTACGTGTGTGAAAATGAGCCACAGAGGATTGATTAGAGCATTGGTTTTTGAGGAGGAATTTGACGAGGATGATATGAACACTTCACAATTCACCGTCCTCGTTGGATTAAAGAGCGTACAGCGGATTTCAATCTCAATGAAATCGATTTTCTGAGGAGATACTGACTTTCAAAAACTATTGTTTTGTCAGTATTTGAACAAATGATAGCATCGAATACAAAAGTCACGGGTATGGATATAGGTACATACATGGAATGTACAATTACAGTTGGAAAATAGTGTTATAAAATAGCCAACGGCTCATCACAATTTGAAATGACACCACGTGCCTAGATGATGTCGTACGCTATTGTCATGGGGTGGCTATTGTGATGGGAGATACAAATATGAAAATACCTAGTTATGCAACTTGAACAGCAGCATATGATTTAGCAACACTGTGTTACTATAAGACGAATTTGGACAGAGGGCCAAACACCCAAACATACATCACCAACTTTGTCATCAGTAAGGCGTTAGAGAAGTGAGAAACCTCCGTTAAACCTTAACAGTGCAACTAATGGGTTCAGAAAGGGTTCATTCAACTACGAAATTTGTGACAAGGTAAACGCGATCTCCCAATAGAGAAGGGTCCTATCACGCATAGCAATATCCCAAGTCATTTGAACAATTCCTTCGAAACCGTATCCTTCTACTTCGCTCCAATTTCAGGGGAATTCATCAACATCATGGGCATTACTCGTTTTTCGAAGTTAATTTTCTCGTAAGGACGGACATACGATACCTATGATTTGACGACGATGAAGCTCAACAGAAAATTTCAATGAGCTAACTAACGGCAACGATCTTCAAATATGTCTAATAAATGACAGTTATATTCCAGCATTTGGCCTCCGGCAACCAGTTTGCGCCAGCGCCGCACATTGTTTCGACTAATGTGTTTAAGGTGAAAAAAAGTCAAAATGAAAATTTTTGAAAAAAACATATTCAGCATCCAGGGTGGTAGGCAAAAGTCTCAAATCGATTATGTTTACTTGAATAACCTTCTCTGGGTGACTCGGTGCCCACAGTTGAACGCACCAAATAGAAAACTACTGTGCAGACCCTCTAAGGACATTAGTCCTCAGAAATTTAATATTTAATTTTTCCCCTTCTGATCATCTTGGTTTGGACTGAAATGATTCTCCCTAAGGTTTTAACGAATAATATTCTCAACTTTTGAATATTAATTTTTAATTTATATCTCTTCTTATCAGAAAATGGATATTGAGAAGCAGTGGTTTGAAAATGTAGATGTAAAGAAACAGAAAAATAAAAAATAAAATTCAGTACCGGTTTGTCAAGTCTCGAAACTAAAAGCATTCTTTACAGACTTTAGTCAGACTTAGAATCTTTACCTCGTTTATTCCGTAAACCTCTGCAAATATTGATTTTTTTTCAATTTTCGGTAGCGTTTCGCATAACTAGAAAAGGTGAATTTTTTTATTTGAAATGGCCGTGCAACTTGAAAGACGAGTGAAATACGGTCATTTATACCTTCCTAGTTTCTAAATATAATATGAAATTGAATATTCCGTATGTTTTCATAAAATTAATGCAAAGTTACCATCCATTGGACTAAAATCACCTTATAATTATTTTTAGATAACTTCATCAATGAAACGATTAGTCATCAAAATTATGTTTTCCTTCTCTATTTATCTTATTTCTATTAGTTTCCGGTATATGTTATCCGGTTATTATAGAACCGCAATATTCATTATTTACTATCGATTTTCGTGGTTTCGGAATTGTTTCCACCAAAACCCCACTGATCGAAACACGCCGTAGCCATTGAAGATTGAATCAAACCAATGCAAAGTTTCTGCGCTTTCGGGCCACAGAAAATCAGTGTCCAATCAAATTCATGTTTTCGCATGTATCTTAAAATTGCTTAATTTGAACTGTAATTTGGAATAGTTGGGATGTATTTACAACAGAGAAATATACACGGAAACAAATTACCTAGTAATCTGTGAAACATGAAAAAGTAGGTGGCATTTTAAATTTTTACTGATACCATTATTTTGAAAAAAGTTTAAAAGCCTAAATTTAACCATGATAGTACCAACAAAGTTCCATCGATGCGGCATGACTATATGGATGAATTTTCTTATAGTTTTTCTCATCATATTTGTCCAATTGTTTTGAAATTTGAGTAAACTTTTGATCCCGGAAATTGTTATCTTTCAAATAATGGGGAAACATTTTTATCCAAATAATAATCGGGTATACATACGGATTTAATAAGTTTGAACAATTTGTTGAAGTTTTTTGTGATTTTTGGCTCATTTTAATAAAACTTGTGACAACGAGAAGTGATGGATGGATAATAGTTACTCCTTCACAGAGAGAGGCGAATAACCTGCTTCACCCATATGATATCGATTATGATATATCTCGATTATGATATGATATCGATTATGATATGATATCGGTTATGATATCGGTTATGATATGCTATATCAATGATATCACCCATATGAGTAGCATAAGCAAGAATCGAGAAGAAGGAACTATTCATTATCCATCACGAATTTGACTACATTTTTCAGCACATTGTCATTGAAATTATTTTTAATGTCCTAGCTATTAGTTGATAAACTTTTTCTGAGTAATATTCTGCTAAAAATAAATATGAATTCAACGATTTCTTTCTGTTCGTGACATTCTTAGTGATTTTTAAGCACATTCCTTTGAATTCAAGCACTTAATTGTTCTAAAAATGTGCCGCTCAACGAATTCATCCTGCGTTTGGAATGTTAGATTTTTCGGCGGAGGATCGAAATTTTTTTTTTCAATTTTAAAGAGTTTAGTTTCAAAAATCGTTTCAGAATGCCCCAAAACAGATTTCTACGACAACTATTATATATTATATATATATATATATATATATATATATATATATATATATATATATATATATATATATATATAATCATTGCAACAGCTCCATTTTCTACGAAAATTTGCTAAAAAGTTATCAAAATAAAAATAAATCTTAGGAACATTTTAAGAAGAGAGAACTCTTAATCTAAAAAAATATAAGATCATATTGCACAACTCAAACTTCCTTGCGATGGGACCATTTTTTAAAATTTGAGCTCAAAGTATCCTATCGAGGAAAAATTGAGACTTTCCTACGTTAGCGAGTCCGCTTCCGACTTTCGGCTTGTCATAAATCCGTTTTAAGGGATTACAGCCCACTGGCAGGCTAGTAAAAGGATTTTACATCGATTTTATTATTATGAAACACTACGCACTTACCAATGACGAGATCAGTGTAGGAAAACGAAATATCAGACTCACCTGTAACAAAAAATATTATTCATCATTTTTCAATTACGTTTCCCGATGCCTAAATTATAGGTTAGTATATTCTTATATCGGTAAATATATATATCAGCCAACCTTATGTAAATTGAAAGTGGATGTTAAGTTTCAATCTACTATGTTCTTTACCATTACCTTGTATCAGCCCTTCGTTTCATTACCTTCCCATTTTTTATTCTTTATCTATAATTTACCATATCTTATCTCTACCACAACTGAAGCGTGGAAGTGCTAAAGGGTTTGAAGTGCCGTCTGCCAAATTTTACAGCAGGCCAATTCAAATGTTTAGAAATGAATCGTATTAAAGGAACATGACTGAATTAAAGGAAAACATTTTCCTCTGATATCCTATGATTAGATGAACGCTTACCAACTACTTTGACCAATTTTATACTGTAATGTAGTTTGCACAGCAGCAGTCATAGACTTCAAAATTGTAGAAAGCAGAAAGTATTAAGTCCCCCACACATGTCACTCCAAAAGTGTGTATGTGCCATGGGCCGATTTTCTGTAGGAACTAAATAACGGTTCCAATGGCTCTGCTACCTGCTTCATATCACTGGCCTTGGCACATAGACCTGTACAATTCAAAAACACGAGTTTCCTATTTTTGGCACTTAGACACTTTTGCACTTCCACGCTTACTATGTCAATTATGGGCTACTTTACATTTTCATTTCAACTATGAGTACTGCGTATACGCAAACATAAAATTAGTTTTCAGAGAGTTATCACGTCTGATGATATTTATATAGATTGCCCGGTATATCTTCTAGAGAATGCTACATAGTTACGTTGTAAACTAGGAGGTAGTGTCGCACAAGACAAAGCTCATCCGAACATTGACCTTTATGAATTTCGCTCGCTAAGGATCCAATTATTACTCAACTTTCTTTCTTGGGTACATTACTAACTTTCTTGGGTACATTTTCTCTCAGTCAATGGTCAATCAACGACTAATGGTCATGGGCAGGTTCTCGGGGTCTGACATCAGTTACAGTTGATCAAATGCGACGGGCAGGTTCTGTGAAGAGTTTGTTTTACAATGTTACGAGTGTTCGGAGTGAGGTCGCCTTAAATCAACGTTAAAACCGAACGAGTAGAGGCCATTTTGTTTAACTGAGTCTCCCAGCAACGGTGGAGCAAACACGGGCGGAAACCGGCCAACAGGAGAGGCGCCTACGCCCCGCGTGCGTCCACACCTCCGCCAGTCACGTTACGAAGCGATATCTGCACGCAACATCTACATCATGGCTCTGAATAGAATGGGATAGATACAGCTGGATGTATGTTTACTTTTGTGCCCCTCGGCGGTATTCAAAACGCCTTCAGACGAGGTACGAACTAATCAACGCTCAATATGATATATTACGCCTCATCAACTCGACTGCTACTGACGATTAATGTAAAGGCAGTTTTGATTGGCAAATATGTATGTATGTAGGTACCTATATACACACACACACACACACACACACACACACACACACACACACACACACACACACACACACACACACACACACACACACACACACACACACACACACACACACACACACACACACACACACACACACACATGAAAAAGCGTTAAACTCGAGGATTCGTTTCGGAACGTCTCAAAACGGATTTCAATGAAGAAATTTATCAAAAATTTCGATTTAAAAATATTTGAAGGCATTTCAATAGCTTTATTTTCTAAGAAAATTCGCTAAAATGTCATTTGCAAAATGTGAAAGGTTGATTTACGTTTAATTTAAGCTTTGAAATATACACGTATGCTATGCATAATAAGTAAAAAAGTGATTCGCAAAACGTGAAAATGGTGAACTACAATTTAAAATGGAGAATTACATAATTATCTCTAGTTAATTTTCGGTCAAACTAACTATTGTAATAAGCCTTCGGATTACATGCTATAGAAATATTTTATTTAATTTGATTGAATTTGTAATTATTGAGCGTACTCCACCAGGAAGGGGAACGGGAGATACAACTTTTGGGTGGGATCAGGCATGTTCTCCGAAGCAGTCAAAATTTGTTACAGGAACCGACTCAATTAATTAATTGGCAACTAATTAAGAAATTTTTAGGGTGTGATAGTCGTCTGGTTTTGTGGTCCGTACGATGTTTGACTGCCAACGCGTATCGAGAGGTAGAAATTGTGACCGAAGCTTTCAACTATTGGAATGCGGAAACCTCAAACCTCATCATTCCGATTCTGGGAGTTCATTCAGTCAAGCCCTGGTTAACACCGAACAGGGTGGGCTGAAAACGTGTTTTTATTTAGTTGTTTGTTTTTAAGACAGTTTTTGTTTTTGTTCTAAATATAGGCAATTAGATCATGTTTTTTTTTCTTTTTTACAGTTTGAAACTGTTTAAAACGTTTCAATTTTTAATTCGACAAGTATCGTTATTATTATTTTTATTTAAACATGCAATTCATAACAATGAAACAATTTACGTTTGTAGAATCGCATGAAGAGACTTTGGCCTTTTGCCGTCAGCCGAAGTACGCCTTGGTGTTGATAAAAATTAGTGCAATGGGCGAAGCCAATAATGGGGGAATGCCAATAATTAATCATATTATGGGGACGAATGGGACGGAGTCATTCAAATACAAAAACAATATACAATAAACGATTTGCACCGCAAAGAGATTCGACAAGTGTATTAGGTAATTCATGTTTCACTATACTAATTTGTCACCTTTATTCTTCTTTTTCAATACCTTTCGTTGGTGATATGAAAAAAGGGCGAATTCCACGTTTTTCGGAAAATGACTTTTTTTCACCAAAGATCATGTTTCGGCAAAGTCCTAGCGATTGTATTTTCAAGGTAAACCAAACTTGGTCTTGGGCGACCAAGAAAGCGAAAAAAAAGGTCTTGGGGTCTTGGGCGATCTTTGGTAAAAAAAAGTCATTTTCCGAAAAACGTGGAATTCGCCATTTTTTCATATCACCAACGCTTTGGTTTGCCTACATTAATCAGAACTATTTAAAAAAATTGTAAAACTGCTTCCAGGATTAGGACTCAGAAACATTTAACTCTTTAAACTTCAAGATGTGAGTTCCAGTTAGGTAGTCGAGCGGAGCGCACGTATGCTCCGCGAGCTCCGTATAAGTATTGATTTAGCAGGGTTGTATTGTGAATTTCGTTTCAGGTTGCTCTTTGATTAACTCTCAGCAATAACAATGCTCATAAATTTTTAACGGCTAGATTTCTGGAAAAAGGTCATTTTCGCGATATTGGTTGTTGATTCGTTGTTTACCGAAAGGAAAAGGACTACCCACTCGACCGAATACCGTATTCCTTAGTCAGCACCACTCGAAGAGCCGACCGGTGTCGCGTCGAATAATTGCAACTACGAGAATGTCGACCTCCGAGTTACATCAGGTAATTCAATGCCTTGACGTAATCACGCCCAAACTTCAAAACTGCGACTGCATTTTGAAGGAACATACAAATGTTTTGAATGCACATTTGTATGCTCTGTCGCAAGAAATTGCTAACAACCAAGAAACTATCTTGCTCATAAAAACCACTAATAATAGAATTGACAGTATAGAACAAAATCTAGCATTATCTGAAAAAAAGAATACGAAACAGAACCGGCACACGGTTCTTGAGGATTATGAAGTTATAGGTGTAAGACGTTTAGCCACCATCCAACCTTCTAGAAGTAGACCAGTTCACATTCATATTGCTAATAATTTCTCTAAATCTAAAGTACGCCAGAACATTTACAAGTTCAAGGGATCCCACTTTATTACATCCGAGTTCTACGACAGACGAACACGGGAATTTAGGACGCATCTCTTGGCCAAGTTGTTTCAAGCAAGATTGGAGATGAACTACTGGTTGATGGAAAAAAAACTATCATTCACTATGGACGAAGTACGTTGGAGGATTCTGCATCTACTGGGTCAGAAGTGGAGATTTATCTGAACACTCCTCCTCCGTCCCCTCACAACATTTCCAGAAAACAGGTCAAGAAGAAAATGAAAATCAACAAGAGATAGAACGAACATCAACACCGCTTTGGAAATTTTGGCAATGACTCGGGATTATTATTGAAATTTGGCAGCGGAGTGTAGGCTTTATTGATTGTGATCTATGCTAACTATGCAGTGCTCATTTATTATACGTAAATTATGTAGACCTATATAAGTAATTATTTGATACATCATATTTAAAAGTCTAACATTGTTGAGGCAGAAATGAAGGCAAGAGATCATGTGCTATTTTTTAATATGTATTTAAGGAACTCCTTGTTATACCTACGAGTTATACAATAAAATGTAATTGTATTGAAACTTCAAAATGTTAAAACCTTTTTCTTAAACCGTGTAGTCCGTCTCACAGTTGAATTTAAAACTTTGGACCTTAACGGAAAAGTCACAAAGAAAAAAATGACCCCATGACGAATTTTTGAAGAAATCTCCGACATTTCAGTCGCTTATTGATCGTGTTGAGAAATTTTAAAATGTTGTAATAGCACACATATAAACAAAAATAAACCAAAACCCCACAAAGTTCTAGGATTAGTTATACAGGGATACTTCCATAAGAGTAGTTCGATCTGAATTGGACAATGTTTCATGCAAATATTACCGATTTTTACAACTAGCGAACGGCATTATTTCGATTTTTGACTGATTTTTCAACTTTGAAATTTTTGAAAACTTGATACATATTCTTATAGGAAATTTTACGCTGATTCCGAATATACCACATGTTATGTTACCACGTGTTATGTTTGCTGAAAAAATTATTTCGCACAACAAATCGCAAAAAACAGGCTATTTTGAAATTTTTGACTACATTTTTGAAAATTTCAACCCGAAGATGTAATCCGATCATGCTGGCCAACGAACTTGAACTTTCGTTTTGTGTCCTTAACATTTTAAAATTTGTTTGAAGTTTCTAGCACAATTCTACGGACAGTTAGCGTCTGGAATGACACATACATACATACATACATACATACATACATACATACATACATACATACATACATACATACATACATAAAAAATGCGTTAAACTTCAGAATATGATTCAGAATAGCCTGAAACGGATTTCTGCATAAAATGTTTTCAAAAAATCACATTCTACAAATTTTGAGGCGAGAGCAATAGCTTAATTTTCTTCAAAAATTCGCTAAAAAAAAGGAAACTTCCCAACGACATTTAACAATCGGCTCTGGAGAAATTAATGTTCCAGTCATGCAGCATGATCGTCAGCGAATTTTCGGAGATTATCGTGTTATATATGTTATGTTACATTGTTTTGAAATGATAGCACTTTGAATGTAGAGAAATCGTTCACTGCAGTTTAATGACCAAAAACCTCGTACTAAATAATATTATGCGATTCAAAAAGGAGTTTAGTTCATGATGTTTGTTTCATAGTATCAGGATGTTTTAGTTAATCGTTGATGAATTTCTCTTGACTGTTTTCCGGCTAAAATATAAATTTAACGATTTTAGCAGTTTTCAATCATTTTCAATAATTTTTTTTAGCATATTTTTTGAAATTAAACCAATTTAATGGAGTCAAAAAGTGCTGGCCAACGAACTTGTCCTTTTGTTTGGAAAGCTAGATTTATATATATATATATATACGAAAAATGTTTAATCCAGGAATCGTTTCAGAATGCCTCAAAACGGATTTTGACAAACAGTCTTGAGCAATTTTCATTTTTGAATTCTTGGAGCCATCGTAATAGCTTCATTTTCCACAAAAATTCACTAAAAGGGCTAAAATTAATTTAGTCCACCTTAATCGGTTATTTTGTCCACTGTGCGCCTGTTAATGGGAAGTTGTAATTCATACCCTCTACAAAATAATTTCAACCTTTTTCAAATTCATTTCAACTCTTACAAAATTATTACAACCCTCCACTCAATTATTTGTTTTTTAAAATAAATATTTAAAACTTTTTCAAATTTATCTCTAGTAATTGAATAAATGAGTCGTATTTGCAATAAGAAATTAAGAAAATTTAACTATTGGAGTTTGAATAATTGAAGGATGTGCTAAATTATAAAAGTACTATCAGACGTTATACTCCATGTTAATTCGCATTAATCTTTCAATTGTACACATAAATAATATGGTCCATCTGCAAAAGGTTTTAATTATTTTATGAAGGATTGAAATAAATGTGTAGATGCTATATGTTCCAATCTTCGTACAAGATCAACTTTAATACAATTCGTAATTCTCGCATAAATATAATTCATCGTAAGCAATTTACGGTAAACGAGTTACGGAATAAAAATAAAGATGAACGGATAATGGTGGAATCTAATCACTCCCCGAGTATTCCCCTTTTAAGTATTGCTACCCCTAGGTATACCGATTCTCTGAAGACCGAAAACCTTCCCGCTAACAAGGTGATTTATGTATAATACGATTTTAGGCTTCTTAGCAGTGTCATCCATTCATTCCATTCTCCACCGCAATAGAAGATACTTAACTTATTCTTTCATCTCTCTCTTCCTACGCCCGTTTGAGGGACGGAGATTCTATTTGAAAGTGGAAACAAAAAGACCCCTAATCCCTCTAGAGTTACGTAAATCCGACTTTGAATTATTAGCTGCCCTATTCATTCTTTCAGCGCTGTCAGAGCAGTTTCCAGCGATCAGCGCAGTGAGCTTTCCACGGCTAAGCGTTTATCAAGCTGATAATGCAGTCGCAAGCATTGATTTTTATCTTTTTTCACGGCTGGGGAAAGAGTTTCGACAATAAATTGATGCTTCCACACTCTTCGTCTTTATTGTTCTTTCCCTTTCAATCTATCCCTCCATCGTTGTCCTCTTTTTGAAAATTTGATTTCAATGAAACGACGAGTATGAGAGGTGTTTTTACGCAATAATTTACACTGAATCGAATGGCAATTCTTTGACTCCGTTATACTTAACCCTGGAATGTCCCGGCTAAATTTCCAACACTTAACTCCCCGGTGGGGTGTGTCAAACCCCAACTTTGAAAAATGTTAGAAAATCAAAAATAAGTTACACTTGAATCAAATTTTATTTTTATTCTGTTATCAAGAGTGTAAAGAAACACGAAGTAGGTACCTAAGCTCATGAAGAAAAAAGTACTTAATAGTAAGGCAAACCTCACGCTCTGAAGAAAAAAATAATAGCAGAAAGGTACCTTATTGTAACAAAATTTCAATATACAATTAGCACATTTTCATTTAAAAACAAAAATAAATGAAATCTACAAAACAATTTTCTGAGATTAGTTTGATACCACTTACAAAACCCAAGAACTAGAATGAAAAGGTACTCGTAACATAAAATTGTCACCAAGCAATAGGATCAACATTCTCAACACTTTGAAGATCTATGATGTTCACAGAAGGAACATCGAATTAGTTTTTCCAAAACTGTCACTTTTGACGCTTCTTCATCGGAGGCAACTTCTTGTAACTCGACATTATCTAAAGTGTTTGAATTTTCTCCGCCAATATATACATCTTCTTCCTCCAACTGTTCCAAAATGGATCTAATGTCTTCAGGATCCGAAAACTTGCGTTTTTCAGCCATTTCTATCGATGAGCCAATAACAAAACTGTGGGAACGCCCACAAAAATAACACTTGCTATAGAGAAAATCGCTAGCGGTTAACTCCCCGGTGGGGTTTGTCAAACCCCAGGAACAAGAAAGTACTACACTACACAGAAGTCTTGAACGTACTAAACTGGAAAAAGGCTGAAGCCTTTAGGGAAGAAGTGGGAGGTGATGTAGAAGGGGGCGAGAAGAGCCAGACGTGTGGGATTCAACATGATAAACTGACTTTAAATCGCGATTGGGGTTTGACAAACCCCACGGGGCATTCCACGGTTAAGTTCTACACTTTAACTAACTAGTTTCACTTCCAAAAACACATAAAATTGAGCATAAAATATAAACTGAAAACGGTAGTAGTTGAAGTGTAAAACTCGGTTAAATAACGGAGCTTTCTCCAGCTAACCACCCCCCCTTTCTGACTGTTTGCCCCCTCCATTTCAAACTCATGGCAGCCAATGAAATCATTCCAATATTAGCCTCTGTTTTTGCCGCTGCTTCTCACATTATGAGCGTTTTTCTCAAACATTCTATATAATATGGACGGACGCCAATCACCAACCGGTTTGAAATCACTTCAGAAGTTGGCAAAAGTCGCACATGCGCACTTGATCAGTCTCTAACCAGTTTGAAACGGAATGCATAAGTCATAGTAAACCGCCTCAGCGAACAAATCAAATGTCTCCTGTCTCTACCTACCATTGTACGCTTTGTGCAATTGGGGCCTTCGCACTCGTCCACTTGAATATAACAAGAGGTACTAATTCCACAAACCCTGAGCTTGAAATATTGAAAACTTGAAGGGTTTACAAAATGAGATGTTCCAAATGAAATTTTGGTGGGCTCTCATGCATGAGTCAATCGTGTAGGTACCTACCAAGTAATTGGAGGTTGGTAATCACGCTGTATCGAACGTGACGGTCCCCGTATATCCTGATGACGTGTATCATTCATCAGGTAGGCTGATTCAGTTAGGTCGCTTACACGCGGGAGTTCCAGGCGAACGCGTCCGTTCTCATCGCAACCCTCAATTCATGCGGGTCGTATAAACAGGGCACGTACGGACGTTTCTGTGTGACCGCTAACCAAGCGTTTGATCAATATTACTCTACCCATAATGAGGCAACCAACGAGACATTATGCCCCGTATGTCGCAACTCGATGCAGGTGCCAACTGTTTTGAAGTGAGAACGCACAATTCCGGGAGGATTGTCCTAAGTCTCCATTGAAAGGTCGATCATACGGACAAAAAGCTCCAGTCGTGCAGCACGATCGAATGAGCAAATTTTCGTAAAATATTGTATTACCTATATTGCCACATTGTTTTGAAATTTGAGCACTTCGAATGCAAAGAGATTGTTGATTACTGATTTTATCGCAAGTCAACTCCTTCTAAATACTATTGTGCATTCCAAATTAAACTTTGGATTTTTACCTTTAATACGTTTTCTAACGGTATTTCAGCGAATATTAATGATAAATTAGGTGCATTTTTCAGCATGGCTTTGTTCATACATTTATTAATGGTCTAGATTATCGTTGATGATCATTTTCTAAACTGAAATCCTGCCTAAAAATACATATTTCACAATTTTTAGCCGGTTTTAGCCTTTTTAGTGATTTTTTTTTTTTTTAGCACATTTTTTTTACATTTGGTCAATTTATTGCGCTTAAAAAGTGCTGGCCGACGAACGTATCTTTTCATTTAGAAAGCTGGATTTTTTGCGGCGATTTTTTTATCTCAATTCTAAGGAGAGTTATCGTCTCATACATGGGTGTCCAGCATACGGTGTTTTGTACTTCAGGGCGTGATAAAAAAAGTAAAGTAAAGTAAACAACCATTCCAGGTTGGGGCTTTACGTCCGACTGCCTCGGGCATCGCGGACGTCATCAGCTGTCCTCCAAGGAGGATCAGAATTCGTTCTGATGATTTCGCTTAAAGCTACTCATTGCCTCGCCTGCCTTGAGTGGAGAGGGGTTCGCCGTACAGAAGCGAGAAAATTACTTGGACGTCTGACCCTTACCTGGGCGGTCACCCATCCAAGTACTTACCACGCTCGGCTTTCTTTAACTTCGCTAATCGCATGAGAAACGGTTCATTGCAACGCCTAACCCGTACGGCTTTACTTCAGGGCGTGATTCTAAAGCTCATTTCTAATCGAAAGTTCCTCATAGAGATTTTTTTTTTAAACGCTTAGTTTTCGAGTAATTCAAATTTTGAGATTTTTTTCGTGTTTTTGACCTTAAGTCACTAAAACAGCGATAACTACAATAATTAAAACAGTAAGTTTAAATTTGAGGATTCCGTTGGAAAGAGGGTTAGATTTCCTTCCTATCTAATGCCAAATCAAAATTTTTTAATAGGAGTCATTTGGTGAAAAAACTGCCTGAACATGAAATTTTTTGGAGTATGAGAAATTTCAAGTTTTTAAACCTGCTGTGAGTATCCCATTTCTCTACTGTATTTTGGCGTACCTCATCTGTAAAAACTGGCCCAAGATTTCAGCTTTCTAGCGGTGTAATCAATTTATATTTTGCTTTACTAATTACAGAATAAAAGAATGTTTGTAAGCTGAAAAACATGGTTTTATCTATGGAATCGAGGGTTTTTGTGAAAAATGACACACTAAAAAATTCGAGTTTGGGGCCGGTTCATTTTATGTGTATTTAAGGCTGGAACTAGTTAGTTTTAGAGTTGAAGTTAGTTAGTTTAAGTTGGTTGAAGTTAGTTAGTTGGTTTATTAATTATCTACATTAACTTCAGGATAGCTATACCGAGTATAGCGCTATACTCCAAATAAAGAATGTGGGTCGTATATTTATCAATGCCGAATTACCTGGCGGATAAAACTATCCCTCAGATCAATTCTGTCTGGCAGATAGCGCCGTTAGCATCCTCATTGGTGTCCGTAGGCGACAAAAGAAGGGCGATTTACACATGGAGCTACCACGGAGTAGAGTTGGAGCTATATTTTCTTCATGGATCGACTATATTTAAAAAAACCGGATCTGACGTTATTTCCACAACAGTGTCCATCATGATATCAAGCTCGGCAAATAAAAAACCACCACATTTTTGCCGTTTGCTATTTGTTTCATTTCTAGAGAGAGAAATACATATACGAATAGCGATATTGCAACCTGAATTATTATGAATGAATTATTGTGATCAGTAAGTTGTGGACTTAATTTCATCTTATGTTAGAATATAAAGAACGGCATCTTTTTCCAACCGAAACCTCAATAAAAATACGCAATCGTGTCATATTAGTAGGTGTTCTACACGGGGTCTTGCTAGGTATATACGGTCTTCTTTTCCATTCAACGAATTATGCAACGATAGAATCTTTGCCGTTGCTGCTATTCCCCCGAAATACCCGAAAATTCGCTCATACAAATGACTGCATGACTGAAACTTTTTTTTTTTTGGAGGCAATGGAGACTTCCTTTAAGCATACTTTCACAAGAATCCTAGGAAACGCAAATCCCTGAAGAATAGTGGGAGGTCTTTGTGAAATAATTGTGATAATAGGTGGCCGAATCAGAAGATGATTCGAGCAGGAACTAAAAAAAAATCTTCTTTACTCAGGTGAAATATAGAACTTCCTTTTTCGTTGAAGTCGGTTAAAAATTGAAGCAACGCCCGGTTTAACATCGTCCGACAGGGGGTTTTTCTACAGGTTACAAGAGTGGGGGGGGGGGGAGGGGGCAGGTTAAATTCGTGCGATCCCCGGAGTCTCATTTTGCTTACCGCCGAGCTGAAACTTAGTTGCAAACGCCGGCATAGCCAAGTTTGTTTTTAATATCGCTCAGTGGAAACTTTCAACGGACTGATATTAAGTTTAATGGACCGCAACATAAATACGTAGCACGCGGTTCAATAACGGCAGGAGGATTAAAAGTGGGATTCATCCGGGCCAGCAGCGAGGAAGAGCCAGACAGACAGTGAGCGGGGAGGAAATTCCCCGCTTTTACCACCCCTACTCCCCCATAACAACCCCCACCACCCCGCTCATTACCACCCCTCCACCGCAAGTCGCCCCACCACACTCCTTCCAATTAGGCTGTCCGTAAACAAATTTAATTGTTCGAAAGGAAAGAAAAAGTTTCACCAGTCAGTCGTGCTTATATTTTTCATCTTCTCTTTAGATTTTACACAAACCTTAATTAGATTATTTAGGGGATTATGAATCTGTTTGTAGACTTGAAACCAAGATGAAACACATTTTTAGTTCCATTCATAGAGATAAGAGAACTGGGTAAAGAGCGTGTTAAGGCTTGTTTTCCTAGCGAGAGGTTTTTTGCGCAGCAGGAACCGAATTTGCCTGAAAAACGTCGGCAGGAGCGTGAAGCATATTACGCTGCGTAAAAGTGTTTTCCTAGCGACGTGTTTTATCAGTTCAGTTGGCGTTGAATTGTGTTGAAGGTAGAACGTGTTTGTGTGTGTGTGATAACATTTAGCTACTGCTGAAATGGAGAACATGATGAGAAAGAGAAATGTAATGGCTGCATTGATAATTAAAGAAATGATGGATGGTGACGAAGAAGAAGAGTTCATATTAACAAAATATGCCAAAGTAAGGAAACGTGTGAGTGATGTATTCTCAAATCGCAGAAATTAAGGAATTTTCAGCGTTTTAGTCAAAAATCATCTGCTTGACTATGAAGAGAAATCCCAAAGATACTTCAGACTGACCAGAGAAAAGTTTGGGGTGTCCCAAGAAGGTGTCCCGCTTTGGGACATCTTGAAAACCTCGGAAATCGAAATTGGAGCAACACAAACACCGAAATTCAAGGGAATCGCGCCAGCGTACTGCGCAGTTGACTCCTCCTCGAGCAGTCGCGTCAACGCAACACGTTCTGCGCTGACGTGATGCGCTATCTAGGAAAACACACTAACTAAATTCAAGGAAATCAGTGGTCGACGTTGAACGCCCAGCGTATCAAGTTGTCAACGGCGCAAAAAACCTGTCGCTAGGAAAACAGGCCTTTAGGGTGCAAAGCAGACCGTCAATGGATAGGAAGGTATCGGGCCCAGCAGTCGAGTCGCATCGCATTGCATTGTAGTCCACTAATGTCGATCAGCACATTTGCGGCGGGTCGGATCAGAGCTTATTGGAAAAATGCGTCCTGCCGCACTCAGTGTTGCGTCCGTCATGGATTATTTTTCCGCTGGGCACCGAATAATCCGGAGTATCGCACAAAGCTGTGGTGGCGGATGGGTCCGACGCGCAGTGGGGCGAAAACGCTAAAAAACCGATAGAAAATGATAGAAGATGATAGAAAATGGTTAGTTTGCCATCAATGCCAATGCCGAACGGCTAAGACCGACGAGACCGGACCGGAGACCGTAGAGATTTTTGTTCAATCATGAAAAAACATGTGAAAAGTAGTAAAATTTTTTATGAAATGTAAAATGGAAAACAATCTATTTTTAATATATATTTTTCTGTGAGATGGTGCAATTATATTTTTGTTAACTCACATTATAGTAGCAGAACAAATAATCAGTTTGCAGTATCGGGATAATTTTTTTCTCAAATTTGAAACTTTATTTAAGCAAATGTATAGTGTCAATTATTTTTCATTTAGCTGTACAGTTTTTGCGCATCCTTGCGCACCTTAACTTCCACGATTTACAGTTGCCTCTACCTCTCTAGAATTACCTCCAACAATAGTTTGCTGCATCCGCCTGCAAATTTAAACGCTGCAAATTATTTCACAAAGGTTTATTCTTTTTTCAATTGAGTATGATCATAGTTTTAGTTGGCTTGCGGTACGTCATAAGGCCAGTCCAGACTCCTCGGCGTGTCCTATTTCGAGTTGCCACAACCTATATTTCTATAATTATATACGTATGTTTGTATTTCTCGATTTGAGCTCCTATCTATTCAAATAATCATTGCCTTAATAATATCATTATGTAAGTACGTACGAAAAGTCGAGAGGATTTGTTATTAAATATGCGTAGGCAAAGCATTGGTATTAACACACAAATCCTAGAAAAAAACGTATATTCATGCCTCGAAGGAACATGAAATTCGAAAGCAATACAAGTGTAGGAAGTTTCCACGCCACCCTGGAGGTACTCCCTAGGTCTCGTTACCTCACAACCGGAGGTTCACCGCCCTATTACGCTTACACTATCATATTGCTCATATTTTTCCATCAACATTCATTTGAAAGTTGTGCATTTTGAGATGAGTGAATTTTGTCCTAACATGAGAATAATAATTATTAGGTCGTGCAGTTGAGGTCGTGCATGGTCTACTCCTAAAGTGTTCTGTTGCGAAGTCCTACTGCCCATTGTTATCCTAACCGTGGAATATTAGCTTGCGCAGTTGTGGTTGAGTAGGTTGGAGTTTTAACACGTCAGTCTAACACTGAAAGCCTCGAAAAAGACACTTTTTCGTCCGTTTTTGGTCCATAGCATCTATGCGAGTAAAACGATCGGGATGGTTAGACGTTTGGACCAACTAGACCCCAAATCGAGTCTATGTGCGAAAGAACGGGTTTTTTAAGTCAATTCTTAGGCCATTTATGGCCCGGACGGCGAACGGCGGACGGCGGACGGACATTACAAATTTGGATTCTACGCACCTTGAAACGTAAACTGACAAAGTTTGAGGGGGGGTTATACAAATTTTTTGCTATACGATCACATAGGCTTATTATTGGAAATAATAAACCAATATTGGAAATAATAAACCAAAATACGCTTTCGAGACATATATAACATTTTTGTGAACTGCTACCAATGGTATTATATGCTCTCTAACGTTCATTTCATTCTACCCCATGGTAAAACTTTGATGGATTCCTTACCACTACCTATTGGCTATTTGTCAGAGGACGCACAAGAGGCTAGAAAATGTTCTCGTTCGGCAACCAACGAAGATATTATAAATAACCTGCTCATCTCTTCTGACCCCTTGCTCCCCTCCTCGAACGGAATGGCAATCATCAGGTTCACAAGCTTTAGAAGAGGCGGCTAAGCTTCCCCTCTCTCCCGATGATGAAGGCCAACCATACAACGAAGAACACGCGGAGTAGCAGCAGGTTGCATCGATCATTGTGAATAAATTTAATTTTGACATTTCATGTCTTTGCTCTGGCACATAACTCGAAAACCGTTACCAAATTTGTTACTTTTTTTTCTGATGATTTCCGCTTACAAACGAGTCGTTGCTAGGGAAATGGTATTTCGTCGTTTTTCATCCCACAAAAATCGTTGCCCATTCGTTCGAAAGCTCTCGATTTAACCAACAATATTATGTTAACTACTGCGAAGTGCGTGTCCAACAAACTGAGTTATGAGCATGGTTATATAAATAATTGTTTACACACAGGTGATCGTTCTCAATAATTGATATTGTGAACATGATTGCAACCGCTTGTTAATTTCTGATGATTTCATTGAGCTGGTGTTTCGATGATTTGATTCATAGCAAGTGATCCGAATATTACGAAAACGGTTTGATTTGTGAAGCGGAGGTTAAATAATTTAAATACTCAACACTCTAGGAAGCTGTAATTTCGTATGTAGCCTCTTTAAGACATTTACTTGACGATGGTCAGGGTCCGGATCAGATGTGTGGCTCTTAAAGCTAATTTCTATGCTTTACACTCTAGGAAGCTGTAATTTCGTATGTTGCCTCTTTAGGACATTTACTTGACGATGCCTAGGGTCCGGATCAGATGAGTGGCTCTTAAAGCTAATTTCTATGCTTTACACTCAAGGACGCTGTAATTTCGTATGTAGCCTCTTTAGGACATTTACTTGACGATATCCAGGGTCCGGATCAGATGAGTGGCTTTTAAAGCTAATTTCTATACTTTACACTCTAGGAAGCTGTAATTTCGTATGTAGCCTCTTTAAGAGATTTACTTGACGATGCCCAGGGTCCGGATCAGCTGAGTGGCTCTTAGAGCTTGCATACTAGTCTGCAACACAAAAGAGTCTACACCAAAAGACATAAAATGTCCCAATGTGTTGCAGACTCGTATGCAAGCGTTTCTGATTTTTTTTCTTTGATTTTCACGTACAACCAAGCCGTTGCTGTGGAAATGAAACTTCTTCAGTTTTCACCGGACAAAAATCGTTCTCCACTCGTTGGAAAGCTCTCGATTTATCACGCATTTCTTTCGTACTTGTTCTTCTATTCATGCCGTAGTTTTATATTTATTTATGTTATAAATCGATATAGTAAACAATACCGCTTGTTTTGTTGTCACTTGGTTTAGAAGTTAATCTTTGTTATAGTAATTGTAGACTCGCACCATAACAGAAAATTACCTACCTAGGTACTTCCTTCTGAATTTGAATTTAATTTTAACCGTTTAATGAATTTAATTTGAATTGAATTTAACACTGAATTTAATTTTAATCGCTTAATGAATTTAATTTGAATTTAATTTATACTGAATTTAATTTTCATCGTTTAATCATTCGTAAACAATGTTTAAAATTTCAATCACTTGTAAAAGAAGCTAACTTAGTCACACCACTAGTTGGATAGAAATAGTCACAAATAAATTCATATATCATATAAAGCTCTAGCAAAACTCGAGATTAGGTGTAAATACGTCGTTTTAGCCCATTATGCGTTTTATAATCTTAATAATAAGTTTTTTTCATTAATTTCTAGAATAAGAATGCTGTTACTTTTTTCAGAGGTACAACATTATCAAATATCCCTTTTGCTTGGAAAAATTGTTGAATTCGGGAGTCGACTAAAAAACCATGATTTTTAGAATACATTTTATTATTTAATTTTGTCTATTTAATTTTACCTAGTTTTTATCATTTTATTTTATATATTTATTATTTATTTCATTTATTAGCGAATTTTTGAAGAAAATTAAGGTATTGCTCTCGCCTCAAAATTTGTAGAAAGTGAATTTTTGAAAAAAATTTATGCAAAAATCCGTTTCAGATGTTTTCATTCTCACGTCAGAATGTGAATTCTGATGTTTAACGCATTTTTTTATGTATGTATGTATATATGTATGTATGTATATATGTATGTATGTGTCATTCCAGACGATGACTGTCCGTAGAATTGTGCTAGAAACTTCAAACAAATTTTAAAATGTTAAGGACACATCGGATGACATCTTGATCGGATTACATCTTCGGGTTGAAATTTTCAAAGAGTAGTAAAAAATTTCAAAATAGCCTGTTTTTTGCGATTTGTTGTGCGAAATAATTTTTTCAGCATACTAACATGTGGTATATTCGGAATCAGCGTAAAATTTCCTATAAGAATATGTATCAAGTTTTCAAAATTGAACATCATTTTTCAATGTTGAAAAATCAGTCAAAAATCGAAATAATGCCGTTCGCTAGTTGTAAAATTCGGTAATATTTGCATGAAACATTGTCAAAATTCAGATTGAACTACTCTTATGGAAGTACCCCTGTATAACCAATCCTAGAACCATGCTGTTTAAAACGTTTCAATTTCTTTCTTGTTTAAAACGTTTCAATTTCTTTCTTGTTGCTTCGGAAAAGCCAAGTGACACTTCCCCATAATTTAGGCTGTCAATAGATGCACAGAAACTACAGTTTGTCTGTCAATTTCTTGCTGTAGGATACTAGATTCGAATGCAACTGACTTTATATCACTCGTAATATAAAGCCTCATCATCGATTGGCTGTGGAAATACGTTTCTTTCATATGACGTCGGTATGTTATTTTATTTGATGTCAAGATTTGATGATGTTATGATAGGATACTGTTAAGATTTCAACTGCCTTCAATACTGACCACATTGGACATCGAAATCTATGAATATTTACCTACATTTGTCTTTAAATCTACAAGATTAGTTTAATAATAATAAAGCATGAGTACCTCCTAATTATTTTTAATAATTTGATTCCATGTTTGTCTATCAAAATCATAAACTAAAATTTCTCTACACGATCAATAGCGACTGAAATGTCGAAGATTTCTTCAAAAATTCGCTCATGGGGTCATGCTGCATGACTGGACTTTTTTTTCTATTTCCAATAAGTCACTTGAGAATTGGATTTTGCGCCCACTCTTTCCCTATGACGTCATTCTGATTTCTTCACAACGCTCTTTTGGCCACTTCCCATCATCCTAACCCATTTGTACTGCACTTAGTTGAAATGCTCTTTCCGAGGACTTTTAGCCGGTGCAATAAAATAAGATATGTGAAATTACCTACCCATTACATATTATTGCGGTTTTCCTAGAAGGTGAGTAAAAACATAACAATCATCTTTTTCAATGCATTCTACGAATCACTCTTCCTATGAATCACGATCGTTTCCATTTCATTCACATTCCATACATGATGGCGTCAAATGCATCTTCAAATATTCACAGAATTTGAAGCGTGGATATGAGATATTTTCCTGTTTTTTCTCCTCCAGTTCTGTTTTGGCTTTTGAACCGGTGAGCAGCTATGCACTTTGCTTTTAGTATAATTAACAAGAAGAGCCAGCGTGTCCTGTCTATGGACAGAAAAAAATGTGACAGTTTCGTTACAAACAAAAATATGCGTCTGCCGCGCAACCTATCGCTAAGTCCCACAAACACTCTTCTCGAAACTTTGATTTGCAGTAATTGGGGACATCTCAGGCCTGAATAACCGAGGAAAGGAATGAGCGTTACCCATGGGTGCATAAAAGGCACTTAACAGAATACAAATCAGTTTTCAGATGTTTGTTACATTGATCATAGCCGTCGTAAATGAGAAATAAACTAAATTTGGCCCCGATAGTGCTGCCATCTCTTTTCACAGAATCTCACCAATACTTCATTACATCTAACTTTAAGCGAAATCATCAGAACGAATTCTGATCCTCCATTCGGAGGACTGCTCACAATGTGTGGTATAATATATATTTTTTTTCCTCTTTTCAATGAAAATAAATATTTGTCTTCATCACGGATTGCTATATTGCGAAATAAATAATCTAGAACATTACCATTATTCCTGTTCCTACATATCAGCCCATGAACACCCTTTTTCGAATAACTAAATTTCTCGGTTTGTTAAAATTAGGATTAAAAAAATTTAAAAGTCAAATTGCGACTTGTCGCGGCAAAATCAAAGAATAGAATGATGGATGGTAGCAGAAAGCATTCCTCCCTATCTGAAATTATCTATTAAACCATTTCGCACCTATTAGCGAATTTTTGTAGAAAATGAAGCTGTTGCAATGGCTCCAAAAAAACTTGAAATAAAAAATGTAGAAAACTTTCTTCATTCAATGAAGTTTTGCGACATTCTGAAACGATTCCTAGATCAACACTTTTTCATATGTATATATGTGTATATACACACACACACACACGGTGTCGCAGTTTCGAGAGCACCACAAGCTAAAGTTCGATTCTACTACTAATTTGTGACTTTTTCTTGTCCCATAAGACATATTTTTTAATAGAGAAGACCACTTTTTCCACGTTTAAGATTTTTTTGCGATTTTGTTTTTGTGTCACTGAAACTGTCATAACTCCCTAAATTTTCAATCAAAGCTAAATCTGATAATACCGTTGTGAAGAGCGTAAGATTTTCTATCTCCCAAATGAATTTTCAAAAATGTTCAAATGTAATGAACTGGTGAAAAATAATCCTTAAGTGAAACATTTGTAAAATTCCGAAAATTTTCACTTTCTTCAAAGTTTGTCTGTCGAAACGTCCTGGATGGAAATTCTCATTCTATAAACCTAAAAGTTGCATCACAATTCCAGCTTTCCAACGGCGTAGTCGATTATAATTTTACTTTGTTAATTGGAGGAGAAAAGTATGTTTGTATGCTGAAAGACGTGGTTTTTTTCCTATGAAATCGAGGGTTTTCGTGAAAAATGACCCCCTAAGAAAATACTAGTTTGGGGTCGGTTTCTACGTATTTTCACGCTTAATCGAATGTTAACACTCGCAGATCTCTTCAACCTCCGTTACAACACATAAAAATTAAGCATAAAAAATGAGCTTAAAAGTTGTTTGTTAAACTGTGAAAGTCGGTTGTAACAGAGCTGGAGAGATCTGCGAGTGTTACCATTCAATTCAGCGGAAAAAAAAAAAAAAAAAAAAAAAAAAAAAAAAAAAAAAAAAAAAAAAAAACTGACCCCAAAATTGTATTCTCTTAGGGGTCATTTTTCAAGAAAACCCCAGATTTCAGAAAAAAAACACGTTTTTCAGCATAAAAGCATACTTTTCTCCCCCAATTAACAAAGTAAGATAAAAATTACCTCACCGATGGAAAGCTGGGATTATGATGCAACTTTTGTGCTTACAGAGTGAAAATTTCCATCCAGGACATTTCGAGAGACAAACTTTGGAGAAAGTGAAAAATTTCGGAATTTTACAAATTTTTCACTTACGGATTATTTTTTACACATTCATCCTATTTAAAAAATTTTAAAAGGTCTTTGGGAGATAGGAAATCTTACGTTCTTTTCAACGGTATAATCAGATTTGAGTTTTGACTGACATTTTAGGGAGTTATGGCAGTTTTAGTGGCTTTAGTGGAATCTTGAAAGTAAAAAAAGCTTTTTAGAGTGAATTAAAAAATATATATGTTATACGACAAAAAAAAGTCACAAATTAGTCGAAGAATCGAACCCTAGCCGGTTGTGCGCCCGAAACTCCGACACCCTATATATATTAATTGCTATGCAATTCTTAGGCCGACCCCCAACAATTTTTTTTGTAACGTCCGTGACGCGAAGCGCGAGTTCGTGGGTTCGAATCCCAGTCAAGCTTGAACATTTTTTTATATCCAAATTTTTTTATATCCATTTTTTTCGCATCGTGGGTTCGAATCCCAGCCAGGCTTGAACATTTTTTTTATATCCAAATTTTTTTATATCAATTTTTTTAATGTAAAATGAACGAATAAAAATGTACAAAAGAGAAAAAAACGACTTTATTTTTTGAGCGTTTTCAGGCTAAGAATTGCATAGCAAATTATTCTCGTTTTCTACGCAGTACAAAATAGAAAAGATCCGGGGGGTCCGGCGAGGCGCGAAGCGCGCGCGTGTGTGTGTGTCCATCCAGACGATAACTCTCCTTAGGATTGAGATAAAAAATCCATTCTTGCTAAAAAAAATCAAGTTTTCCAAACAAAAGGATGAGTTTGTCAGCTAGCACATTTTGAGCACATTAAATTGGCCAAATTACAAAAAACGTGCTAAAAAATCACAAAAATGGCTAAAAACGGCTGAAAATTGTAAAATGTATATTTCTACGCAGAATATTAGTCGAAAAATATTCATCACTGATAAACTAGACCGATATGCATAAAATTATGCTGAAAAATGTACTTAAATTTCATTAATATTTGCTGAGAAACCGATGAGAAAAAAGGTAAGAATCAAAAGTCTAATTTGAATTGCAGAATATGATTTAGTATGAGTTTCTTTTGCCATGAAATTTGTGATTAACAATTTCTTTGCACCCATTTCAAAAAAAATTTAACATACATAACACCTATGATGCAATATTTTACGAAAATTTTGCTCAGACGATTATGCTGCATGACTGGAACTTTTCTTAAATTCACTCTGAACGTAAACGAACGAGGAAAAATTTTGAGAATCGTGGAAAATTTTCCGTTAGGAAATTATTGGACTTTATGAATCACTCATTTACTGTCGTGATAACAATATTTAAAACTGGAAGATATCAAAAAACGTGGGAGGCAACTAATAATTCGGTGAGAACGAGCGAAAGAAGTAAGAGGATTTATTGACACATGAAGACGGTCTTTGTGTAGCTTTGAAATCCTTGAAAGATCTTCATTTCGTGAATATCGAATGATGGGATTTTCGACTTTTTTCAGTTACTCAAGGTACTGTGATAAAACCTGAATGGAGTGAGCACGCATCTCACGCTTCGTTTTGAATTATTATGTGGAATTTCTATCTTTCTAGGTGAAAGCAGCTTTGTGATGGGCATTGTAAAAGGGGGTTGAGTTGAAGGGTAGTGAGAAAAGAAGAAAATCAGGGGGTTGTGATAGGTAAGGGTGAATAGGATGGCAACGGTGTGGGGTTCCATATTGATCAAAGGACCCGCAAAGTAAATCAGAGGTATTTATAGTTTGACTCAACATATTCGTACACGAGTGATATGAAATTACTTCTGAGCTTTCCACACGTTGTTGGACGTTTCAGAGTAGTAGGAATTGTTCGACACTGTTAACAATGTCTTTTTTGAAAAATGTTAGGCATTAATAATAATTCAGAAAATATAGTATCATAAGGCTTGAGATGTTTTCGAGACCTCTAATTTGTGACAGAGTTCCCGTCACAGTGTTCCTGTCGGGATCTCAGAGAATGCGCTGTCGTCGCCCCGTTGGTGAACAACGGGCGTCGCACGGCTTTGCTCGTGTTTTTGAGAGGCTGAGTTTGGCGTTGGATGGGTGATCCAGGTCCCTGGAAACCAATCTACTCCGAGCATGGCTCATTAAAAGCTATTAGTTGGAGTGGTATCTCTCTGACGGGATACTGTCAACCTCCTCTACCTTTTTATCGAGGATTTACGCCCCCATTGCAATCCTGGGGGGGGGGGGGGGGGGTACCTAGATCCCTGATAAATCCCATTTCTGCTTTTGAGCCCATGATTACGGAGAATAAGTGATTAGTTATTTAAATATCTTTGAAGAGATGAACGTGTAGGGTGTAGGTTATTTTACCTCATTAACGTTCAGTTTGTAGGAGCTTTATACAAATCTCGTTATACTTGCATCAGAGGGGCTAATGTAGGTTAGATGTTTCATTTAACCGCATTTTATATCTGTTGGTGCCTACTTCTATTTAAACGTAGGCATATTAAGCATAAAGTCATCCCTTCGTCCGACCAACAACTTAAATCCAAGTTCTCTTAAATCTATGGGACTCGTGTGGAAGCGAGCATATCAGATGAGGGGCCTCCAAGGCTGGTTTCTCTAATGCAGTTCTGGGTTTAATATTTATAGACCAGTGATCTGCGTTATCTAATAAAGAAATAATTAACCTTTGTTTTATAATTAGCAGCGTTTTGGTTATATAACACATTTCTACTAAATCATAAAATACAGTATCATGGTAATTATTTGCTGGAGAGTTTTTGAGACAACTAATTCCATTTCTGCCAATTGTTTTATAATTAGCAGTATTTTGGTTAATATAACGCATTGCTACTAATCAGAAAATACAATATCATGGTAGTTATTTGCTGGTGAGTTTTTGAGACAACTAATTCCATTTCTGCCAATTGTTTTATAATTAGCAGCGTTTTGGTTAATATTTCTGCTAATTGTTTTATAATTAGCTAACGCACTACTAATCAGAAAATACAATATCATGGTAGTTATTTGCTGGAGAGTTTTTGAGACAACTAATTCCATTTCTGCTAATTGTTTTATAATTAGCAGCGTTTTGGTTAATATAACGCATTGCTACTAAATCAGAAAATACAATATCATGGTAGTTATTTGCTGGAGAGTTTTTGAGACAACTAATTCCATTTCTGCTAATTGTTTTATAATTAGCAGCGTTTTGGTTAATATAACGCATTGCTACTAATCAGAAAATACAATATCATGGTAGTTATTTGCTGGTGAGTTTTTGAGACAACTAATTCCATTTCTGCCAATTGTTTTATAATTAGCAGCGTTTTGGTTAATATAACGCATTGCTACTAAATCAGAAAATACAATATCATGGTAGTTATTTGCTGGAGAGTTTTTGAGACAACTAATTCCATTTCTGCTAATTGTTTTATAATTAGCAGTGTTTTGGTTAATATAACGCATTGCTACTAATCAGAAAATACAATATCATGGTAGTTATTTGCTGGTGAGTTTTTGAGACAACTAATTCCATTTCTGCTAATTGTTTTATAATTAGCAGCGTTTTGGTTAATATAACGCATTGCTACTAAATCAGAAAATACAATATCATGGTAGTTATTTGCTGGAGAGTTTTTGAGACAACTAATTCCATTTCTGCCAATTGTTTTATAATTAGCAGCGTTTTGGTTAATATAACGCATTGCTACTAATCAGAAAATACAATATCATGGTAGTTATTTGCTGGTGAGTTTTTGAGACAACTAATTCCATTTCTGCCAATTGTTTTATAATTAGCAGCGTTTTGGTTAATATAACGCATTGCTACTAAATCAGAAAATACAATATCATGGTAGTTATTTGCTGGAGAGTTTTTGAGACAACTAATTCCATTTCTGCTAATTGTTTTATAATTAGCAGTGTTTTGGTTAATATAACGCATTGCTACTAAACAGAAAATACAGTATCATGGTAATTAATTGCTGGAGAGTTTTTGATACAACTAATTCCATTTCTGCTTGCGATTCAATGATAAGTAAGATATTTTACTAAAGAATTTCCAAACAGGGCCGGAGTAGAGTGAGGCGTAAGAGGACGAGGAATGGAGAGAAAAATATGGTATTTTGATCTGGGGGAGGGACATTTAGGACTTTCTTGAGTGGATCGCAAGTTGCACGGAATTCTATAATTGAAATTATTCTAAATAAACATCGTAGGTACTCAACGTTCAATGTGTACAAAGAATTTGATGTGCTAAAGGTTGACCGAATTTTTTTGTACTGTTCGTGTGTTCATGTAGGTATATAAGAGAAAAGTTGATCATGAGCATTTGGGTTTTCATTCACAAACCAGGGGTTTAGGTTCAAATATTAGACTGCCCAGAATTAATTTGGAAATTTATAAAAAAAGTTCTTATGTCACTGCTATTATTTTTTTTTATCATAATAATAATAAGCTAGAAGATTTTCCCAACTTGAATTCATTTAAACCTATTATCAAGATAAAGATGTCTTAGTTATTTCAGTGTACCTTTGCTTTCATTCTTGGTTTTGTTGTTTTGGTGTTTTCGTGGATATTATTATTGATATAAATAATAATTGATATAATTAAGATAATAAAAGATAATTTATATAAATTAATCATATATTATTATGTTATCATACTAAAGCGATGATTATGGTATGGTCCGCTTGCTAAAGTGGGTATTGGTTGACTCCACGGGGAAACACAAGTTCCTTATGAACTTAAATCTTCGTGGAACAATGTACTTTTTCATAGATGTACGTAATTTGAAATGAATATTATTGTAAAAGTTATTTTTCTACTTTTGGAGTACACTATTATTGTAATGTATTGTATGGAGTGCAAAGATATATAGATTTATTATTATTATTATTTTTACAAAATGGATTATGGGGGGATAGGGAAAGTGGTACTGGTAGTAAATCGATCAAAGGCAGTATAATTGCAAAGTAGATTTTTATTTTTAGCCAACGCTTTCTGTCAAGTGAGGAAAAATAATTTTTTCGTGTTTTTGATCATCTTTCATTGGTATACGTTACAAAATGGTAAGAGTTGTCCAATACTGAAAACAATTTCAATTCGATTAATGGCAGATAATTAGTTATACAGAATCAGAAAATACAGTAAGAGTTTTAGAAACAGCTAACTCCATTTCTGCTCGTATTTCAATGATTAGCACTAATCAGCGATTAGTTATGGAAAGCCACTGAGGAGGAGGAGAGGGGGTGCAGTGTTTCACCTCCTCATAGCCAAATCAATAATCAATAGTCAAATTTCAATAAATGTGCTCAAAAATCATTAACTTCGGCTAAAAACCGTTATTATATTATTTAGCAGAATTTTATTCAAAAGAAGCATATGAAAGATGAACTAGAACACTAAAAAATGTATGCTGAAAAACGTTCTTGAATTTTTTCAATATTTGCCAAAAAATAGATAAAAACTGCAAAAAAAAAACAAATAACATAAAAATCCAAAATATTTTTTGAATTGACGGATTTTATTGAGAACGAGTTCCATAAAATTGGTAGTTAACAATTCTGTTTTACTTAAAGTCCTGACTATTCCATTTTCTCCAAGGTGAATTAAGTAGAATTTCAATCCTTGTGCGTGAGAGCAGCTTTGTTTTGGGCATTGAAATGGAGAGTTGAGGAGTGGGTCGGGTTGAAGGTGAAGGAGTGGAATTAGAGAGTAGCGGGAGGGGGAAGGAGGTGGAATATGAGGGGTAGGAGGTGGAATTGGATGCGGAGTAGAGGAATTGAAAGGGGGGAGGGAAAGGTGTAATTGAATGGGGTATGTAGAAGAATTGGGTGATGGAGGGCTGTAGAAAGGGTTCCATATTGATAGTAAATTGAACGAAGGAATAGTAATTGCCAAGTAAATAAGTGTATTTCTATCCTTTCGTTTTTTGTGGAGTGATATAAAATAGGCGTTACACAGTGATAGGTAATGTTCGGTACTGAAAACAATTTTATTTCTTGTTAATATAGGGTATTGATGCTAAATTAAAATATACAGTAAATATGTATCATGGTATTAGCTTAAGAAGTTTTTGATACCACTAATTCCATTTCTGCTAGTATTTCAATGATTAGCACTAATCAGCGATTAGTAATGAAAAGCCACTGAAGAGGAGGAGAGAGGGTGTACTGTTTCCCCTCCCCATAGCCCCCTCCATGGTGAATTAGGTAGAATTTTAATCCTTGTGTGTGAGAGCAGCTTTGTTTCGGGCATTGAAATAGAGAGATGAGGAGCGGGTTGGGTTGAAGGTGAGGGAGGAAGTGGAATTAGGGAGTAGTGAGAGGGGGAAGGAGGTGGAATTTGAGGGGTAGGAGGTGGAATTGGATGCAGAGTAGAGGAATTGAAAGGGGGGAGGGAGAGGTGTAATAGAATGGGGTATGGAGAAGATATAGAAAGGGTTCCATATTGATAGTAAATTGAACGAAGGAATAGTAATTGCCAAGTAAATAAGTGTATTTCTATCCTTTCATTTTTTGTGGAGTGATATAAAATAGAAGTTACACAGTGATAGTTATTGTTCGGTACTGAAAACAATTTCATTTCTTGTTAATATAAGGTATTGATGCTAAATTGAAATATACAGTAAATATGTATCATGGTATTAGCTTAAGAAGTTTTTGATACCACTAATTCCATTTCTGCTTGTAATTCAAGCACTAATCAGCGATTAGTTATTAGAATATTTTACTGAGGAATTCCTAACAGAAGTGGAGTAGAGAGAACACGCCCTCACCTCCTCACTGCCCCCTTCGTTGTGAATTAGTAGGTGGAATTTCAATCCTTCTTGGTGAAAGCAGCTTTGTTTTGGGCATTGAAATAAAGAGTTGAGGCGGGGGGTTGGGGTATTAGAGTGTAGTGAAGGGTGGAGGAGGTGGAATATGAGGGGTAGGAGGTGGAATTGGATGCGGAGTAGAGGAATTGAAAGGGGGGAGGGAGAGGTGTAATAGAATGGTGTATGGAGAGAATTGGGTGATGAAGGGATGTAGAAAGGGTTCCATATTGATAGTAAATTAAACGAAGGAATAGTAATTGCCAAGTAAATAAGTGTATTTCTATCCTTTCATTTTTTGTGGAGTGATATAAAATAGAAGTTACACAGTGATAGTTATTGTTCGGTAATGAAAACAATTTCATTTCTTGTTAATATAAGTTATTGATGCTAAATTGAAATATACAGTAAATATGTATCATGATATTAGCTTAAGAAGTTTTTGATACCGCTAATTCCATTTCAGCTTGTAATTCAAGCACTAATCAGCGATTAGTTATTAGAATATTTTACTGAGGAATTCCTAACAGAAGTGGAGTAGAGAGAACACGCCCTCACCTCCTCACTGCCCCCTTCGTTGTGAATTAGTAGGTGGAATTTCAATCCTTCTTGTGAAAGCAGCTTTGTTTTGGGCATTGAAATAGAGAGTTGAGGCGGGGGGTTGGGGTATTAGAGTGTAGTGAAGGGTGGAGGAGGTGGAATATGAGGGGTAGGAGGTGGAATTGGATGCGGAGTAGAGGAATTGAAAGGGGGGAGGGAGAGGTGTAATAGAATGGTGTATGGAGATGAATTGGGTGATGGAGGGCTGTAGAAAGGGTTCCATATTGATAGTAAATTGAACGAAGGAATAGTAATTGCCAAGTAAATAAGTGTATTTCTATCCTTTCGTTTTTTGTGGAGTGATAAAAAAATAGGCGTTACACAGTGATAGGTATTGTTCGGTACTGAAAACAACTTCATTTCTTGTTAATATAAGGTATTGATGGTAAATTGAAATATACAGTAAATATGTATATATGTAGCTTAAGAAGTTTTTGATACCACTAATTCCATTTCTGCTTGTAATTCAAGCACTAATCAGCGATTAGTTATTAGAATATTTTACTGAGGAATTCCTAACAGAAGTGGAGTAGAGAGAACACGCCCTCACCTCCTCACTGCCCCCTTCGTTGTGAATTAGTAGGTGGAATTTCAATCCTTCTTGGTGAAAGCAGCTTTGTTTTGGGCATTGAAATAGAGAGTTGAGGCAGGGGGTTGGGGTATTAGAGTGTAGTGAAGGGTGGAGGAGGTGGAATAGGATGGGGAGAAGTGGAATACGATGGGGAGTAGAGGAATTGGAAGGGGAAGGGGGAGGTGGAATAGGAGAGGGGGCGGAAGGGAAATAAAGCGAGGGTCGTGCGGGAGAGGAAGGGAAAAAGGGTTTAAAGAAGGGAGGGGCGTCGGCGTTGTGATTTATTCCACCCCCTCCTCACTCTCCCCCCCCCCCCTCCACTGCGATGCCTTTTCTATAGAATTCTCCCCCTCCACTGGCTAAAATTCGCCATCTCTGCAAATTGGTTCTGGGGCGGGAGAATATTCCCGGAAATAGGAGCTCGCCAAAAAAGAAAAGTCATTGGAGAAACTGCTATGCGGAGATCGTCTCCATGTTCCCCGTGCACAGCTTCGAGATACGGCAATTCGGAAACAAATTACCAAGTAGGTAATTAGGAAGAAGTTCCATCTAATTTTTGTTGGTGTTTCAAATATAATTTTAATTCATATTATAATTCGTATACAAATTGTCTACGCCTGACTGCTTCACTATAGATATTGTAGCAACTGCTATAGATATAGGTATAGACAGTATAGATACTGTAGTACTGTATGCTACAGTATCTACTGCTGGAGAACTGCTATGCGGAGATCGTCTCCATGTTCCCCGTGCACAGCTCGAGATACGGCAATTCGGAAACAAATTATCAAGTAGGTAATATAATATATTTTTAATTCATATTATAATTCGTATACAAATTGTCTACGCGTGACTGCTTCACTCTGGATACTGTAGCAACATTCGACCATCTATCAATCATTTGGGACAGAGTTTGTTTTCGATCAGAGGAGATCGGAACTGAAGACCCAGCACAGAGTTGAACCGCCACTAGGAAATCAAAGATCCCATACAGTGGAAGATACGTTAATTCCAATCTGAGGCTCCACACGATAAAGTGCCTCACAATCAGCGAGCCCGTACAGCTAGAGGAGAACTCCTCGGAATTAAAAGCTCTGCACATAGTGTTAGAAGCCACCTTGGAACCAGAGATCTCATACAGCGGTAGATTAGCTACTTTAAAATCTGAGGCTCTATACAGTAGAGAAAGTGCTTTGGAATTTGAGACTCGGTACAGCAAGAGGAGAACACCTCAGAATCGGAGGCTCTGCACAGTATTAGGAAGCCACCTGGGTATCTGAGAGCTCATTGAGCGGAAGATGACCGACTTCTGAATCTGAGACGCAATACAGTGGAGAAAGTGCCTTGGAATCTGAGACCTCGTGTATTGAAATAGGAGCCATCTCGGAATCTGAGAAGTTGGACGTAGGAAGGTAGGGCAAGGTAGAATAGAGTAACTCGAAATTTGCAGATAGAACCGCGGTCGGGTACTTCGTAGCAGGAGGGTGGGGTGGTTGTGGCAGCGTTTTGTTCTTATTTACTGGTAAATCAACTAAAAGTAGTGCATCACACAGACTGCATTAACTTCGTCAAATCAGAATCGATAGTATGCATAACTGCATAAATTTCACTGTTTCTGTTGAATTCTACCAGAATTCGGATGGATCTCAAGTAGGTCTCATACTCGCCATTATCACACGGTCCAACAAAACTAAACCAAGATATCTTTATTTCTGTTTAATTTTCTATTTCATTTTACAATTTTTGGTCTTATATTAATATTCATATATTTCAACTCTCTATAGAATAATATGTACTATCAATGTACGAGATAGCAAATGACATCCATCCACTTGACACGAATTAAATCACGTTGAAAAAACCTTTTTTTCCACTAAGAAAACGGATACTCATAAAACGTTATATTTTCACAGAATAGAGAGAATTGCAATGTTGGATCGACTTCGGCTGGTAGGTCATAAGAGATAAACACGCAGAAGCTATTTAACAGGTAGAGTTGAGATCGATCCACTAAGTTTAAGCAGGCAGAATATTGGTCAGGATAATAGTTCTGAGTTGTTTGATTGTTGTTATTCACATTATTTTACACTTTTGTTGCATTTTTTGGTTGTAATATGTAAATTTTGAATCAAAGCATACCTGATTCAGCAGATAAACAAATACAGTGACTTCGGATGGTTTCAGAATAGGATTCACCAGAAAAATATATTTAAAATGGGAAGACAGAAAACTTAATGACCAGCAAAATTTTTAACAACGTTTTCAAGAAACATTTGTTCATTTTTGTTGACATATCAGAAAAAAACGATGAATTTTTTTCCCCGAAGATTTTAAACAGCAACTAACAGTTTACAGCTTTTACAAATACCTTGAGGGGAGAAATCCATAGCGAAAGTTACCAAAAATACGATATACACTCGACAATACACAAAAAACAAACGACATTATGAAACAAAATACAAACGATTATATCAATTTGGATTGTTATTATTTGAAGTTAATTTACATTTTGAAGTTGATAAGGCCCAATATTAGACTTGATTTGTTATTCTTTGATTTTACAGGTTTCAACTGGATTTAGAACTATGCACTATTGTTTATGAGTTTTGTTTAGTAATAAGTTTGTGTTATCATTTCTTTATTGCGGTTTCTTGTGATTTAGCTAAGGAGGTAACTGTTTTTATTTTGGTTTCACCATGCGTTCCACATTTTCAAATTCGATTGTTCCCCATGGTTTTTTTTTTCAATAAGTTTTTTTGTGTAGATTGCATTTATGTTATCAGTGTTTGGAAATAATCAAAGATAACCTGTTAAAATGCAAATGTCAATTACTAGTCCCCAAACTGATACTACCCTCAGTGATTGACAGTGCTGTTAATTATGATCCTTTTCAATTTTCCCTCTCCTACATTTTTTTACATTCTAATTGAAGGCTAAATCATAATAAAGTAGTTCCTAATCAAATTTTGACGAAAATCAAATGCTGGACCAGTGTATGACATGGTTGAAAGTAATGTCAAACAGTGGTCCAATAAATTGTCAATCATTGAGTCGGGAAGGTTTCAGTCTTTGACAGCTACCAGCACTAGTGTTTGACACGTTCTCATAATTCTTAGTTACCTAAGATGCTTTTTGGCTAATATCCACTTCTATATTATACAGGTCAAATACTACTTAATATGGCTCCCTCTAGAAGAAAGGCTAACAAAATAACAAAGCAAAAGAAAGGCTTGAAAATGAAATGAAAATGTGTGGCAGAAATGAAGCGGTGATGTGATGAAATCCAAAATGCGGCTAAACCGTTCGCGTAAACTTATTACAGTAATCATAGTTCATCTAATGAATCCAAGACCTAATTAAAAATAGAGAAATAATTAAAATCAACGCGGAAAGTAACTACTAAGGTACAAAATTGAATCCATACAGGCAATTAGAGTAGGGGGTTGCACCGCTGTTCCATCGAACTCACGGGCTCATGAAATTGCATCCTTCAAATCAGTGATAATCATAAGATGAATCAGTTATTGAATCAGTTGAAATATTAGATACAGATTTTATGACCACTCAAGTCATTGTGGATAGTGACATGGGATGTGAAAAATAAATCCTACTCGGGGGGCTACGCTTTCGGTATGGTGCCTCTATTTCACAACAGCAATCTGCGAGGGCTTGTGATATATGCGAGAAGCAATTTCATCATTCCTGTTTGGGACTTGGAGAAGCCGAGCATAAGGAGGACAATTCTAACTGCGTGTGACGAGTGTAGTGACGAGTGTAGTTCCCAAGCTAATTCGATGGAACTTCATTTTTAGAGAATCTCAATTCATTGTTCAAACACTTTAAGCTCAATGTTACATAGATTCCAGTCATTCTTGTTTATTTTATTGATCTCCAATTATTCTTGTCAGCAGTTATTTTTACTTGTTCGAAAGAACCTCAGACGGTTCCGATTTAGAAGAAGTTTAAGACTGATTTTAAAAGTATAGTTAAACATGGATTTCTATTCGTTCTTTTCATTTGTTATTTATTGTTAATATTTATATAAAATTTAATTATATTTATACAAAACTGAGTTCAAATGCTCAATTTATTTATAAACTGTTTAAATAAATGTTCTGTTAATACAAGGAATCATTTATTGCAGGAGAACTGATATGTCAATCATATGGTGCCAATCACAGGTGCAACCAAAAATTTGGCTGTCAAACCCTGGGTCAAAAAATTGATTTCGAAAAAACGAGTTTGTGATGCTTTATGGCTTGAATTAGTGATTTTTCCAATACTGAGCAGTTTGAGGACATCCTGCAGCAGCAATAGATGTAAGTTTCAAGTTTGAACAAATGAAAAAACATAACTTAATTGCTTGTCAAAGTCGAAATTTCCCTTAAGGTGTCAAACACTGGTCCCTCCACCCTAGCTTGATAAAATACAGAGCCTGAAAAAAGGGGGAAAAGTAATCTTCGAAAGCATTATTTCAGTAAACGGGGTTTGCATTTTTTCTTGCTGTCAAAAAGAATATTCTGCCCCAGATCTATTCCTCGTACCGGTGGGTGAAAAACCCAATCCTTCGCCCTCATAATCTCGTCACAATCGACCACATCAAATGGGACCACACAGAAGTTACAACGGACAACTTGTTGGAGGGTTCTCCAGGAGTTCCAGGAGAGGTGAGGAGTCGGACTTCGAAGGCGGTGCTCGAAACTCGCTGCCGCCATCTACTCAGAAACCCGCAACTCGGGACCAAGTGTGTTCTTTGACTTTAGTTTGTTGATAAATCGAACTCTTGGGAAGTGGAGAAGCTCCCTTCTGAGACCTCTGGGTCTTTTCGAGTCCCGTTGGGGTTTTCCTGGAGAGATCTGGACTGTTAATACGAAAATGGAACGCCGCCGATGTGGTTCCGTTGTGACAGTGGTTGATGCTCCAACTAATCTCAATGCATCAAGAGGTTATGGGCCCGGTCAGGTGCCCGCAACTAGCGAGTCTGAGAATCTCAGCTTTATTAACCCTGGAATGCCCCGTGGGGTTTGTCAAACCCCAATCGCGATTCGAAGTCAGTTTATCATGTTGAATCCCGCACGTCTGGCTTTTCTCCTTCTCACCCCCCACTTCTTCCCTAAAGGCTTCAGCCTTCTTCCAGTTTATTACGTTCAAGACTTTCTGTGTGGTGTAGTACTTTTTTTTCCTGGGGTTTGACAACCCCACTGGGGAGTTAACCGCTAGTGATTTTTCTTCAATAGCAAGTGTTATTTTTTTTGGCGTTCCCACAGTTTTGTTATTGGGCTAATCGTTAGAAATGGCTGAAAAACGCTAGTTTTCGGATTCTGAAGACATTAGATCCATGTTGGAACACATTTACAGAAGATGCATATTTTGGCGGAGAAAATTCAAAACACGGAAGATAATGTCGAGTTACAAGAAGTTGCCTCCGATGAAGAAGCGTCCAAAAATTACAGTTTTGGAGAAACTAGTTCGATGTTCCTTCTGTGAACATCATAGATCTTCAAAGTGTTTGAGAATGTTGATCCTATTGCTTGGTGCCAATTTTATGTTACCTTTTCATTCTAGTTTTGTAAGTGGTATCAAAGTAATCTCCAGAAAAATGGGTTTGTTGATTTTATTTATTTATTTATTTATGTTTTTAAATGAAAATGTGCTAATTTTATATTGAAATTTTGTTACAATTAGGTACCTTCCTGCTATTATTTTTTTCTTCAAAGCGTGAGGTCTGCCTCACTATTACTTTTCTTCGTCATGAGTTTAGGTACCTACTTCATGTTTCTTTACACTCTTGATAACAGAATAAAAATAAAATTTGATTAAGTGTAAGTTATTTTTGAATTTTCTAACATTTTTCAAAGTTGGGGTTTGACACACCCCACCGGGGAGTTAAGTGTTGGAAATTTAGCCGGGACATTCCAGGGTTAAAGGAACTAGTTAGTCCAATCCTTTCTGCAAAAAGTGCGCAAATGACAAAATATCGCGTTTTTATAAATATCCAATTGCCACATGTGATACGTGATTTTGGGATATTTCTGTAATCATACAACAATTTCGTTTTTAGCGAATTTTTGAAGAAAAATGCGGTACTTGCAATGGATCCAAGAAAATTTTCTTCAATGATATCTGTTTTGAGACACTCCAAAACGAATCCTTGAGTCTAACGTTTATATATATATATATATATATATATATATATATATAATATATATATATATATATATATATACGTTGACGCGCGAAAACGTTGACAAAACCCTGTGAGTTTTATGTTTTTCTATATCTAATCCTACGGATTTCGTTTATATATATATATATATATATATATATATATATATATATATATATATATATGTGTGTGTGAGTGTGTGTGTGTGTGCGTGTGTGTGTATGTATGTATATCTGTTTTGTATATATATTTATTTATTTGTTTTATTTTTATTTTACTATATTTTTTTTTCCTATTCATTTATTTTTTAAGTTGCTTTTTAAGATTTGTTATCATAAATGTTTCCCCCACCCTCCCCTGTCAATATTTTAATTAATTTTATTTCCATCAACTTTAGGACACATAATTTCTATCTATTTTAACTAAATTTTGACTAAGATCCAACATTTTACTGATCCAGCCACCAACTCTACATTAATATCACATCATTTCCCCTCATCCTACTACCAACCTCGCTTACGAATCCCAGCCAGGCTTGAAAAAAAATTTTTTTTCCAAATTTTGAAGAAATAAACTCCAATTTTTAACTCCGTTCTTGCCCAAAAAAAAAAACAGGCTTCCCAGATGAAAGGAGGAGTTTGTTGGCCAACACTTTTCGTGAACAAAAAGTTGGTCAAATTTCAAAAAATGTGCTAAAAAAATCACTTAAAATTTAGCCATTGTTAGATTCATATTTTTAGCAGAACTTTAGTCAAAAGAAGTTTATCAACGACGGTTAAACTGGAAAATGTAGTTATATCTAATGAATACTTGCTACATAATCGATATGAATGGCAAATGTTCCAGTCATGCATCATGATCGTACGAGCGAATTTTCATGGGTTACAGTATTATATTATGTTACATTGTTTTGCAAAGTGAGGACTTTGAAAAAAAAAAAAACTCGTTCTAAATAGTAATATGCTATTCAAAATGAGATTTCGGATTTTTAGCTTTTTGCAGTTTTTATCGATTTTTTAGCACATTTTAATGAAATTTAATTCCGTTTTCAGCACAATTTGGTACATAAATTATTTAATGTTCTACTTAATAGTTAATAAACATTATTTGAGCAATATTCTCACTCAGTAATCAGTTTAGGTAAGAACCCCTCAGAACCAGGGTAGTGATACCACGGAGAACTCCCGTCGAGATGCCCTACTCGAGTAACTCCGTGGCACTTTTCCCTCACCACACCCCGCACCATGACACGGTTGCAGCAATGATCTTGATGTTGTTGGTCGCCACACCTTTTAACCCTGATCATTGCCGCAGGTCATTTCTATCATATTTACTTATCTTAGTATTCCTAAGTTGAGTTGAAAGTCACTGAAAACAATGTGACTGCGATTTGGATAGTGAATAGTTGAATATCAGTTATGACTTGCTAAGTTCCTATCCAATTCAACGCAGTTGGTAATGCCAATAAATAGCTTAAAATAGTAATTATGGTTATAATTAGGTATAATAATTAAACGTAGCAGTTAGGGTATCGAGAACGGACCGTTTTTTTACTATTGCCACCAGTTATTGTGGAACGAGCAAGATCCCCCTCCAATCGATAACCTGTGGCATTCTTCAAACTCATTTCAAGTAAGCAATCAATCAAATTTCCCGCCGGTACTGACGATCGGGAAGAAAAGATACTTACTTAAATCAGAAAGAGATATGTCTGAAGGGACGAAATTCGAAAGGCAGTTACGAAGTTACGGACGAACATCCATCAGCGATTCATTTCACTTTGATGAATTCTTGTCGTTTTCAATCTTTTCCAGCAGTGAAGATTGACACTTGAAGTGCCTCTGCTTCCATCGCCGTTTAAATCCTTGTGAATGCACATAATGAGGTAAGGTATTTCAATAGGAAGTAGGAAGTCGTTCTTTACATTCACCCAGTTACCTCATTGCAAGTAAGTCGATATCAATTTTATTTTAAAAGTGTCTGTAATTCCTTCAGTAATAACATAATGACTCATCTCTAATAATGCGTATGTAAATATGATATTTTAACATTCTCTGACGAGATTACCACGCATTCTGTTGGCTGTGGAGTTTAACACACTTATTGTAGATGATCAGGCCTCCGAAAGAATGCGTTCCGTTTCGTTCCCCATTGATATCAAGGCCCCCGTTCAGTAACATTTTCGCGCCCTATCATTTCGCGCCTTTTTCATTCATTAGGGATGTTTTCGAGTGCAAAGTTCAATTTTATTGTTTTATTTATTTATTTACTAGGCAGATGAGATGTAGGCAGTGCCAAATAGAGACTACTATTGTAAACAAAACGTGCTGGTAATGTCCTGCTTGTCGCGAGCAACCAGGTCTGTGACACGAACCATGTTTTGAAAACTGGCACAAGAATGTACTCGTATTTGTAGAAGAAGATACTGAGATGTGAATACCTATTCCATCATCCGACTACATCTTTCTCTTAGTTTAGTAGTACTATATTGTCAATTTTTTATTCAAATTTATAAACATGGACCTGTATGTTTCATACCTACCTAATTATACAATATGTTTTAAATCAAAATGAGTTATATTTTATCGTTCCTTGAAATGTATATTTATAAAAATCACTCATAGGGACCGTTTTCAGTTTCATGTTAAAATTATAATTTCCTAATAGTATACTAATAATAATAATAATAAAAATAATAAATTCCTGTATAGATTCATCTGCCTACAAACATTGCGGTTTTGTTTAGAAATATATAATAATCCTAGGTTTGGTATATGGGGACATCATTTGGATGACTAGGACAGACAATGAAACATTAGGGATAAAAAATGGGAAAACGTGTATTGTTCTTACCGTTTATTTGAAACCGAGGCCTCAAAAGAACACGCAAGCATTGCGGGTTGCATAACCAGCGTTACGTTACTGCCGATCTGGATCGATCGATCCTACTTCTAAAACTCCGCGAGATTCATCAAATTTCGGTTCCGCATCGTTGTTTTCGTCAATTGCTAGTCATAATAAGCAGGTATCAATAATCATCTCGAAAAAACAGGTCCCGTCACAAGGAGTTTCCACAAAAATCGGCGCCGCTCGGAACGTGTTAAAAAGTGTGCTCCTGCCTATATATATATATATATATATATATATATATATATATATATATATATATTTATTATATATATATATATATATATATATATATATATATATATATATATATATATATATATATTTGTTTAAGCCTATGCCTAATATGCTTGAGGTAAGACACAAGATTTTATAGATAAATTTAAGACATGAAGTAAAGGGTTTTTATGGAGGTCGACAAATTTTTTTATAACGTGGAGGTGTATTCCATCTATACCTGGGGCCGACCTACCTTTCATCTGATTTATTAAAATAATGGGTACTTTCCCGTTATACCCCCTCCCCCCCCCAGTCAATTTGTCTTCAACACGCCCGCCCGATGTTTCTAGGCATTTCTTCTTACTTAGATTATGCGAATTCATGTTTATGTATTCTTGAGAAGCGAGCTTGCGAGCATCCAGACCATCAAATTACAACATCACGCCAATTTGTATTTTTTTCAACAAATCCTCACACAGACATCAGGCAACTTCTGAAAACACGGTAATTCAACAAATCCTCACCGACATTGGCAACTTCTGAAAACACGGTAATTTATTTTGCTTCCGAGACTGCAAGGCAGCGGAAGCTTTGTTTTCACTTTCGAAATGAAAAAAAATTTTTTGCTCCAAAATCAAAATTTCCACTCGCATTTTGCGTTTCAGAGCCTCCTGAACAAATTTGGTTCCGTGTCTGTCTGTCTGTCCGTCCACATTTCCTTGTAACAGCCATAACTTCCACAATTTTGATCCGATTTTAACCAAATTTTCAGGAATCGTGCGGGTTAAGCTCTAGATGGTCCCCTATCAACTTCATCATGATCGAATCAACGGTAGCTTCTGCGCAGGCGCTAACGTGAATTCCTTGTGACGGTCATAACTCGGTCAATGTTGAACGGATTTCGGTCAGATTTTCAGGGATGATGTGGGTAAGGTCCCTTGAGGTCCCATAAGACAATCATCATAATTGCATTAGCGGTACGCTCTGCGCATGCGTGAACGAAATATTCTTGTTACGGTCCTTGCAACAGCCGTAATTTCCACAATTTTGATGCGATTTTCTTCAAATTTTTAGGGATCGTGCGGATATAGCTCTACATGGTCCCCTATCAGTTCCGTCATGATCGAATCAACGGTAGCCTCTGCGCAGGCGCAAACAAAATTTTCTTGTTTCGGTCATAACTCAGGCAATTGTGAACGGATTTCGGTCAGATTTTCAGGGATGATGCGGGCAAGGTTTCTTGAGGTCCCGTATCACATTCTTCGCGATCATCAGCAGCGGTACGCTAGGCGCATGCGCGAAAGTGATGTTTTTGTTACGGTCACAGCTTAGTTAATTTTATCGGATTTTGTTCAAATTTTCAGAGATGATCCCGGTAGAGTCCCTTGAGGTGCCATACGAATCGTACGGCACCAGCGATCGTACCAGTGATTGTGCCCATCATGCCGGGAATTTATTTGCTAGGAATATTCCCGGCCGGGAATTAATTTTTTAATTTTTTTCTGGATTTTTCCTGGAAAATTTTTAATTTTCTGGAATTTAATGGTGACGTACTGTGAAGGTCACGAGGAAGCTCATGTGCCATTTCCTTGGCAGTGTATTTTTAAATAATATAATTTCTTCCCACACCTTGAAATTGTCACCAATTCTACGTAAATATGTAATCTAAGTAAGAAGGAATGCCTAGAAACATCGGGCGGGCGTGTTGAAGACAAATTGTTGGGGGGGGGGGGGGGGGGGGATAACGGAAAAGTGCCAAATAATGATTAAAGCCAGAATTTATTAACTAAATCACACAGGAGTGTACGTTTCGACGAGATCTTCCTACATTCGGAATTTCAATGCCGAGATGAGGCACGACCTATCCCATCTCCAGCGGCCTGCGTTTATTCACAGATTGTGACGCTGACCTGGTCTGTTAGTCCTTACAAAAACAGGGAACGTGTCAGTGGGAGACAAGCGTACAGTTTTATCTGTCCCCTGCCGACGTCCGACTGCGCACTCCGTACCGCCCCTTCCATACACCAACCTACATTACCGGCACCCACTTCTGGAGCATCTGCCTCTACTGCTTTCAGCTCAGCTGAATGACCCGCCTGGGTTGGCACTCGTTGTTGTCCATCCCGTTGTCTCCCGGGTTTATCGAGACTCATTTTGTCAACGTTTTTCTAGCGGAGACAGCGCTCGCTTTGCTCAGCTCTTCCCGGGGATCGTTGAAATTCAATCAGCCGATGATCGATGAATTGTCAGTCAGTCCGGTCGCTATAGCAAAACTATCTGGTCACTCTAACAATCTGATGTCGCAAAAGCAGAAAATGCTCGTATTCGTACGAGGTATTCAGGCTTTCCTCGAAAGGGAAATGTGAACATCAGATGCGAGGCTTCTCACTACATTTCAATTTGTTTTTAATTTACTGAAAGCTATTGAAGTTTTCCTTTGCCTAGGCCAATTTCATCATAAATCCCCTAAATTTTAGTAGAAAATGAAGCTATTAATATAGCTCCGAAAATTTTAAAATGAAAATGTTCCGAAATTATCCTAATGGAAATCCGTTTTGAAGTATTCTGAAACGATTCCTGGGATGTGTCGCAGCCCCATTGTGAAATCAGCCTTTTTAACAAAAAGGCTGAGCGTGATCCGCCTTAGTTTGGTGGTCTGGATGCTCGGAAGCTCGCATCTCAAGAATACATAGCATCAAGTAGTAGGTACATCCCTTAGTAAAAATTCAGGTTAGTTCGACATATAGGTCAAAATGATGTGTACAGTTTTTCATTCCAACGTTTTCAGTACGAAAAGGCGGAGTGTTGTAAAAAAGTTCCGGTCATGCAGCACGATCGTATGAGCAAATTTTTTCGTAAATTATCGTACTATGTTATGTGCATTGTATTGAATATTGAGCACTTTGAGTGAAAAGTAAATTATAAATACCAATTTAATCGCACGTAATTCGTTATAAGTAATAATCTGCTAATCGAAAAGGGATTTAGAAGTTTTCACTTTTTTGGCAGTTTTTACCAATTTTTATGCACATTTTAATGGAATTTAGGTAGATTTTTCTGCTTAATTTCATGCATCAATTTTCGATTGCTGTATTTTATAGTTACTAATCTTTATGTGAGCAATATTCTTCTAAAAAATATAAATATAACGATTTTTAGCAGTTTTTTTCTATTTTTAGTTATTTATTCAGCACTTTTTTTTGAGATTTTACCTATTCAATGTGCCCTAATTCCTAAAACACACACACACACACACACACACACACACACACACACACACACACACATACACACTCATATAATATATATATATATATATATATATATATATATATATATAGTCTGCCGATGACGCCGAGCCGGGAGCGAAACGTTCAGACGGATTGTGAGTCGTACCAATTCCTTTTCTTCGTTTTATTGTTTTCCCCTTCAGGTTAATACATACATATATATATATATATATATATATATATATATATATATATATATATATATATATATATATATATCATATCTCAGATAACTCTCCTTAGGATTGAGGGAAAAAAAAAAAAAAAAAAAACGTTTTTTCCCCAAAAATTAAGCATTCCAAAAAGAAGGATGTGTTCACTGGGCAGAACTTCTGGAGCCAATTTTAATTTGTCAAATTTTCAAAATGTGCTGGAAAAACCACTAAAGAAGGTGGCAAATCGCTAAAAATCGTTACGTTTAAGTTTTCAGCGGGGTATTACTGGGAAAAAAAAAAAAAAAATCAACTAAGAAATAAAACATTAAAAAATTTGATGCATAAAACGATGCTGGAAAATGTACTTTAATGTACTTTATCAATGGGTGCCCCAAAATTTATATACCTGCAAATAATGCTGGAGATCATGTGCAAATATGCTCATAGATCATGCTGCATGACTGGAACTCTTTTCCAGGAGAAAAGGGGGCTGTTATCAGCTGATTTCCGTTGTTACTTGTTTTTGAATGTTGCGTGGCTTTCGTTGTTTTATGTTTTTTGTTTACTCACTCCCTTTAAAATTAAAATCTTGGAGCCTGATGAGGAATACATTGAGTAGAAAATTTGCCATGATTTGTCTCATAGACCTATTGAGCGATACTTGTTGATACTAGTGTTCCAATACGGGTCGTATCTCTTCTGTTTATCATTGTGCAGAAACATCGGACAGCGTTCCGCTGCACTGATTCGTGATCGATGTATCGTACTTGTACATTCATATATGCACCCTTCTCCAATTTATAGAAAAAGAGCGAATAAGTATCCCCCTAAGAAAGATCGTCGTATCTACAGTTGAAATTTAACTGAGAAAAGTGAGGTAAAAATGGAAGCTTACTAAATTGTTCCTAGGAATGGTTAAAGGCATTGTTATTGTTATCGATTTTAAGGGTAGCCATGTTGCCCTCCGTCACTAAATGGACACAATTCATGGACTCCACTGGGTACAGTTATGACCACTGGTTAACACATACAGCGGATAAAAAAAATCCCAAAAATAGAGAACTACGACTTTAATGTTCTTTAAAAAACCATTTCTTCATCTACTCGAGAAGATTTGAAACAATCAGAGCATTGATGTTAATATCCAAGTTTGATAGATATGGCGCATTCCGATAGCCGTATTCACGAATTTCTTCTTTGTGTTGTAGGCGCGACTTGCTGTGGTCATGGGTTTAAAAGAAGATTAAGAGCTGAAACTGTTATGAGAAAAATAAACTAGAATTGGGCGTTACCTAATTTTTATTTCATTTAATTTGGGATGGAAAATGTTTTTTGATTTGCGTTTTTGCGCGATTTTAATGAACTCGATGGTCTGAGGTGTCAAATTTTAAAGGGTGGCGAATTTAACAACCCCTCGTGTTACGCGGTTGCCCAACACAAGGTCAGCCTTTATCTGTGACCTCGTATTTCTGCTGCTGAGGCTTATACTTTGTTAACCATTTCATGATAGTACACACGCCAAAATAACAAGGCAGAAGGGCAAACACATCTTTGGGGGCCAATAGGAGCAATTATGTGAAACAAAGATGGGCCTCCCCAAGCTATTCTCCGTTGTTGGCGCCTGATCCAACCATTCATACCAGAGTACCGCCCACTCGTGCCACACTACCACCCACCAGGGCCTTGGGTAGCGAAGGAGAAGCGAACTGGCCACCTTCCAACGTTATCGCTTTCCCGCATCTCCTGCCAAACCAGTCAATAAACTAGCGCACCCTGATAATAAAACACCCAAAAACGCTGGGCGCAATAACCAGAAATAACGAAGAAGTGGGCGGGAAGGTTGGGATTCCAACGGATGGACGGGGATGGGGCTGACTTATAGCTTGTAGCGCGATTTCGCTCCAATTGTTACAAGCTTTCTAACACGATGGCTGCCAACGACCAGACAACTACGGATCTCCGCACCTTCTGCCAATAGGGAAACGGGTTAAATGTACAGTCCGTGTTTTCGTTCAATTCTACTACTCGAAGTTGACGTGCCCAAATCTCTAGCGTGAATTGTAACATTTTGCTTTGGACTGTTTCAGTTACAAACAACCATAAACAAACATTACTTGTTCAGATTATTTTAGAATTGACTAAAATATATATTGAACCACAAATTTTTGACCTTAAAATTCCTAAACATCTTTTATTAGTGAAGCATGTGTACATCTGCCAAAATTGGAAGAGTATAAGTGAAAATACCTAGGCTTGCAACTCGACTGCCACTTGAAGCGGAAAGAACATATTGAACTGGTAGTGAAAGAAAAGAAGTAAGCATTTTTGCTTAACCATTACCGTAGGTTTGTGTTCGAGAAAGAAGAGGAAAACATGTTTGTTCTTCAAAATCAAAATGGCCACTTGCTTTTTGCGTTTCAGAGCTTGCCGATCAATTTTGGTATCATGTCTGCCTGTCTGTGTATGTGTGGTAAATCCTCTTCAAGCCCCCCAAAACTATACCAAGTCTTAATCAGATTTTGATAAAAATTTCAGAGATTTCGCGCGTTAGCTCCTAGACCGTCCCAAATCATTTACAAGCCGTCAGATCAACAGTAGCCCGTACGCATGCGCGAACGTGAATTTCTTATATCGTCGGTTTCTCATCATCTATTGGTCCGATTTCGATCAAACTCGATAGTTGGGTACATGTGTTAGAAGAATGCCCTCTTCATTTCTTTGATCGAATGTCCTCTTCTTGTGTCTCGATTCTTATTGTAGAATCCAAAATAACTCCATCCTTGGATCCTGGCAAGTACGCTATTACGTAAATTCTTTGTTGACTTTCTTAATCAGTAATTCCACGCATATCCTCTTGGACAATGTAACTATTGGACCACAGAGTATTAGCAACGATGGAGCAGACAGAATGGTGGCTCCGAAGAAATTGTAAATTAGTGCAGGAAGATGAGCCGCTTTAATGCTTTAATTTGTTACGGGAAAGTCCCAGCCTACTAGAATTACTTATTTTTGGAGTTGTGAGGCCTTAGTAACGTAAATACGTATAAGTCGTGCTGCGAACATATTTGTATGCTCGTGGTCACGTTTCGGGAGAATGAATCAAAACGGTAAATATTGGGAAGTTCACATCCAGGCCGTCAGGTTGCATCCCTGAGCCAACACATCCCTTCCGAAATTCTGGATCCAATACCGAGCGGGAAGAAGAGGTATATCGCCAGAGGTATGGATTTATACCCCAGAAGGCGATCTGGGAACTCAGTTCGCGCTCGGCAAACACTCATACCTCATCTCCTCAGCCTCTTTTACCAAACACAGGCTCCGGCCTTAAAACTCACTCACTCCCCTTTACCTAACATAAAATTGTAAAATATCACAAGTAATATAAGTTCTAGCATATAAAATCTAAGTTCTAGCATATGCTCTGTAAAATGATTCCAAAGATTTTGTTTCATCAGTTAAAAGATTTAATACAGCCTATACCTATCCATTCAATGAGAGTTCTCTTTAACCCTATCTAACCCTTCTTGTCTTCCAGAAATACTCTGAGATTTCCATAGGGTAGGCTCAGTAAGCTATTTTTGCTCGCGGGTATGTTTGGAAATATCTCAGAACAAGGTAGGCTCAGCAGGCAAATTTTTTTCTCGTGGGCACTTCCAAACTCCAAAGAATACTGTGAAAATATTCCGTAGGTTAGGCTCAGCAAGCTATTTTAGCCCGTGGGCATGTTTCAGCAATTACTCAGATAGGTTAGGCTCAGCAGGATATCCAACTCGCGGGCATGTTTCTGAAAGGGCTAGTTGGTAACCACTCTCCCATTCAACAAATAAAAATATCACATAGAACGAATGCAGCGTAAAAACATAAGTACAGATAGTTTGACAGACTAGGATATGACAAGTGTTTACGAGCGTCGTAACAGATCGAATGGGGAAGTTCCAGGAATGAGCAGTGATCCATTCGTAGCTTGCCGCTTGGCCAGTGTCCACTCCCGCTCTCTCATTCCTAATAATACCAAAGCCAATTCAAAGCAAGTTTATCTCAATTTCGTTAATTCCCAGAAGTTTATTTCGTTCCTAGATAGGTCAAAAAATACTTGCACAGATTTTGGCAGCGCTACTCATGTTTGCAATCATCACTCTCACTATACAAGTTTTTCTGGAATACTACATGCATGACATTCAGGGTGAGAATTTCTAGTATTCATTTTGTTTGCGCACTTCATTTTAACAACTTTACAACGATAAAACATATAAATTGGAATTGATATTTTATGTCATATTTGTAAGTATTTACAGATTTTAGAGTAAAGGTGTCAACTCGTAAATCGACAATTCACAGTTGACAATAGACAATGCCCGAGACGAGGATAAGCCGACGTCCTGAATATGCAGTTCTCTGACCCAATTCACACAAACACGACTGCGCTGATGTCAGCGAATTATGAGACATGGCGTGACGTTGAAAAGAGGCTAAATTCCCCCACTCGCACCCTGGAAAGGGGTAAGGAGAATTGTTGACCGCCCTGTAACTTACGTCACGAAAACTTGTACCCAATGAACGGAATGAACAATTAGAAGGAACGACTTGGAGGAAATTGCTGGGCGATGATTGGGCCCACCAAAAGCAGACACGCCCTGGACGAGTGAATAAAACTGTTTGACGAGCATCAGCTCGAGGTCTTGTTTCTGAAATTGTGTAAACGGCCGGAGGCGGAATTTTGTCCGTTGAGGGAGCAATGGAAGACGGACCGGTCGCAGGTCTCCCACTCTTCGGCGCCCGCGTACCAATGACGCCAAGACGAATTCGGCAGCCGAAGATCAGCGAGTCTCCCTAGCCAAGAGACGCAAATGCTGAGGAGGATTCAAGATTAACAGAGAGCCGTTCAGCCAACGGTAAGCAAACACCCCCTTTTCCATTTCCTGCCCAAAAACAGTCTCTCCGACACCCACTCAAGTACACCCAGACGCTTCAAGAAAACGTCCCGCGGTTTCCCTCGGTCGCGTCGTGTCCGATAAACCTGCGCGAGACGGAGTAGTGAATTTTGGAGGCTTAGGTAGGTGTGTATATAGGAGTATAAAGGACTGTAGGTAGTTTCTCTAGCGCTAACAAACATATGTTATAACCTGGTCATACAAGTGTATTTGAAGAACGAACAAATGTCTGAATATTCATAATAAATACGTGTTGACCAACTCAAAATTGTCATCATGCTTGTCATTCAAAATTTTCATCATTATTAACCAATCCACTTATGATTTGTTATTCTTCCCAAAGCAGCGTGGAGACAGGGGAAGTATACTCTCTGGTTATGGTCAAGTATCTCACGAGCCTGACGGTGCGTATTGAGACGAAGACGGGAATTTTTAATCTCGTCAAAACTAAGGGATCAAGAGGCAAACAAATCTTACCCTTACAAAAGGTATTCGGGGTATAATATAGTTAATAACGAGTGTGTTGAAATATAATAATATAATATAAAAGTATAACAAAATAGTACAGCTAAAGTATCCAAGGAAGGATTGTTGAAGAATAAATTGATAGAAAGTAACAGAAGTCGTTGACGAGCTTATCATATCTCTTGGGTATTTTTGAAATTGATAAAACAGAACGTAACAATGGGAAGGGTCTGAATGTGATGTGGAGAACATCCAACAATATCACTCCACCCTTACCGAATGGATTTGTAAACAACGTCTTCGGATGGTGTCGTAAATCCATCGATTCGTTTGAGCATATGCTTTGATAAGCAGTGGAAAGAGATAAGAGGGCAAAAGGCCATTGAGAATTGTATATATAAAGGGGAGAAGACGGAATTTATGGTATTTATGGAGGGAAAGGTTGTTTTCGCGAACTGAGCACCTGGATTTCATAATGCAGGCGTATCCAAACCCATATCTTATGCATGAGTTGCGAGCGACTCTCAGTTCGATTTGACCTGCCGAATGGTAAAGATAAGAGAATAACGTAGTCGGAGTTTAATAAAAACATAAGCAAAGAAACGCATATAAAGTGAAACAGAGTATGGCCTTTAGGGTAAGTGTAAGTTGCTGTATAGGCCAATTCAAATAAATCCTAACTACATTCTTCGATTATCTGTCTGTCACAGTACCACTTAGGAATATTACTGATGAATAAAATTATGCTTTTTCCACTGATATATATATTCTTAGTTGAATGATCTTGACGACAGCTTTTCGAAAAGTTAAAATGTGAAGAGTAGCGGATAATCGGATGCCGGCTAAATGGGGGACTTTCTGTGCTGTAATCTATGACGTCATCTCATTGTCTTTGTTTTGTATTATTATCGACATATCAATTTGTTTGCTTTGGTACATAATCTAGATAATCGTCATGAAATGGATCATCACGGAAACTCGTTACGCAAGCTATGAACAGGGCGTGCTTGCTCGATGAGGAATGATGTTTATAACACCTTCATATGCATCATTGCTGTAGTACCGTCAACCAACCTGAATAAGTGTTGAGTATTTTGGGAAATGAAAAAGTGGCATCAACTCATGAATCAGTCTTTCAATTTCCCGGAAACATATTTATGATTTAATGTTTTGCCGCGACAACGGAAACAGTTTCCATTCCTGATGATTTCCTTGGAGCAATAGAAATGCCTCACTGTGTTGCGGACTTGTACGCATGTATTTACAACTCTTGTCACTCATAGATTATTTCACTCATTAGCAAGTTCTATCAAAATTAGAAGTTTCGCGACTTTATAGTTTTTTTTACCATACCCTACCGATTTTCGAGTTGACAATCAACATTCACGGGTTTCAGGAACACTGAATCCGATTCCAAAGAATGCAAATCCAATTCATGAATGTTGCACACACATTGAGTACCCTCAGGTTTGGTCAGTCCACTTTTATCATTGTTGCCAATTCCGTTGAATATAAGCATCTAGATCCTGGATAGAGTAGGAGTGCAGGTATCGAAAAGCTGTCGACTCAGTAGTTTCCATTACAAATACATTGAGTCCCCTACCATCCGTGAGACAAAAACTTCTACAAATCTACAGTCCGAATGTACCCAGAGAATCAGGTGTGGCTTGTACTCTCTAGCTGCAATGTATGACAAGAAATGGTACTGTTGTCACCTCCCAGACCAGCAGCACGCACATGCCAGTCATAATCAAACATGAAAGGTCGAGAATGTCAGCTGCTAGTGCGATTATTTTTTCCAGCCGTCTAAGAAAATATAATTACTCAATTCCCTGTGTGCTTATTGTTTTGTTTCATGAACAATTACACAATATACTGAACTAGGTTGAAGTATTTTGCGTCAAATAAGAACATAATTACGTGTTATCATGAAGTATTTTTTACCAAAAATACATTGGTACCATGATCCATTAGGTGTATGTCTTTCTCGTAGTTTCCATCTTCTTCGATACTCATTTAATCTATCAAATCTTCCGGTGTATAATTACTAACTTATTGATAATAATAAATAATGGTAGGTATCAACCTTCCCAGTAACTTATAGTAGATAATACCTTTCAAACTAAATATACCTACAATTGCTAAAATTGAAAATTTTCTTTAAAATTTGGACTTTGGTTAACGAGATAAATAGTAGGTATCCCAGCTTTCATTCAACGTTGAATCATTTTATTAGCTACATTTTCAAGTAATCACATTGCTTCTCGTTCCATAAGGTTTCAAATTTATTGCTGTGATTTGAAACGAAATTATGAATCTCACTGAATATCTAACAAAATATTTATATATCTAATATTTTATGCATTCTATAAGTTCATAACCCGATTACGTAGGTTTTTGGGGAGATATGAACTGAAAAATACGTAAAGACGAAATTAAATCAAGTGCTCAAGTTCATACTGCATTATGCCACCTTTGTGATCAGCTAATATTCTTAAGAGTGATATGATGAAGTTACTAATTTTTACAGCGACCAGGCAGACGAAGGAACCATAACAGCTATTCCGCACGATGTTCATATTTCCCAAACGCAAATTAATAATTTGACCATCCGATATTATTTTTGACCCGAAACAGAGATAAATTATTAATTTCTACCCCAAACAACCCAGAGGACATCAGAAAGTTAACAAATCCAATTTAATTTGCAAAAAGACAACATTAGCTGCAAATGGTATGTCTACAGAAATCTGATAAATTGTATTTATTTTTTCTTTATTTATTACGTTTTTAATTCAATCGAAACTACATGTCTGTGAGTGGTGTAATGATTTTGAACCCTTCGAATGAGACAATAACAGTTTTGTGTTATGAATCAATGCATAAGCTTAGGAGTTGGAGAATACGATTCATTCGTAGAGAGAGACTTTCAAGAATACCATGCCTACTGAGAGGCTCCCAATACGAGGTTGAGAGGTTTCTGTGGAGGAGATTTCACACAGAAGTAAAAACTAGAGAAGAATCACCTAATATCTGTAATTTTGATTAACTTCAAATTGAAGAAAAACTTGAGTCCATCATACGATGAACTCCTGGTTTCTTCGCGTGTAGCAACGTACTAAACGATTTCACATCCAGTAGGAATATCGTTTAATGAAAAACGGTTCCGGAGATTTTCTCGCTAAGTAGCATCTGTAGCTATTGTTCCCTCCACCACAAAATTTTGGTTCACTGGAACCGTCGCCGCAACCATATAGCTATTTACAAAGGTGTTGTCACAAACTAAAACGCAGGAGAGAGAGAGAGAGAGAGAGAGAGAGAGAGAGAGAGAGAGAGAGAGAGAGAGAGAGAGAGAGAGAGAGAGAGAGAGAGAGAGAGAGAGAGAGAGAGAGAGAGAGAGAGAGAGAGAGAGAGAGAGAGAGAGAGAGAGAGAGAGAGAGAGAGAGAGAGAGAGAGAGAGAGAGAGAGAGAGAGAATGTAATATATTCAATAGTGTAAACATACTAGCATAACAGGAAAAAACGTATTTGAATATTATAGCTTGCCGATAGGCAGAGCCTGTGTTGACAAGCTAGAGACCCATCCAATTCAATCCAAATTTGGTTCGACCAAAAACATTTTCGAACTCCGAAACATTTTCGGAATGGCAGCTGGTCTCTGTACACTAAGTCATGCAAAAGACAGGCCGTTGCGCTGTACAGCTAGTCTCTACCCATTTACGTAGAATCGATTGCTGGCGGATGAAAGTACTGTGGTCCAAACCGCCTTGTATTTCACTGAACTGGCCTGGTAAAAAAGGTCCGTTGAAAATATTCAAGGTGATCACTGAAACGGAGGACACTGGTGATCTCTTAGTCAACTGAACTCGTCTGGAAAACGTCATCGTCTGCTCCACCAGTTTAGGAGTTGGAGAAGATGATTGATTCCCAGGGACAGAAAGACTTGGGGAGAATTCAAGTGCGAGAGCGTGTTGAGGCAAGTGGGTGAGGTTGCTGCGGGGGATCGCAGACCAGACGAAAAGAACCGAGTTGAGAGGTCTGGTGACTGTGAGAGAGCGAGAGGTGGTGGTGGGGGGGTCTATTTGTGCGGATCTCCTTCGTTTTCCAAGGAGGAAAGATATTTACCGTTTTCGATTGTAACCCCTTCCCCTCCCCCACCACCCCTACCGTCACGCCAATCTCACCACTTCTCCTCTTTCATGCCCCAACGCCCACGGGGCTCCCCGTTTTCCGCGCTGTCGCAGCTACCCCGACCGCTCTTTTTACTCAACTCCCCAGAGCGGATGCCGACCAAGACCATATTACAATATTTACTTTGTTTACACCGTGGTGTGTAGATTACTTGGGGCGAGGGGAGGTTACAATCTACCCTCCGACAGTTGGAGTGAAGAGCGAAAAAAAAAAGTACAGACCCAGCGGGTGAAACTCGTGGACCGGGATGCTGATAAAAAACAGGGAGTGGGATCCGTTCCCAAAATATGTGCATCTCTTCTCTCTTTTTTTTCCCTAACCAATGGGAAGCCAGAGGAAAAAATTCCCGGAGGGATTTTTGATGCCGGAGCCCGAAAAAATTACGTCTTTAAGAAACCACTGGCATCGAATAAAACAAGTACAAAGAAACTGTGAAGGATTGATTAAAGAGGCGGAACGGACAATAGAGATGGTTTCTCGGAACATGAACAATTTCGGAAGTTTCTCACCGTACTAAACTAAAATTTCAAATGAGATGTAAATTATAATATGTGACAACTAAGGGATATTCAACGAAATTAAAAGATATACATCAGCAAGTATAAATATTAAATTGATAAAATTCTGTATGTACGGGAAGAATTCTCCCCGAATTTCGGAGCCCGGATGTTGCGTAGCAGCGGCATGTGCACCTCAAGTGTTTGTCTGTCCTGTTAATTGTTAGCCTTCGTTCATACTTGATTGGTTCTATCTCCCAGCCCGTCCAATAAACTAATATAATTATAACAACTATAATTTACCTTTCACCTGTGGCGATATTATTTAAGCTATGCCCGTACTATTGCATGTTCAGCTATCGGTTGTTACTAATGATGACTTAACCGTCGACAAAAAGTATTGAGAAGGCAATGTTGGCGCGATGTGGTGACTAAAGGATGATTTCTCCTGGTCCAACGTGCAACAAAAACAGGTCCAAAGTCTGTAATTTCAAAAAGTTGGTCCAAAGTTGATTCCCCCGAAATTCAAGCTCCCTTGCACCTGTGAATATCTAGGCTATGCCCTTTCTATTGTTTTTTCAGTTACTGTGTGCAACTGATCCGTGAAACATAGTGAAACAAAATTTACATATTTCCGAAACGTAGTGGTCACAAGGATTTCACTTCCTTGGTTGACTTGGAGGCTAAATAATTTAATTTTCCTTCAAGATCTAGTGATTAATAGAGTAGATTATGGGTGAGGGTAGGGGTGGAGGTGGTCAAAAATGTTTAATCCTGTTGGGTGTAGCAGTGTTGCATTGACTCCGAACATAGTTGGCTATTAAAGCTTCATTAGGGTCGTTTAAAGATAAAATCACCAAAGAAGAGGAGCTCTCAGGATATGCAGTGCATACAGGACAGTTTCTGGCCCCGCTGCTCAGTTATTGCAGGAGTGGTCCAAATAGATTCGCTTGATTAAGAGCGAAGGAAGATCTACCTGCGGAAGGGAACGAACCCAGTGCGGCACATGAAGAAAGAGGAAAGGGGAGAAACACTTAGGAAATGGCAGGCTGGATGGGAGAATGAGACCCAGGTCGCTGGACATACCGGTTGATTCCCAGCCTGAACGTCTGGGTGAATAAGAAGCGCGGTGAGGTGAATTATTACCCAGTTCCTCACTGGCCATGGTTACTTCCATTCATTCCTCGCAGAGATAGGGAAGACGGAGGATCAAGGATGCAGCTACTGCCGACAGGGGAATGAAGAAGCCCATAGAGTAGGAGAGATTGTACCGGAGACCATTGTCAACATAACCGAGAAGAAAAACTGGGGCGCGGTGGCAACATACATTTTTGCGGTCCTAAAAGCCAAGGAGCAGGATAGATTCGGGGAATAAAGAAGACATAAAAAGATGAGGAGCCAGAATGGCCAAAAATGGAACCATCTCGAAGTAATTCTAAATAAGTGGTTCCGGGGTAGTTCTCCATAAGAAGAGGGAGTGGTGGTTTTTAGATGAGTATGCCCAAAAGGGAGAGTCCAACACTGTCGAGGAGCACAGTCACTCCTCTTCGTTCAAAAAGAATTTTCCCCACTCAAAAAAAAAAAGATAAAATTACTGAAATGTTCTTGTGGCCATCGGCAATGGTATTATGGTCGCTCTGACAGGAAAATTTGGGAAAGAATGAACTAGCATGAAGAGAACTCCAGGGTATATTAGGGTAAACCTACATTTGCGAATTATCATGAGGAATTCAATTATAGTTACAATATTGATTTGACAGATAGTTTGAAGAATTTCCTCATTTTTGTCCAAAGGGAGGTAGGTATGTTGAATCTTCGTGAAAAATGAAAGGCTAGGTAAGTTTCTAATTGAGGATATCCCACAATATATTTCACCATAAACATTCCTGTTACCCAATTCGCAATGATAAAAACGTCTGCCAAGTAGGGTGGGCAGTGTAGCTTCCTTACACATTGTACCATGGACATATAAAATTAGTTGAAGAACAAAGTACGAGTCGAAATAATTATTAAGTCGACGTTATGAGAAATTAACGACTCGTATTACTCCAATGGCGATGAAATTTATTGGTGAACGTATAAACTGCACAATCCTTGAAAATTTCATACAAATCGATCCATTCGTCTCGGAGTTTTGTCTTTGTCGATCAATTTTAGTTTTTAGGATACACATTAGTTATTACTCCACCAATCGCGATATAATTTATATGGCATTTTTCTAGAACGTATAACCAATCACTTACCGGGTTTCAACGAAATCGGACTGATAGATGATAAGAAATCGAAGTTGCAATAAATTAATGTTTGCGCATGCGCACAGAATACTATTTATGTGACGGTCATGGAAGTTATAGGGGACTGTCTAGAAGCTAACCCGCAGAACCTCTGAAAATTTCATCAAAATCGTTTCATTAGACTCGGAGTTTTGTCTGTGTCAATTGATAATAGTTTCGTGCATGCGCAATGTTTATTACTCTATCAATCACAATATAATTCATAGGGCATATTACCAGAACATATATCTACCCAATTACCTACCGAGTTTGAACGAAATCGGACCAACAGATGATGAGAAATCGACGTTATGAAAAATTCATGTTTGCGCATGCGCACAGGCTACTGTTGATTCGACGGCTTTGAAAATTATAGGGGACCGTCTAGAAGCTAATCCGCACAATCCCTGAAAATTTCATTGGAATGAGATTGAAATTTGGTATAGTTTTGGGCGTGACAAGGATTTACCCCAGACAGGCAGACATACAGACAGACGGACACGGATCCAAAATTGACCAGTAAGCTCTAAAACGCAAAAAGTAAGTGGGAATTTCGATTTTAGAGGACAAACATTTTTTCTACTTCCACCACCAACACCTTCGGTAGTGAATAAGCAACAATCTCCGGAGTGTTATTATTGCTTACCCCCCCTCCCCCCTTCCACCCTTTCAGTCACAAACTGCCATTGGGGCCCACGATGGCAATCCGTTAGTGACGGAGAACAACATGGCACCCCTTAAAATTGAACCCCTTGTAGTGTTCTCCCTGACATCATGTTCAATGCCGCTAATGACACTTCCGGTTGAGGTGCACCATAAATAGTTAAACTAAAAAATATAAATCAAAACGGTTCGAGTTACCTAACCTTCACTTTTTTTTACTAGATTTAATCCCCATTTCACTTACCAGTCATCTTTTAATTTGGTTGAGGTTGCAGTAAAATCAGTATCGCGCCTTATTTTCCGGTCCGGGTATCAAAGCCATAGTAAACCATTATTTTTAAAACTTGATATTTTACCCCCACGACTCATTTATGTTTCCAAATTACTCCAATACTATTTTAGTCATCACTTTTTCTCTGTCCCCCGATTACATGGTGTAACTCGTCTGCATTCTAGCATCGTGATACCAATCCCTCACCCTAGATGTGACTTTTATATGAGGCAGTGGCCGTATTCAGACCCTAGACTTTTCATGGAATTGCCTACTCATATGAAATACATTGAAAATTAGAAGAAATTTAAAACTATTATAGATGATTATTTGATGCAGCATTATTCTACTGGTTTGCGTTATGAAATTTCATTACTAAACCTCCTTTAATCATAAATATGATGTGTTATTTATGATATAATTTGTTGATTTCTGTATGAATTTCGTATTTTCGATTTATTTTTGCTCCTTAGAGATGTTTTGATTTTGTTTTGATTTAGCATTTCATTTTATTTTGTACGCAACTCCTGATCTCCGGACAATTTCTTCAAATTATGGACATCAGTAATTGCCTTAAATTTTATTTCCTTTTCTCTCAGTTATATTATTTTTGTAAGTATCAAATACTTTGTTCGCACTTGATTGATTATATCTCCCAGCCCCTTCCTTCCTCTCGTCCAATTGGATAGAGCTTCCTTTCTCCACTGACTACATATTAAATGCCCTTTCTATTGGATATTCAGAATCAGTGTTTGTTACTGATTTTGCTTTGTTGACCAACCCGTCCTCCAGTTGGTCAACTTACTATATTATTATGTAGTAGGGATTATACCGCATTTGTACATATTTTGTTTGGTAGTATCAGTTTACAATACCCTGTAATGAAATTTATAATATGTCTTTTGCATAGAGCAGTAGGAATGCAATCAGCTTGATGTCATGTATTCTAGTTGTTAGTGGTTCTACTCACCATTGCTTGGGGATATGTATAACATGGACTTCTTGCGTTGGGAAAAATTGCACTGATTAGAGCTAGGGATTCAAAAAAAGGTGTCATAATGTGCCTTTCTTCCATGCTACTTCTGCCTTGGTGGTGATTGTGGTCACGGAGTGTGTGAGATTTATTAAGTTATGTTGTTAATGAGATTGGCTTAGATGCATTTCTACTTTACAGTTATGTTGGTCTACGCTGTAGGTAACTGAAGTATCTATGACTATTTGTAATATATGGTGGGGGTATTTAAGTGTAAATTGTGATTAAGTATTCTAAAAATATGTTAGCTATTGAGATAAAAATTATTGTTAGGATTTAGGGATGGAGATTTTCTTAAAAAGTGGTATGAATTGTTCTCCAAGGTGTTTTATTTCTTTTTGCTTATTCATACATCTGTCGTTGTTCTTTAAAATATGTATATTTTCTATAATTTTTCGCTTTATTGTAGAAGGTTCGTATCCTAGTGATTTGACATTGTTGAAATCAGCCTTATGTTTGTTTTCACTGCAGTGATAGTCTATAGCTGTTTGTTGATTACTGTTAGTTATATTGTAGTCGTGGCCTGCCATTCGTTTTCGTGAATTTTGATAAGATTCGCCTATGTAGATATTGTTGCAGTCAAAGGCAACCTACCCAACGGATTTATTTTTCTCACAAGACTTAGTGATTAGTATTGAATATTAAGGGTGAGGGGGTCAGAAAGGATTAATCACGCAGGGTGCAGCAGTGACGCGTTGACCCCGAACATCGGCGGCTAATGTTGCGTAGAAGGGCCGAGAAACCGCAAGTATCGCGACCGCAGCGAACGGCGCGGCGGCAGCGTGCGGTGGCGAAACGGGCTAAGGGCGTGTTAAAATGGGGTCGGAGGTCTGAAAAGTCCCTTCCCGCATTACGACGATATTAATCCTGTTCCCGGAACCTCAAAGGGAGGTATTTGTCCGCATCCCACGCCCTCGCCTCGGTTTTTATGAGAATGGGCAGGCGGCTAGCCGTCGAGCGCTCCGAGCGAGGGGGTGGAGGCGAGGGGGTTAAAACGCTAGTTTACCGTTACCCTAGTTGGCTAAGTCAGACAATATATTAGTTCACCCTACTTGGATAAGCTGGTAGATGTAGTTTGGAGATAACTTCCGACTTCCGCGGGAGGTTGTTAGCGAGGTGGGTGTCGTCTGCGGGTCGGCGAAGGGGGTAACTGTGAACTCCGCTCCCTCTCTGCAGGTAGGTAAATGTACGAGGCTCAACATCCATTCTCTCCCTTCCGCCGGCCTCGCCACAATCCTCAACTCGTCAAATATTCCTGTTCCCCCACCCACTCGGAATCGTAACTATAATATCTTATTTGTACCTAACTTGGGGTTTGGGAACTTAGATATATAGCGAGCTCGTTGCATGTTTCTGATAGGTCAACAAACAAATTACCTACAATGTGAAAGAAAGCTCACAACAAAGAACAACGCTGCAAACTATTTCACGAAGGTTTATTATTTCTGTATTAGATAGCCCTTCTACGCCTAACAACTACATTAGTCTAACGTTAATGTAAGTCACAAGCCATTATGTCTGTGTTATTAGGTAGGTAGGTAATTAGTCAGTCAAATTGTGATGATATTACTAGGTTCTATCAAGTGCCATACAACTAGGAACTAGTAATCGTCTGTGTTAGTAAGATACAAGTTATTTTGTCCGTGTAATCAAGTTCTACGCCAGTCAAATTGTAATTATGTACTCGTTTCAAGAGTATTAATCAATAAGTGTAATCTTATATTTTGATAAACCTCAAATACTGTCTATAACAAAAAAGACTGGAAAGAAATGGCTGATAAATTGTAAAACCTATATTCTGAAAACTGTTTTTATTTAGAATTGTGTATCAATAAACGTTTTATAATTCTTTTTTAATATTACCTACCTACTATTTCATAGTGTACCGTTTATAAGATCGAAAAATAATTAATACATGGATACCTACTTAAGTACCTACCTGTCACTATCTCATAGTGTACCTACCTACACACCAACAATAATTACTGTGAGACTATTTTTAATTGTTCCATTCATTCTAATGATCTGTTACGATACAAAAGAACAGTTACAATGTTTCAGCTTAGTATATTTCAAATCATGCAAGTGCATTTGGCTGGAGTAGCGAATCGTAACTGCAAGTTGCTAGACAGATACTCGTATCTATAGCAGATACGTAGAAAACACTAAGTAAAGTGCAGATACGAGTTTCTTGCTTCGTAAATTATCCTCAATGTCAGTCAACAAGACGAGACTAAAATTCGTACGGCGTTTTTTGCTGTTTTATGATGGAAAAATTCAGTTTTTGACGTCGCCAATTAATTCAGCAAGAAATTTTCTATAAGGATAATTTTCAAGTTCAAGATTATTTTGGAAACTAACGCCAACATCGACAAATTTCGACGCGAAACCTATTTGGTCAATTTCCCAAAAATGAGATTTATGCACATACGACTTTTTCGCTTAGGACGGCAATATTCCTGTTGCCCCACCCACTCGGAATCGGAACTATAATATCTTATTTGTACCTAACATGGGGTTTGGGAACTTAGATATATAGCGAGCTCGTTTCATGTTTCTGATAGGTCAACAAACAAATTACCTTGGGGGCCAGTGTTTGACACCTTAAAAGAAATTTTGACTTTGACAACCAATTAATGTATGTTTTTTCGTTTGTTCAAACTTGAATCTTACATCTATTGCTGCATCAGGATGTCCTCAAACTACTCAGTATTGAAAAAACAACTAATTCAAGCCGCAAAACATCAAAAATGCGTTTTTTCGAAATCCATTTTTTGACCCATTACTTGACGTCAAAGTTTCGGTTGCACCTGTGATTGACACCCTATGATTGACACAGCAGTTCTTCTGCAATAAATGATTCCGTATATGAACGAAACATTTATTTCAACATTTTATAAATAAAATGAGCATTTGAACTTAGTTTTATTAATCTAAATATAAATTTAATATGAGTATTCATAAAGACAAAGTTGAAAATACAATGCTTTCTCAATACCATAGGTATGATTAATTTCTAACAGTAAATTAGCTGCTTGTTAGTTGATAAGTATGTATTTATATAAATATAAAAAATGAAGAACGAATAGTAGCATCTGTCAATCACTGAGGGGAGCATCAGTTTGGGGACTAGTAATTTACATTTACATTTTCACATGTTATCTTTGATTATTCCTAAAAACTTAATGCATAAATGCAGTCTACATGAAAAACTGATTGGGAAAAAACATAGGAACGATCAAATTTGAAATTGTGAATGGCACGGTGAAGCAAAATAAAACACTTAATCCTTAGCGAAACCACAAGAAACAGTACCAAAGAAATGACAACTCGAGGATCTGCAGGATAATCTCCAGATTTAACAAAACCCGTCTGAAACCTTTACCCGCCTTTATACTTCACTGAGAAGGTATTTTGTCTCAAAATTCAAAAGGATCAAGCCCGTAAAACACTTTTATGCCTTATTATTTAAACTTTTTGGTGATATGTCAATCACTGGGTCCTTGTCAAACACTCGTTCCTCCACCCTACTATGTGAAAGCTCACAACAAAGAACATCGCTGCAAATTATTTCACAAAGGTTCATTATTTCTGTATTAGATAGCCCTTCTACCCAGAATACTGGTCCGTAATTATTAAATCCCGTTTATACCTTGTATATTTATTATCGAAACTCGAGGCTTCGCGCTCCGCAATCGGGATCACTGCATTACAGCTCCAGGACCCCATAATTTTAAGCTTTATTGTGAAGTTTTACTTCCCATCAAGTCAAAGGTTTGCATACTCTGCATATTGTTTTGAAACATTTTGCTTGTTCTTTGCACATTAATTACAATTAATGTATTTCAGTAGGTTAATTAGAGAATAGCCGTTCAACGTACAGCGTTGCGTGTGGCGATTCTTTGAGATTATAATTATCAGTGACAAGCAAAACATGGATAAATGAATATAATTAAATTAATCATAAATACACATTATTCTCCCCTTTAAACATAACAAGAGCTGAAATCTAAGTATAATAGTAGATACATATCACAGGTATAAAACATCGATCGAGGCCTCCACGAATTGAAATTATGAGATAAAAAATCTACACCTAACCAACATTCATTGATCGGGCCCCCCATTAAATTGCTCGCTTCGCTCGCAAAATGTGGCATGTAGGAAATTTTGCTCGCTTCACTCGCAAAGTGTGGCTGTATACATGCGATGTATTACAATTGAAACATGTAGGGGAGGTTGCTCGCTTCGCTCACAAACGGTAGATCTCTAAGGGTAGGTTTAACTTCTGTAGGGGATGCTGCTCGCTTCGCTCGCTTGAGGAAGTTATACTGCCCACCCAACTTGGCAGACGTTTTTTTCGGTTGGAAATTCTTACAAACAAATTAAATCCTATAAAACTACGTGGAACTACGAAAAGTTTATTCGGGTATGTTGCTCGCTTCGCTCGCAAGGTATTGCCGTATATGTGTAGGAAAAAACCCGTATTTATTCTGTTAAAATGGCTCTCGCTTCGCTCGCTGTATACCTGTGTACCTGCTCGCAACCCGTCAGATGTTGAATGTTGTAAGTTTTCTAAAGGTAGGCCATTATTTTATGAGCGTAGAAGAGCGAATGGGGAAAACCCACCTGACTCATCGAACCCCAAACACGTCTTCCTAGAGCCTTCTCGCGTCCACGGCACATATTATAATTTCTCAGTTTAATAGCTTCGTCTCGCTTCCCCTCGCAATTTGACCAACTTCCCGTCACTTTTTTTTATATCCGATTTCGGATTCAGATTCAGCGGTATCAAACCTTTATTTCGCCCGCGAAAACCGTTCCGAAAAACGTACCTTTACGGGGTATATTTCAATGGGAAAAAACGTAGTTTTTCGTCGGACTTTTCGAGAAAACGGGTCCGTACTCTCGCATTTTTTGACGCATTTCCCGATACTTTTTTCGCGATTCGATCGCGCCGTCATCTTCCTCGTTCAAAAACCTACGAAACCGGTATTTTTCCAGAATTTTCGACGGCCGTTTAGAGGGGTAGAGGAAGCGGGGAAGTCCAAAAAGCGCACATTAATTCTTACTTCGACCCCCCTCCCGCCCTACGGCCGATGGTTCGGCTGGGATTAGAAAATGTGAAATTCGCTCGTTCCCCCTTTCGGAAAATCCCAAGAAGATCCCCCCACTCGTATACTCCCTCCACTCAGCCGTTTGGCCGTGCATAGACACGACAGACAGACAAACAAACAAACGGAGTTTCATTCTTATAAAATAGTATAGATAAAATAGTATAGATAGATCTGTAGGTGACAAAAGTTACGATCAACTTATCTCAAATCAACTCTCCAATTTATCTCAATCCATTACAACTTTTTCGACAATAGTGTATTTTGACTATTAGGAATGTAAGAAATGTACCTACCATCCAACGGCTGTATAAAATTTTTGAAATTTCCAGAAAAATTACAACATTTATTCTCTCCCTATTTCCGACCTCGCCGCAATCCTCAAGTCTTCAAATATTCGTCTTGCCCTCCATCCTGTTGGAATCGTAACTATATTTCATTTGTACCTAACTTGGAGCTTGGAAACTCCGATATAGAGCGAGGTTGTTTCATGCCCAACAAAATTAAACAAGTAGATCAGTGCTCACGAAGTGAGTCACATGATAGCGCATTTTCTTGTTAGGAGATCCGCGTGAAATAGACGCTTCCGCGTGAATAGGAGACAAAATAGCTATGGATTTCACTCAGCTCATCAATGACCTCTAATGCGTCAGCGGCCCCTGATACATCTTTATCCTCGCCATGTTTCAGATTACATCCATACCAAGTTTCACCGAAATTGGACATCGTGATGCGGCATTTAAAACGACTTTAAGAGGACAATTCATACATCAACGGACAAATTGAACGCAATAACTCATTTTTCCTTTATTAAATGAAAACGTACTACAAATGAAGCCTCACAACAGTAAAAAACAATTACAAAATGTTGCCAATGACACCCAGGAAGTTGTGGAAACCCATTTCTCTGGAGAACACAGAAGTTAAAATAAAGAATTTTGTCTATTTCCAATAAGAGTTGGATTTACTACAACAGTGTACTTTGACACTTAAAAAAGTCCCAGTCATGCAGCGTGGTTGTATGAGCGAATTTACTGAAACGATTTTTATATTTTGATGATGAATTGTTTTGAGGTTTGAGCGCAAATAAATATTTAACTATACATTTTATGGCAAAAACTTGTTTCTAATAATATGCTTTTAAAACAAGGATATTGAATTTCATGTTGTTTTTCCATTTTTTATCGATTTTTAAAACAAATATTGATGAAACTTGTGTACGTACTTTTTGCTTCCTCATTACCAAAGGTAGGGAAGCTTTGTGTTCGTGATTGAAGTAGAAAAAATTGTTGTCCTCCAAAATCCAAATTTCCACTTGCTTTTTGTGTTTCCAAGCTTGCTGATCAATTTTGGTTCCGTGTCTGTCTGTCTGTCTGATGTCTGTCTGCCTGTGGTAAATCCTAGTTACACCCAAAACTATACCAAATTTCAGTCCGATTCCGAAGCAATTTCCCGGGCTCGTGCGGATTAGCCACAGACGGTCCCCGATGACTTTCAATGCAATTTTAAACATCTGTTGGTCCGATTTCGTTCCAATTCGGTAGGTAGTTGGGTATACGTTCTAAATTATGTCGCGATTGGTGGAGTAATAATCATTGCGAATGCGTGAAATTAATATCGATCTACCCAGACGAAACTCTGAATCTAATGTAACGATTTTGATTAAATTTCCAGGGATTGTGCGGTATAGCTTCTAGAGGGATCCCTATAACTTTCATTGCCTTCACATAAATAGTAGTCTGTGTGCATGCGCAAACGTTAATTTATTATAACGCCGATTTCTTATCATATATTGGTCCGATTTCGTTCAAATTCGGGAAGTAGATGGGTATATGTTCCTAAAAATTCCCAACCAATTAAAGCGATTAGTGAGGAAATATCTATATCGCTTGCACAAAACTAGAATTGATCAATGGCGCATGTGCTAACGTTGATTTCTCATAACGTCGACTTATCAATCACTATACTGCCCACCCAACTTGGCAGACGTTTTAGCATTTTTTTGTACATAATTTTTTCTTTTTAAATATATATATAGTTTATAGCTGATAAAGTTCTTTTGAGTAATATTCTGCAAAAAAATATAAATTTAATAAGTTTTAACCGTTTTTGTAAATTTTAATGAGTTTTCAGCATATTTTTTTTTTTTAATATGACAAACTAATTGTGCTCAAAATGTAATATCCAGCGAACTCATTTTTTCTTTTTAAATGGGTGATTGTTTGATGAAGGAGAACGGATTTTTAAAGCGGATCTTTGATGGTTAAGAAAAAATAAAAACAAAAAATAAAAAATAAACTTGAGCCTTCGGCTAAAATGCTAAAACATGGTACATGCTTTCTTTCCGCTAATTCGTAAATGTAAATAAATTCAAAACTACGACATGATTGTTTTACTAATCGAAATTAGAACAGAGTACCTAAGTAGGTAATTTTCTGTTATGGTGCGCGTTAACAATTACTATAACCAAGATTAACTTCTCAACCAAGTGACAACAAAACAAGAGGCATTGTTTACTATATCCATTTATAACATAAATAAATATAAAACCATGACATGAATAGAAGAACAAGTACGAAAGAAATGCGTGATAAAACGAGAGCTTTCCAACGAGTGGAGAACGATTTTTGTCCGGTGAAAACTAAAGAAGTTTCATTTCCCCAGCAACGGCTTGGTTGTACGTGAGAATCAAAAGAAAAAATCGATGTTGGTTTTTACCGCGAATGTTGTTTACAGTTCTTTTAAATCAGGGGTGTATCTCAGCTTCGTCCATATTTACAACTGTGTTGGGAGCATATAATTTACGCATAAATTGAGGGGTTTTCAACGAGTGGCGAACGATTTTCGTGGGATGAAAACTAACGGCGATACATTTCCCTAGAAACGGGTCGGTTGTAAGTGGAAATCATTACAAAATCCCGCGCTACTTTCGTTCCACGGTTTCGTCACATTTTTGCCCAGTTAGGTGATGGCTAAAGCATGTTCCGTGCTAAAAAGAAAAACGCTGCAAATTATTTCACAAAGGTTTATTATTTTTTCAACTGAGTTTGATCGTAGTTTTAGTTGGCTTGCGTACATCATTAGGCCCGTCCAGACTCCTCGGCGTGTCCTATTTCGAGTTGCCACAACCTATACTTCTATAATTATATACGCATGTTTATATTTCTCGATTTGAGTTCCTATCTATTCAGATAGTTATTTCCTTAATAATATCATTATTTAAGTACGTACGAAAAGTCGAGAGGATATGTTATTGAATATGCTTAGGAAAAGCATAGGTATTAACACACAAATATGACCTAGAAAAAACATATATTCATGCCTCGAAGGAACGCCGTACCCACCAAATGGTGCCGCGGTGTATTATATGGGTATAACACGTAAAAGTAATAAATATCCATTCTCCTACAACCCTCTGCTACGCCCCTGGTCACACCAGACACCACAAGGTGCCGCGGCGCCTCCTCTCACTCCACCCCCCGCTCACCCCCCTCGCCACCCACCGTGACCCCCTGCCAAGCGTGCCAGGCGTGCGTAAGTCTAACACTCAAAGCCTCGAAAAAGACACTTTTTCGCCCGTTTTTGACCCATAGCATCTATGCGAGTAAAGCGATCGGGATGGTTAAACGTTAGGACCAACTAGACCCCAAATGGAGTCTATGTGTGAAAGAACGGGTTTTTAAAGTCAATTCTTAGGTCTTTTATGGCCCGGACGGCGAACGGCGGACGGCGGACGGCGGACGGACATTTCAAATTTGGATTCTACGCACCTTGAAACGTAATGTGACAAAGTTTGAGGGGGGGTTATACAAATTTTTTGCTACACGATCACATAGGCTTATTATTGGAAATAATAAACCAAAGAACAGGAATAGTTTCAGAATCCCTGAGTGGGGGTTCACTTGGGGAAAATTAAAAAATTAAATTTTAAAATTTGTTGGCTCATTGCGATAACTTCATTTTTCACGAAAATTTGCTAAAAATAAACCGACGAAGATGCAAAAAACATCCAACGCCAGTAAAAGTGACGGTAGAAGTTGTGGAGTGGAGGGAGGGGGGTAGAACGAATCTCCCCAGTAGCCCCCCCCCCTCCTCACCGCCTTCTCCTACGTTTCAGAGCTTCTTTCGTTCTCAGCACTGCGGAGGCCTTCGAGTTATTTGGTCTTAAAGATCGCGGAGGGAAGAGGCGGGCGGGGGGCGGGAGAGGACTCTTCACTGCAGGTGCCGCTCCGTTGAAACATTCAGCTCAGATCATGTTGAACGCGTTCAGGAGCCCGCTGGCCCGCCACCTCGTTGGCTGCCTAATACCCCCCCCCCCCCCCCCCCCCAACGGCCCTTCTAAAATCTCCCCTCCACCACCACCGCTGCTCTAACACACAAATACGCCGCTCTGCCCCTCTCGCACCTCACCATTCTACACTGGTCTACTTTGCCCTAATAACCCTCTTCCCCTTCCCTTTACCTCCTACCCCAGTCTCCTTACGCTTTTCCTCCACCTACTCAATCCCGTGCCAGACCAGAAAGAAACTACACAGGAACGAAACGCACCACTTCGAAAGTTTTTGCAGACCTTCCAAAGACCGTTACACACGAAAACGTCGAAGAAAACTGTTGTGACTTGATGATTTCACCTGTGTTGAATTTGAACGGAAGTTTAGATTTCAAATGAGGAGTTTGTTTCCATAACCTGTGACAGAGTTCCCGTGATAGAGTTCCCGTCGGGATCTCAGAGAATGCGCTGTCATCGCCCCGTTGGTGAACAACGGGCGTCGCACGCCTTGCTCGTGTTTTTCATAAGCTGAGTTTGGCGTTGGATGGGTGATCCAGGTCCCTGGATACCAATCTTCTCCCGGAACATTGTACTTTACGTTCCGGGAGTGGTACCTCTTACGGTACTGTCACACTCTCCTCGGTATAGCGAGCGTGGTTAGGATTATGGACGGGTAACGCCTAGTAATCCAATCCACTATTTTTGGGGCGTTAATGTTTCAGAAGAAACATGGCCCGGGGTTCCAGAAGGAATTCCCATTATCACCCTTTGGTATATAAATAATTTCATTGGTCTTTGACTTATAATTTCTCTTTTATTCCCCTTTTTATATTTTCAATTTCATAGGTACCTATGGTATACCTGGCCTTTGCCATTTTTATTATTATTCTTTATACCTGCTTGGTTCCCAATTATTTGGTTCCCAATTATTCAATTTCCAGGGCTAATACCCAATTTAAGTCCCCAATGTTGGGCATATTAATTTAAATCTATTTCATTTTCCTTAAGGTATAAGTCTCCATAGTTGAGCCACCGTTTATTCCCGATTGTTCCAATCTTTGATTGGGGGTTAATAACCCAACGAATACTTCATATGAAGATTCATTGACAATCCATCCTGTTTTAATTTCTCTTTTCCCATCCTCAATCGCCAATGCAGCTATTTATTAATGAGCATCAGTTCTCAGCCAGTAACTATTCCACCTAGTTAACATACTTGATCTTCAATCAAGTATGTCTTTAAGTGGGGGAGTGTGACAGAGTTCCCGTCATAGAGTTCCCGTCGGGATCTCAGAGAATGCGCTGTCGTCGCCCCGTTGGTGAACAACGGGCGTCGCACGCCTTTGCTCGTGTTTTTGAGAAGCTGAGTTTGGCGTTGGATGGGTGATCCAGGTCCCTGGAAACCAATCTACTCCGAACATAGCTCATTAATGCTATTAGTAGGAGTGGTATCTCTCTGACGGGATACTGTCAACCTCCTCTACCTTTTTATCGAGGATTTAGGCCCCCATTGCACCTCTGGGGGGGTACCTAGATCCCTGATAAATTAGATTTTGAGCGGGAAATATTTTTTGAAATGTTTCCCATAGCTAAGTAAAGCATTTTCAGTCCAAAACTTTTGTGTGAAAACCTGACTTCCAGCTTCGGCCAATCAGATGTTAGAAAACTTTTGATTACCATGGGTCGCAAGGACCCTACAGGCCTTGATTTTAGCGAATTTTTGAAGAAAATTAAGCTATTGCTCTCGCCTCAAAATTTATAGAATGTGAATTTTTGAAAAACTTTTATGCGGTTTCAGGCTATTCTGAATCATATTCTGAAGTTTAACGCATTTTAGCGAATTTTCTTAGAAAATAAAGCTATTGAAATGGCTCCAAAAATTTTAAAATAAAAATTTTCAAAAATTTTCTTCATCGAAATCTGTTTTGAGGCATTCTGAAATGATTCCTGGATTTTAACGCTTTTTTATATGTATATATATATATATATATATATATATATGTGTGTGTGTCATTCCAGACGATAACTCTCGATAGAATTGAGATAAAAACTTCGTTCTTTCGCCAAAAAATCAATCATTTCAAAATAAAGGATGACAACACTTTTTGAGCACATTAAATTGGTCAAACTTCAAAAAGTTTACTTAAAAAATCACTAAAAAAGGGCAAAAAACCGCTAAAAATTAACAAATTTATATTTTTTAGCAGAATGCTACTCGAAAAAAATTAATCGAACATGAACTACGACATTTAAAAATTTAAGCACAAAATTGTACTGAAAAATGTACTTAAATTTCATTAAAATATGCTAAAACTCGATAGGAGTACTTGAAAAAATTGTAAAAATCCACAAAATCGTTTGTTCATTGGAATATTACTGACAAATAGTTAATTTGCCATAAAATGTATAATAAAATTTTTATTTGTCCCCAAAGTGCTCAAATTTCAACAGAATTTAACATAAATGTAATACGACCGTTTATGAAAATTCGCTCATACAATCATGCTGCATGACTGGAACTTTTTAAATTTATGTATGTATGTATATATGTATGTATGTATGTGTCATTCCAGACGATAACTGTCCGTAGAATTGTGCTAGAAACTTCAAACAAATTTTAAAATGTTAAGGACACAAAACGAAAGTTCAAGTTCGTTGGCCAGCATGATCGGATTACATCTTTGGGTTGAAATTTTCAAAAATTTCAAAATAGCCTGTTTTTTGCGATTTGTTGTGCGAAATAATTTTTTCAGCATACTAACATGTGGTATATTCGGAATCAGCGTAAAAGTTCCTATAAGAATATGTATCAAGTTTTCAAAAATTTCAAAGTTGAAAAATCAGTCAAAAATCGAAATAATGCCGTTCGCTAGTTGCAAAAATCGGTAATATTTGCATAAAACATTGTCCAAATTCAGATTGAACTACTCTTATGGAAGTATCCCTGTATAACCAATCCTAGAACCATGCTGTTTAAAACGTAGGTAGTAGGTGCTTGTTTAAAAAAAAAATGTAATCACAACTGATGAGTTTACTCTGTGAAATATACCGTCCTCCGATTCTCTCGGTCGCTCTCTTTAATGTTTTACGCTCAACTGTTTTAGAACTTGGTGTAGCTTTAATACTGACTGTGGCTTAGAAAATATCAGCCATGAAATTATGAAGAAGTTCTATTTATGTAAGTACTAGCACGCAGACCCAAGGCCTCGCTCCGCTCGAAATGTCGAAGATTTCTTCAAAAATTCGGTCATGGGGTCATGCTGCATTACTGGACTTTTTTCTTGTTTTACTCGAAGTATGGAAGTATCCCTGTATAACCAATCCTAGAACCATGTTTGAATAGCAGGTTATTATTTAAAATACTTTTTTTGCCATAAAATTAATAGTTGAGAATTTCATTGCACTTAAAAAGCTCTAATTTGAAAACAATTTAACATTATACAATACGATAATTTTCGAAAATTCGCTCGTACGATCATGTTGCATGACTGGAACTTTTTTTATAAAGACGTTTTTGTGATACGTAACTGTGATGTAAATGGTGAAAGTAATGATAATAATCCTGAAAGTGATGATGACATGATCATTACCTATAGTGATAGTGAGGACGAAACTATGTAATTTTTTTACCCTATTGAGATTTTAAGCGAGGTTTTTATGAATCTTTTTTTAAAGGGGGTTCGGTATACACTTCTTTTCCAAGTTATGTTTCTTTTTTATAGAGAAATTGTGAGCCAGAAGGAACAGAGACACCTAAAGTTTTTAGGTAAACATATTTTTATGATATATACCTACCTAACAAATGTAAAAAAGGTGAAAGTCAATCAAGTCAAACGCCGCAGCTGGCTCGACTCTATGTAGGTATAGTTACGAAGTTCATATCATAGTGGTCATAATGCAATGGTTACTATGGACGGTGTGTGAAGAAGCCCACTACGTGAAAATTACTTCCAATTTTTGTTTATTATTTCCAATAATAAGCCTATGTGATCGTATAGCAAAAAATTTTTATAACCCCCCTCAAACTTGTCACTTTACGTTTCAAGGTGCGTAGAATCAAAATTTGAAATGTCCGTCCGCCGTCCGCCGTCCGCCGTCCGGGCCATAAAAGGCCTTAGAATTGACTTAAAAAATCTGTTCTTTCGCACATAGACTCCACTTGGGGTCTAGTTGGTCCTAACTTCTCGCCAGCTCGATCGCTCCACTCTCATGGGTGCTATGAGCCAAAAATATGTGAAAAAGTGTCTTTTTGGTTTATTATTTCCAATAATAAGCCTATGTGATCGTGTAGCAAAAAATTTTTATAACCCCCCCTCAAACTTTGTCACTTTACGTTTCAAGGTGCGTAGAATCCAAATTTGAAATGTTCGTCCGCCGTCCGCCGTTCGCCGTCCGCCGTCCGGGCCATAAAAGGCCTAAGAATTGACTTAAAAAACCCGTTCTTTCGCACATAGACTCCATTTGGGGTCTAGTTGGTCCTAACGTTTAACCATCCCGATCGCTTTACTCGCATAGATGCTATGGGCGAAAAACGGGCAAAAAAGTGTCTTTTTCGACGCGCGCACGCCTGGCACGCTTGGCAGGGGGTCACGGTGGGTGGCGAAGGGGGGGGGGGGGAGCGGGGGAGTGGAGTGAGAGGAGGCGCCGGCGCCGGCGCCGCGGCTTGTGGTGGGCACGGCGTCGGCGTTCGTTCGAGGCATGAATATGTTTTTTTCAAGGTCATATTTGTGTGTTAATACCAAAGCTTTTCCTACGCATATTTAATAACATATCCTCTCGACTTTTCGTACGTACTTAGATAATGATATTATTAAGGCAATAACTATTTGAATAGATAGGAGCTCAAATCGAGAAATATAAACATGCGTATATAATTATAGAAGTATAGGTTGTGGCAACTCGAAGTAGGACACGCCGAGGAGTCTGGACGGGCCTTATGACGTAAGCTAGCCAACTAAAACTACGATCATACTCAATTGAAAAAATAATAAACCTTTGTGAAATAATTTGCAGCGTTTTTTGTATATTTCAAGTTGTATAGAAATTGGAGATTTATGAGTGAAAAGAAAATGTTAGCTATTAATTTTATGGAAAAAAAAGTATTCTAAATGATACTCTTCTATTCAAAAAGAGATTTTGGATTTTAGGCTATTTTTTTGCAATTTTATAGATTTTTTAAAACAAAATTTAATGAAGTTCAAGTTTTTAGCATAATTTCGTACATAAATTTTTGAATGTTCTATTTCATAGTTGATAAACTTTATTTGACCAATCTTATGCTAAAAAATATCAATTTAAAAATTCTTAGCCATTTTCAGTGATTTTGTCAGCACATTTTTTGAAATTTGACCAATTAGATGATATCAATATACAGTATAGGTAACACTTTTATGTGTTGGAAAGATGACTTGGTAATAAATTGTTTTGTTTATCAACTATATTAAAAAGCGTAAAATTGTGAGATTCCGCTGCTGTAATGGATTGAACCCATTTGTGAGGTCCGAAGCTCCGAGTTCCGATACTAAATATACTATAAACGGCGTTTAATAATTATGGATCTACGTAGAAGGGCTGTGTAATACATAAATAATAAACCTTTGTGTAATAATTTGCAGCGTTTTTTATTGAGACGAAATTTTTGAGTTTATTAAATCAATATATGATTGTTAACCTTGAGAATGTGGTGGATGATAATGCCGAGATTTTTTTTTTTTTCTCCCATGGATTGAAAAGGATGTTTACTCGGTGTGAGGGTACTTTGTTGCTCCACTGTTGTGCTATTTAATACTTTGTTGCACGATAACATTTTCGCTTTTGCATTTTTCATTAAAAACAAAAAATGAGAGCAAAGAGGTAGGGTCATTAGTCTCGGATTGGTAAGAGGTATCTCATTTCTAAGGGTGTAAATGGTCACGAGGCAGAATGCCTGCATGCGATTCGTACAACTCTTTCATGGAATCAGCCCGCAATTCTAGCTATGCAGATTGAAAAGATGTATTTTTTTGCGAAGGAAGAATGTAAGAAAAATAAAATTTTTCAAGTTAGTAAACAGGCAAGATAGATAGAGAGGGTTGTGAATGATTCATTCGTTCATTCATTCGTGGAGAGAGTTGTTTTTATGTATACAAGAAGTTCCTTGGGGGAAAAAATGAACCGAAAGGCAAGCATTCAACTTGAATTGGATTATTCTTGATTGTTTCGGGAATTCTTTAGGTACTTGAGATGGGAACTTCATATTTCCGCGTAATGAGTACGTGTAGATGAGGTGATGGCGTATCTGGAAGAAAAACATTTGAGTTTTCACAGGCGAATCGAATCCGTACAACTCCGCTGAGGTGAGCGCAATACTGCAGCTACAACTTGGTCATGAGAATGAAACATTAATGGACCATAGCGAAATTCTTGAGGCATTCAGATTCAGATTGTGAAACAATTTTTAAGAAAATGAAATGTTCAAAATGAGATCTCAAAAGATGTGATAAGAGTGTAAAATCAAAAAGATTAAGAAGTGGGGGAAAAAAGGAAAAATGCATGGATGCCACAATTTTCAACTGCTCATTAGGAAATTCTAGCCAATGAGATATTAAGTTCATGGACATTATATATCCCCATTAACACTTTTTAATGATCTTCGAAATCATCAAAATTGGGAAATCTTTATTTTGAAGTGTTTGGAGTCATTGCAATAGCTTCATTTTCTTCCGAAATTTGCTAAAATTACCGTGAGCTGCAAAAGAAATTCATAATTGGAAAATAAGTCGTCCAGTAAAGTTTTCTAAACCAGATATATGTTTCGGATACAAAGTCCTCATTTTATGTGGACTTTTGTGAACAATTATTCAATAAATACACATAAGTTAACCATTATTTGATGAGGCATGAGTGAAATCAAGATAAGATTTATAATGGAAGCTCATTATTACTCTATTCTTATGATATATAAGAAACTCCTTGTAATAGGTAGGTACCTATGAGTTTATACAATAAAAATTTCCCATTCAAGCACCATGATCGTTTGAGCGAATTTCCGTGATTATTTATCGTATTAAGTACATTCATATAAAAAAGATCTGAAATTTTAGCGAAATAAGATTCCGGATTTTTAGAGTTTTAATACCTAGTTTTTATCGATTTTACAGCATATTTAATTGAAATCAAAGTACATTTTTTAGCATAATTTTGTGCTTAGGTTTCTAAATGCCATATTTCATGGCTGATAAACATTATAAGAGTAATACTCTGCTTAAAAATATAAATTGAACAATTTTTAGCCTCTTTCTGCTATTTTTAGTGATTTTTTTGGACATTTTTTGAAATTTATCATTTTTTATGAGCTCAAAAAGTGCTGTCCAACACACTCATCGTATCTTATGGAATGTTTGAATTTTTGACGAAAGAATGGATTTGTTATGTTACTCTTAAGGAAAATTGTCATCTGGAATGACAAATCCATTTTGTGTCATTCTGAAACGATTCCTTGATTTCATATATATATATATATAGCATTCGCACTTTGAATTAAACCTTTCACGAATTGAATTAAACTTTTCGCGAATTGAATTAGACTTTCCGCAAATTGAATTAAACCTACATACGTGAAAAGATCAATAACATTAAGAAACCCTTCCGGTTGAGACGCGGCTTAATTTTAAAAGAAAAAACATCAAGAAAGGAACACTGATCCTACGGCATCAGGACGGCTCAGCATTTATGCAAACGTGATGGATATGTTTCTGCTGCTCTCAACTGCTGTTCCCAACTGCTGCTCTTGGACGACCTCTGCATTACCTTTTGCTTTTAGAAGTCTTCTTGCTAATACCTATAAATTATATAAAATGTCAACTATAGATGGATACGTTGCGAGCTCAGTTTTGTTATTAATAAATAAATAATTTACCTTCAGATTAACTTCATGAGGTTCTGGGTTATGTTTGAATCTAGAGTTTTTGTGCTCGTTCCATCACTTGCACGATTTGTTTCAATATATTACATTTTGCTGAAGTTTTAAATTTTGTCTTGATTAAAACAACAGATTCGCCTAAAGTCAATTTGTAAAACGTTTAATTCAATTTACGAAAAGTTTAATGCAATTTGCGAAAAGTCTAATTCATTTTATGAAAAGTTTAATTCATTTTGCGGAAAGTCCAATTCAATTCGCGAAAAGTTTAATTCAAATCGCGAAAGGTTTAATTCAAAGTGCGAATGCTATATATATATATGAAATCAAGGAATCGTTTCAGAATGCCTCAAAACGGATTTCCTTGAAGAAAATTTTCGAATACTTTATTTTAAAATTTTTGGAGCCATTATAATAGATTCATTTGAACCGTAAATCCGCTAACTTAACTGGGCTGAACAGTGTACCCTTATCATCAATAAACTAGACATTGACTATCGGTGAATATCGGAGAACATCGATCTCCCAATCAAAACCAAATCTCAGAGATGAAGGGGTAGGAAATGGAATGTTAATCGGACGGCGTTTACGTGAAGCCTTCATCGCAAGTTAGGATGATGAATGAGCCAGTGGCCGCGTTTTATGTAAGGAGTCGAAGCGAAGATTCCGCTCGGAATTACCCGTTTTATAAGGGCGATACCGGGGTTACATTATTTGACAGGGCGGTTATTTTATATGTCGAAGAAACCGAGTAATCGGCTACAAGAGGGGCAGAAACAGTAAAAGAAGTCGACCCAGAGAGGAAAGAGATGAAAAGCTCTTTTTACGGCCATGGTGAAATAAAATACTCATGTACTTACGACCCACTTAGTATCCCATTAGAGCTGCACTGTACTTCTATTCTGCTCCAGCCCTCTGTAACCCTTAATTTCATCTGCCCTGCCAATCTCGTTTCAATTGGCTCTCAATCACGCGGAAAGCGTAAATGTATTTCAATTAAAATACTTCTAATAGTCATTCAACATTTATGATTAACAATGTTTCACTTTGTAACATGGTTTACTGTTTTGTTTTCATCGGTCATCTGTTGTGCTGTTTTGTGTGTTACTGAGCTGCACTGTATTGCTATTCTGCTCCAGCCCATAGCAACCCTGAATATCATCTATCCTGCCAATCTCGTTTCAATTAGCTCTCAATCATATGGAAAGATTAAATGTATTTCAATCAAACTAGGTACTTCTAACATTCATTTAACATCTATGATGAATACTTTTAGCGAATTTTTGAAGAAAATTAAGCTATTGCTCTCGCCTCAAAATTTGTAGAATGTGAATTTTTGAAAAAATTTCATGCAGAAATCCGTTTCAGGCTATTCTGAATCATATTCTGAAGTTTAACGCATTTTTTTATGTATGTATGTATGTATATATGTATGTATGTATATATGTATGTATGTGTCATTCCAGGCGATAACTGTCCGTAGAATTGTGCTAGAAACTTCAACCAAATTTTAAAATGTTGAGCACACAAAACGAAAGTTCATGTTCGTTGGCCAGCATGATCGGATTACATCTTCGGGTTGAAATTTTCAAAAATGTAGTCAAAAATTTCAAAATAGCCTGTTTTTTCGATTTGTTGTGCGAAATAATTTTTTCAGCATACTAACATGAGGTATATTCGGAATCAGCGTAAAATTTCCTATAAGAATATGTATCAAGTTTTTAAAAATTTCAAAGTTGAAAAAACAGTCAAAAATCGAAATAATGCCGTTCGCTAGTTGTAAAAATCGGTAATAAAACTACAAGATTAGTTTAATAATAATAAAGTATGAGTACCTCCTTATTATTTTTAATAATTTGATTCCATGTTAGTCGATCAAAATCATAAACTAACATTTCTCTACACGATCAATAGCGACTGAAATGTCGAAGATTTCTTCAAAAATTCGCTCATGGGGTCATGCTGCATGACTGGACTTTTGTGTTCATGTGTTGTCTCCTGTTGTACTGTTTTGAGTACTGAGCTGCACTGTACTTCCAGTCTGCCAATTCCGTTTCAAGTGGCTCTAAATCGCGCGGAAAGCCTAAATGTATCTCAACAACTTCTAACAGTCATTTAACATCTTTGATGAACGATTTTTCAGTTTGTAAAATAGTTTGCTGTTTTGGCCTCAATGTAAATGTATTTAGTAAGAAATTTCTTTATAACATTCTTCAATAACATTCATGGGGTTCATTCTTATATTTTCTACTTTCCACCTGTTAAACGACTGTCACACTTGTGGAACCGTCAGACTTAACGGAAAATAATGAGTTATTTACAAATCCGTTCGCAAACATTCTGAGAAACCGTATGAGAGCATTATATTTGACAGTATTTCGCGCACACTTCTCTGTCCATTATTATAGGCCTTGATTATCAACCGACTTACGTAGTTATGTAACGTGTTGCCGAGTTTTCTAAAATTGTGTCTTATCATAGTGGCAGGGGAAGGGCTTAAAAGCCGAAAAGCTCATAATTTTTCGAATTATAAGTATTTTGAATTGCTTTCGTAATTTTAGTCCATGTAGAGTGTGCACAGAAACTATGAATTTTATAGCAAATGAAGAAAAAATTAAATAATATTCTGCTTTTGCAAACCAATTTTAGGATTTCTACGATTTTCCGTAGTTTTAATTAATTTATACGAACTTTAAGACTAATTTTCAGAACATTTTTCAGCTCGATTCCGTGTAAAATTTTTTGAATATTCTAGTTCAAGTTGATAAACTTTTTCCAAGTAAAATTCGATTAAAAATGTATAAATTCACCAATTTTCATCCGTCTTTTGCGATTTTTAGTGACCTATGTTGAAGTTTGAGCAATATATAGGTAGTGCTCATAAAATGCTGCTCAACGATCTCATCCAGGTCTTCTGGAATGCATGATTTTGTCAAGAAAACACGATTTTTTAGGGATAATTATTAGGAAAGTTATCGTCTGGAATGATACACACTCTTTGGTTGTGTTTTTCGAACAAAAGCGAAAAAAGCGTGTTCCAAGCGTGTGCGTAAGCGTGTTCTTCGTTCGTGAATCCTTGTAAAAAGCTTATTTCCAGTTTACATCGGGCTCTGATAAAATGTTCTGGAAATGTGCGGGTTTGTGAGTAGTCGGCCCCCTATCAGTTTCACTGCTTACAAATTAATAATTCATGCGCCATCATAAAGTCCATTAAGCGACATTTTCTCACGGCCTAGTCGTCCGATCTCGCTCCAATTCGAAGGCTGGTCTGGAAAAGTCGATTCCATCATCCCATTTTAATTCATCACGATTGTATCAATAGAAGCTACTGCTCATATGCCATCCTTGCTACAAATATTACTTCTTCAATTTCAATTTGATCTCGATGAAATTGTCAGGGTATTCACGGGTTATGCTGAGTGTGGTTTCCTGTCACTTTTATCAATCAAAATGCTGTTGTTTTCACTGCGCCACCGCAATAGCGCAAACATAAAATTAATCAAGATTTGTTTTCTCTAAGCCTATTCGCGTGATCTTCCTCGAATTCGGAGCTTAGTTAGGGAAATGCTACTTAATAATTATTTTTTACAGTGTTCAGCCGATTCCCAAAATGAATTTCCTTGAGATTTTCATGGATTCAACGGTTAGGCTGCTCTATGAACTTCATCATCATCACGTATCATCTATCAAACATTATATTGTGCCCATATCCATGCTTTCATATGACGGATTCGAGAAAGCTACGTGCCACACCCAGCTTGGTAGAATTTTCTTAGCAGTTCTTCATTTCTGATTATAGACACTCGAATTAGGAATATTTCGGTGGTGTCACTCCCAGTTTTATGCCAATAGACGGACAAATAGGTAGGGAGATAGATGGACAGGAATGATACGTTTCTCTGATTGATATAAGGCATGTTTGTTTCAAGGTTGAGTCCAGATCTACTATGTATAAGAACAAGAAGATATACTATGTATCCGATCATGAGAAGCACCAGAGACGGAGGCATGTTTTTTACAGATTTGCTCGTCTTTTGTTGCCTATGACTATAGTCGTGATGAACACTACTGAATGTTCCATTTCTTACCTGTTTTATAACTTTCCTGCATGAGATCATCATGTAAAATGTGGCTCCAGTACATTATTGTAGTTTTTCAATGACAAAATCATTTTCCGGCGGATCGCCGCCGTCCAATCCTTCTCAAGACATTTCAACAACCATTTACACAAGACGTCGCTCACTAGCGCTCCTAGCGATGGACCATGTTAGTTCGAAGCCCCATTGACCACATCACTCCTGCAGTAATTTTATCCCTGATGAGAGCCATAAGCGATAGAGCTCGGACTAATAAATAACAACGAAGAACTGCTAGCTTCAATTCTCACCTCAAACCCCATCTAGCAGTTTAAAAAATTTCTGACCGACATAGTAAACTGCGAAATCGAAAGGTGCATAGCTCGTGCAACACTTTGTTGTTGTTCCATTCATTTAGTGATCGTTGATACGGCTTGTGTTTCGTTCTACAAACTGGAGCACTTGAGGCTACGTAGGGGATGGTGACGTAGAAGGGGTGTCAGAAGGGCTGGGGGGCGCTAAGATCGATAGTGGGGGGTTTGATATGCAGTAAAGCTTGTGGGCGGATGGCGCGTGATTCAATGAATGGACTCAGCCAGTTCTGCGTGCTCTTCCTCGAGTAATAGAAAAGAGCCAGCGTAAATTCCATTCACACCCTGAACAATAGCGTTTTGGATTATCATATTCCACTAAAACAACACCGATAAGTCATAGCTTCGGACTAAGAGAATCCGGGAATCCAAGATTGTTTTGCAGTGTTTCACTACGAACTTACAAAGCATTCTTAATTTAAACACGATGCCATTCTTCATTCCTCCGTCATGTGGAGAAGGAATAAACTACTGGAGGGTAGGCTAACAACTTCTCTCCCGGAACAACCGATAAAACCCGCGATTTGTCCACGGCTTGGGAAAGCCAGAAACAAAGTATACGCGAAAGATTATCTACTCTACAAGCATAAAACTCCAAACTGATCCGGTGAGTAGCTATACTTGAGTACCTTAGTATGAAAAACATTGTCCCTTGCCATTTCACTCAAATTATTGTATGCATTCTGTTCACTTGTTCGTGTTTGTATTAACTTGTTTACTTATTGTTGCCGAGATCGGAGTAGAAGATGTCTCCGGATCTGGTGTTGATCGATGTGAAGAAGTATCATGGTGTTTGCTTGTTGCACCACACCGCTACTTCAGTAAAGGTTTTTAGTTAGTTTCTGAGTTAATTACTGACTCAACCGGGTCCAAACACTCTTCAACCCTGTCACCTACCTTCGACTTCCTTGCAGTTTTCTTCGGCAATAACAACTGCTGCGCCATGTTATAGTCCCAAATTATAAACTTTGATATAAATCAAACTCATGGGTAAATTTAGAAGAAGACTGAATTTTTTTATTGAACGTAAACATAAATTACCATGATTACCTACTAAAACTTGCGCAATTACACAATAACAGATCAGTGTGGATTTTAGTTATTTGTGAGGGATTGGAGGAAAAGTTGAATGCATAGATGGAGTTGGGCATTGGATGGGGATGGGATGGATTTTGTGAGCAAGGTGAAAGTACTATGAAGGAAATGTGAAAACCGATGTTCGAAAGCACTCGCTATAAGAGCAAGACCAATAGTTTGATATGCTGAGTACCTATCATTATTTGAGAACTAGATATGGATGGAAACCTGTATAAAAATAATTTTGCAAATTGGTTGAAATATTAGTCACTAAAAATGTCGTGAAATTCATGGGAATATGAGCGCACGATCCTAACATTCCAACGTCGATGAAATTTAAATTAATCCTACAGCTTTTACGTTCAAAGAAAACTTCTGCAGTCGAAGATGTTAGATTAAATCGGTCTCATAGTTCACCTCGTTGGAACGCTGTCACTTAAGAGTAGTTTTTTCTTTGTAATGTTGGTTTTGATTTCAAACTCTCTCGAGGTATCAAATATATTTCGGCCGTCGGTAGTACCCGAGATAGTACAAAACAATTAGTTAATCCTCTCGAGTCAAGACTGTAAATATCACATGACATCTTTCACATCACGTGGCATCTTTTACTTCCTTCCTCTCTTGAGTCAAAACACACACCGTGACAATGACCTTGTTCGATTGCTGGACTTCATCCAGCAAGCATCTGCTGAGCCAGTAGTCTCCAGTTTCACTTCGTCGTTCATCCGGCCTCAAGCCAGCTGAGACCACTATGGAATTTGACTCTGCGGAAATGTTACGTTCAATGAAAACTTCCCTCAGTCGAAGAGGTTTGATTGTATCGGCTTAATAGCTCACCTCGTTGGAGTGCAGCCACTAACGAGTACCCAACTTCGACTTTATAATGGAAGACATGAGTGCGAACACTGTCGAGGTATCAAATATTTTTGGACCACTATGAGTTGACGTAAGCTATTCTTGAAATTTTCACGATCATTGGCAGAACATTTTCGGTGTTTTACCAGAAGCAACGATTTCAACGCTTGCACAGACGTAATTGTTATTGCTACTTCAGTCACGATGAAATTCACAGGCACTCGTCCATCAAAATACCATGAGGAATAGATCTTTCAGAAATTTCTTGTGTATGAATACACGTTCCTACAGGTTCGACAATTATTAAACTCATAAGGGATCTTCTAGAAGATAATACGAACAACCCTTAAGTAGATCTACAGAAGTGGCTAAATAGTTTCGGTATTTTTAGCCTCTGTCAACGAACTTAACATTGGCACCTGCGTAGTGGTCATCCAATTTCCATCCAATTTATCAACAATCAATTTGAATTTACCCTTCAAACATCCTCCGATTGCGAGTAGATTTGGGCTGCTAAGTTGTGTTAAATAGACGTTTTATGACATTCATATTAGTAAACAAGCTGCTATTTGTCCCACGTTGATGAAGCCCTTTGAAATGAAATTAAGTCATTTGATTTGAAGTTAATCAGTATTGGAGCATGATGTTAACTCATAAAATTAGTGGCTACAAGCAAAGGCCGATCCGAGCCTAGTTACCGCTTCGGGGAAATCCCACACAATCCCTGAAAATCTATTCAAAATCTGTCTACAATCTAGAATAGTGTAAGAGGATTCAGCATAAATTGAAAACACACAAGTGGGCATTTTTATTTCTATTAATGATTATTCGTTTAACCGTATGCACGGATATCAAGCTTCCTTACCTTCAGTATAGAGGGAGAAAAGACCAAAATTGTGAGCATCATTGAGAATGCTGCACATGTATTTGAGACTGGTTTCAAAACGTCAGGATAATTTATCGATGATATCATTGAAGGTGGTCATCTCTGAAACCACGGAAACTGGGTCAATTACTGTCGCTGACAACGGTTTCCCACTTGGCGGTTCATCAACACCGATGCACGTCCTTTCAGCAACAGACGTCACGCCATCATCGAACGCTTTCCGACTCTGATTTTCGATCAGAAACTTCTGTTCTGCACTCACGAAACGGTCGGTAATTTCCCAACAAACAAACTGTAAAATCAAAACCGATGTCATTCACAGTCGGTATTTCAATTTTCGTTCTTAGTTTCGCTTCATCTCTGGAGATTGGAAACACTATCGCTACCCACATTTATAGTTTATGAATTCAGTAATTTGAATTGGTAGTTAATTAGGTGAATTCAATACGCTCTACCGCATAGTATCGACTGACTCTCTATTCAATTAGCGATATACGAAAGGTATTCCTTCATTATTGAAATGTGAGCACTAAGGTACGTACAAAGTTTTAGTTGCTATGCAGCTTGAAGTTCCGTTCGGCCGACCTTGTCACAATTAGACGAGGAAAACTGCTTTCAAGCGAAACTAATAGAAATCCCAACTAGTGACCCACCTGGATCTATTGGATAATATATCCAATAGGCATAATTTAGGAAAACCAAGTTCTACAAGAGAGGTCAAAGTACGGATGGAGCTCTCAACGTGCACACTGTCATTTCAATTTTTTTTAAGTGGGAAAATAAGCATTCAAGGTAAGCTCTTATTTCATCGCCCTGATACAGTTCCAATTAAAATGATAATCCCGATTATATAAAAATATGCTAAAAGCACCAGTCATACAGCATGGTTGTATGAGCGAATTTCCGTGAACTATCGTACTATAATTACATTGAATTATTTTTAAATTTTGAGCACTTTGTGTGCACAGAACTCAACTGTCATATTATTTGGAAAAATTTTACTGTAAAAAAAATCTTCATCTATACCTACAAATTTTTGAGTTTTCACCATTTTTTGAAGTTTTCGCCTCCACCTCATAGTTAATAAACTTTATCTAACTGATATTCTGCAAACAAAACATATATATATATATATATATATATATATATATATATATATTTATTTATATATATATATATATATATATATATATATATATATATTTTGGTGATGGAGATGACTAGTCCAATATATAAACTTTGGTTGATGGGTTTGGTGAATGACCAAAACTAGTCTGGGTGTGGATATTTTTTTATATTTGGTGCGACGTTTCGGTCAGGATCTGACCCTAATCATGCAGATATCTAAGACAACAATGAATGAAAATGTGTTAGTGAATGTTATATATGCTTAAAAGTAGGTGACGGTGGTGAATCACTAGATACTTTTTCTATTCAGTAACTACGTACTAACAGTTGTTGCTTCAGTTTGAAAACAAACAGTGAACCATGGGATGGTAAATTTAAATTATATTAGTGCTAGGTACTAGAAGTAGTTATCACAACAAACACTTTTGCACAATCACAAGAAATCCGTTACAAATGTGTAAGGTTTGCAATGGGAAGGTTTACATATGGGTGGTGGTTATTGGTACTGTTACATGGAAGGTGCTGTATGGATGAATGAACTTATTTGCCTGATGTAAACTACCTAATTAATGGGTGATGAGGATATTATGTACTATTGTTATTATGTCGTGGATACTATTTGCTATAATTGCTATGAATGATATTTGGGAGGGGTGATTAATACAATTATTCTTGTGTTATCAACTTATAATAGGTAGTTCACACCTTTTTTAAAATTCATGTTATTTTTGTTTTTTACAATGTATGCCATCTCTTTGATTTTGAAAAATTCAAGGGTCAGATCCTGACCGAAACGTCGCACCAAATATAAAAAAATATCCACACCCAGACTAGTTTTGGTCATTCACCAAACCCATCAACCAAAGTTTATATATATAAATTAATGATTTTTAAACGTGAAAGCCCTATTTTTTGGAATTTGACCTCTTTATTATCCGCATGAACTGTCGCCGTCAGAACTCATATTTTCTTTGAGGAAATTTGATATTTTGACTGAAGAATGGATTATCTATTCCGATTCTAAGGAAATATATCAGCTTACTGAGAGCATCGGAATTAATTAGACACCATCTTCATATTGTCTAATCTCTATGTTCCTGGAAAATCAATACGAAATTTTTGCAGGACTAATTCGCACATTCCCTGAGTATTATTTGGTAATTGGGAAAATTGTAGGATCTAAATGAGTTAAAGCATAAGTTTTCTGTAATTTCAGAAACTGAAACCCGCAGGATTGGCGTTTTATACTCTTTGCTCATGAGAAAGGATCAGAGCTGAAACTCGAAGCAAACCTCTGAAAGCATTTAACCCTCTGCAAATGAGCTTTTGGAGGCTTTAGACAGACCAATATTAAGGTCACTTGGTGATTCTGAAGAGCAAATGTCTAAACGAGAAGGTCTACCTAATATTTGCCCCATTTCCAATTGTTCCAACTCGCTTATGAAATAATTTCTACTTCACGAAAACTTTTTTATGCCCTACAGCTTTAATACGTACAGTAATATGTGTAGGAATTATGAGAAAAAAGCTTGCAAATTTGAAATTCATCTATTTTTTATGTATACCACCATTTAAAATTGCAGCCGTTTTGAAACGGTAGACCAGGATTTTTGTCACTCAGAATTGACTAAATTTCCCCATTTTCAGTTCACCTGAAGTTTTTAGAGCTCATCTAGTAGGTCTATCGACAATCTCCTGTGAGTCGTTTGATTCATAAATGGAAGACTGTGAATGTGCTAGCAAACTACAAACACGTGTAAAGGGTGAGCCGGTAAAACGCCTCCTCAACGTTTGGAATAAGCTTAGGTATCAGATGTGATATAGAGGTCTCTATTAAGTGCTCCAATTAAGTGCTTTGCTCGCCCACTATTAAGGGAGATGCCGTGTAATGCAAATAAATGGATCAGAGAATACCATCAAAAGGTCAAACACTCGAATGGGGGCTGATAATCTACGGTAAATGGAGTAAACAAAGAGAAAGCGAGACTCGGAGAGAGAAGGATTCGTGAAACCGTTTGCCTCCCGAGCTGGGCAGGTGAATTGTTTAATTTGTAGATGGTTTAGGTTGACGATGCAGTCCACAAACATGAAAAGTGTCGGATTCCTTTCCCTTAACGGAATCGTAACAATTCTTTAGATTGGGGTCGATGTTGACCTCCGAGATGGGTACTTGAACACAGGTATGTTTTGTACCTAATGTAGGAGATGCAGTACAAGAATTATATCTCAACTAGCTGGTACCCGTGCGGTGCACAGGTTGTCTTGAACATTATCAAATAGCCTGTGAACCAAGTTAAAACAATTCTGATAGATTCGCCAACTCCAGACCCCCAGTTGGTTCAGTGACGTTCGAAACGCTTTAACTCCCCCCCCCCCCCTCCCCATTGTGGGTAAGATTTGAAACATTTGAAAAAAGTAGACTTTGACTTGAATTGGAGTAATCAAAACATACTCGACAATCCCCAGTTTTTTCAGTGATGGCAAAGATACCCCATCCCCCCTCCTCCCCCCCTGAAACACCCCATGTGGGGCAGATTTGAAATTGTAAACCTTCTCAGGACTTCCACAAATAATTTAAGACCAAAATTAGCCAAATCGGCCCAGCCATTCTCGAGTTTTCATGAGACCAACGAGCAGCAATTGATTTTTATATATATAGATTGTCTCCATCAAGAATAATCGGAACTTTGGTGATATTTTAGTGGAAACATTATTAAATGGTGCTTTCCTTTTCGTATATAGCAAGTAACGTTTGCGTTATTTATTCTTAGTTTGTACATGGAGGATTTCGATGAAAAATGAAGCTATTGCAAAGAGATCTTTAGTTGAGTCTTGAGGACCAAATTCTACCAAAGGGGTGGGTAATGGGCGTCCAAGGAGATATCGAAACAGAGCTAGCCAGGGGGGTCGGCCATAAAAATACAGCCACGGAGGTGGGTATACAGCCTGCCAAGATGGTGCGCAGTATAAAGTACAGCGAAGCGTAGGTAGGTGATTCATTTTACATAATTTATTTTCAGATAGTGGGTGAGCTCATGATGTACAGGGTGTCTACACTTTAGATTCCTAACCTCCTAGGGTTCAATTCTACAACTAATTTGATACAACTTTTGTCGCATACCAATTTTCTTTTAACCAGCTTAGAAAAAAAGTTATTTCAATTTTAAGATTTCTTTCTTGATTTTTACCTTACGTCAATAAATTGGTCACGAATCCCTTATTTTCGTATAAATTCAAATCTGAGGATACTATTGGAAAGAACGTTCGATTTCCAATCACTCTGATAACAAATATTTTTTTTCCAGCCGATTCAATGGAAGAAAAATTGACCGTGAAACTGAATTTACCCAATTCTTCGAAATCGTTCGATCTTTCAGTCCGTTCAACGTTGATTATATCATCACTAAAAACCCGCGTTCTTAGCAAGAAAAATTTACCCGAAATATCAGTTTTCCTACTGTACAGTCTATTTTGCTGTTAATTTGCATATTGAGGGAGAAAATCAGGTTTGTATGTTGACAAACATGGTTTTTTTTTTATGAAATCGATGTCTTTCGTGAAAAATTACCTCGCATGGAAATACGACTTTGGGGCCGGTTCCTACGTATTTCTCACGCTGAATCGAATGATAATACTTCGTATTTCCTCAACTCGGTTATAACAGAGTTTCACACTTGAACTAACTAGTAACACCCTAGAAAACACATACAATTTGGCGTAACCAATAAACTAAAAATTCGTGAAATGAGTGTAAAACTCGGGTACAGCAGGATTGAGGAGACAAATGTTTTGCGTAGAACGGCAATATCAGTTGTATTTTAAAATGCTCCAGTCATGCAGCATGATCGTTTGAGTGAATTTTCGTGAATTATCGTATTGTATAATGTTAAATTGTTTTCAAAATTGAGCTTTTCGAGTGCAAGGAAATTGTTAACTATTAATTTTATGGCGAAAAACGTATTTTAAATAATAATCCGCTATTCAAAAAATGATTTTGGATTTTAAGTTTTTTTGCAGTTTTTATCAATTTTTTAGCCAATTTTAATGACATTTAAGTACATTTTTCAGCATTATTTTGTACATAAATTGTTTAATGTTCTATTTTATGGTTAATAAACTTCATTTGAGATATATTTCGCAAAAAAATAGAATTTTAACGATTTTTTGTTCATTTTTAGTGGTTTTTTTTTTTTTTTTTTTTTTTTTTTTTGTGCACATTTTTTGAAATTTTCCCAATTTAATGTGCTCAAAAAGAGCTAGCCAACCAACTCATTATTTCGTCTGGAAAGCATGATTTTTTGGCGCATATATATACATATAGATTTCAATGAAGAAATTCTTCGAAAATTTTGATTTGAAAAGTTTCCGAGCCATCGCAATAGCTTTATTTTCTTCAAAAATTCGCTAACATCATTTCATATATCCAGTACGGAAATAATTGAATTCGTGTACAATTTTGTAGCCTCTCTGGCCAATCAATTGTTGCCCGAAAGTGAGGGGGAGGGAAATGTGGGTTGGTACCGCAGCATTTATTACTTTCGATGGCGGTAGAACCTTCATTAAATCAACATCAGTCGTTTTAAACGGGAAGCTTCGAGTACGACATACATAATCAATTCCAAATTTTTAATCAAACTGAATCGCTTGTTGGTAGACAGCTGTGAGAGAGTAACAGCGTCATAGGGTCAAAGGGCTTTGCTATACTAATATACCTCGTTCGTCGCCACTGGAATGAGGGCACTTGAAATACATTTTACCATTTATTAAGTTATTATACTTGGTTATTTATTAATTCTAACATTACAACCTGATAACAGTAGGGACACTAAAAAATGTAAATTTCAGCATTTGATATATCGTGAGGATTACACAAAAACATGGAAATCCAGGATTTATTGTATCTATTGAATTATTATTCTCAATAATAAAACTTTGCAATCGAAATGAAAAAAGTACAATATTTTTAACCCCTCTCCCTTGAAATTGGTTGGTTCAGGTTTTTTCAAACCACCAGGATCGCTGTATTCATCATTTTATTTTTCCTAAAGGCTAGAAATTTGACTGGAATAAATCTCATCAATAGGGGAGTGAATAGGAACTCGCCTTTTAATTTACAACAATCGATTCAGCAGAAGGAATTCTCACTTCACAAAATCGAGTTTACTGTCACTTTTCTCACGTATAGAAGGACCAGTGAAGCGTAGGTAGGTGAAGCATTTTATCTCATTAATTTTCATTGGGGAGGGGGTCCACGAGAATGTCAATATACTTAGATTTTGGTGTACAATTCTACTTGGATATGCTCTTGTTAAATACAAAAGGACTTGTTAAGTGTAGTTTGTTTTATACGATCGTATGAATATATTAATTTCTTTTAGTCTATACCGACGCAGTTATATTTACATAATGCAATCGTGTGTTGAGTTATATTCTTATAATTAACTAAGTTCAATAATTATAGACAACTGTCCTACGCACAAGGGCTATCTATACAGGAATAATAAAGATTACATTAACCGTTGTGTAATAATTTTAAGCGTTTTTTCCCTGTACCATGCTATCATAATCTTTTAAGACTGTTCTTGAAATCTATGCGATTTACCTAAACACATTCTTTACATTTTCAAACGCATGACGAAATGAATCCGCAAGTTTCAACGACTGCACATTGCGACGGAGAGATGAATACATTTGAAACTTTACATTTACGTATTGACACAGAAAGTTCCAGTCATGCAGCATGATCGCATGAGCGAATTTTCGTAAATTATCGTATTGTATAATGTTAAATTGTTTTGGAATTTGAGCTTTTTGAGTGCAGGGAAATTTTTATCTATAATTTTCATGAAAAACAACGTATTCTGAATAATAATCTCCTATTCAAATAGGAAGTGGTTTTGAATTTATTGCTTTTTTTTTTGCAGTTTTTATCGATTTTTAGAAACTTTTAATCAATTTTAAGTACATTTTCCACCATAATTTTGTATATAAACTTTGAATGGTCTAATTTAGAGTTAATAAACTTTATTTGAACAATAGTCTACCAAAAGTACGAATTTAACGATTTCAAGTCATTTTTAGCCATTTTTAGTGATCTTTTTTAGTACATTTTTTGAAAATTGACCAATTTAATGAGCTCAAAAAGTTCTGATCAACGAACTCATCCTTTTCGTTTGGAAAGCTTGATTTTTTTGGAGCAAGAAAGGAATTTTTATATCAATCCTAAGGAGGGTTATCGTCTGGAAGGGCACATAAATATATAAATAAATGAATATATATGTATTTATAATATACATATGAAAAAGTGTTAAACTCTAGGATTCGTTTCAGAATGCTTCAAAACGGATTCCATTGATGAAATTTTTCAAAAATTCCTATTTTAAAATTTTCCGAGCTATTGCTATAGTTAATTGTCTACGAAAATTCGCTAAAAGTTAAAAAACCCTAGATCTGGTTGAAATTGAGAAATATTATTTAGAAAGAGTTTAATCCCCCTAAATTTGGTGTTTAACAGTTTCGTTGTACTCATAGCCCTCAAGTTTCAAAGCAACTTTACCTCATATAATACGTTAATCTACGAAAGTTCGCACATACGGTCATGCTGCGTGACTGGAACTTTTTGGATGTTATATCTTGCTGTTTAGTATGCCCACCCTTGCCCTTTAGTGTGGAACATACTTGATACACATCAAATTCCATTGGGAATAGAGAAAGCGTTAACACTCGTGATACACACTGGGATTCGTGTCAGAATGCCCCAAACGGATTTCACTAAAGAAAATTTACGAAAAATTTTGACTTATGAAAATATTTTGAAGACATTGTAATTGCTTCATTTTCTATGTAAATTCGCTAAAAAAAGTGGTTATGTATGGGTTTCAATTTAAGTCCGAGTGTCATGATTCCCCAGTTTAATTAGTCGTTCTGAAGGGTAGATTTTGGCACGTTAAACTCCACCAAGTTCTCCCTAGGAGCGAGCGATAAAAATCATAAATTTCAAGTCCCGGTTTATAGTAAAGTCACCGCAGTTTGGAAGGGAACGCGAAAGTATTGTAGGACTCAACCTGCAACCAGCTCCCTGCAGTGCCTGATGGGGTGCTAAAGGTACCTGCAAAGCGAGTGAGTGCACACTAACTTAGCTTCGTATCGTGTTAATTTAATTTTCTCAACCGGCCCGCGAGCCCCCGCTCTGCTGGATTGCACCCGAACTCGTCTTAGCACCTCGTCCTTAAAAACCATCCTGGGCAGAGTGCTGAAAACCGCCTGATTAAACCACCTGTGGAATGAACTTTCTTGTTCGTTAACGTGTAGATGTGCTTCCCCCTAAAAGCTCGAATAGAACAACTAATGACTCTCATAACTCTCTTGTTAATTCTACGTGCTACCCGAATAAAACTATCTACAATAACATACTCTAACAACGCCCAAAACCTCTGTGAACCAGTTGAAATTAATTAAAGTGCGTAGCCGAGATGGATATTTTCAAAACATACATCCTAGTCTCCCTCAAACTTTGGCTCGGTAGTTTAGATTTATCGTTTCAATACGACAATAATGATTTTACTTACGACTTAACGTAAGTTGCTCATCACAAATCACTACATCTACCTGAAATTTCTTCTAAATCAGTTTAACGCAATAATTTACGATATTTTAGGTACAGGTATTCTTGACCAATTAATATAATAAATTGGTCAAAATATGGACCTGGAAGGGAAAAGTAAATTATTCGAACTTGACCAGAGTCCTTCATTCTGACCAACCCTTCGGAATGTCAGTGATTCGTTCATTTTACAATATTTTGCGTTTATTTACATATTTATTTTTTTTTCCAAATATATATTAGTTTTATTATTAGTATAAAAATAATAATTTTTGAAGAGCAATCTGCTATTTCTTCAACTTCAACACGGAATAGTCATAATATTATTTCAATCTGACTTCCGAAATGAAGAAACGACACATAGTACTATTGCCAGCATTACTCAATCGATGTTGAGAAGGAAACGGATACATAATTTACATTTCCTCTAATGGTTTGCCTAGAAAATGGAAGGTGAGCAATCAATTTTCGATGAGGGAAATATAGTTCTCCCAAATCGATGTTTTTACCTTTGATAGATTGATATTTCTGGACAATTTCGGTTTAAAATCAGTCGGTTTGCATATTTGTCATCCGCTTGTATATCTGCCCATCCCTATAACGAAAAAGCAGATATCAATTTTGAGTCCTATTGGAATGAAATTGATGGAAATGCGGGTTGAGCCCTGAATGGTCCTCCTAATTTATCTTGTCCCCAGAATAAAGGTACGTCTGAGCATGCGGAATCACGCTACAAAACAATTCATCCAATTTCTTGTACATTCTTATATACGAGCAGCGTCTCGCTGCTGCAAAGAGAGGGGTACAACTAACGCTTTTGTAGCAAGTTCATGAATTATTTACTCGTTCAACGTTTACCTACACTTCTGTACAACTTGTGAGCATCCAGGTCACCAAACTATACACATAATCACTGTTCTATTCATCAAACTAATCTATATTCTACTAAAACGATCGATTTAGTATATTTTCTACATATTTCAGTGTCGAACTTGCGAGCACCCAGACCACTAAACTCTATACATCGTTCTGATTTATTTTTATTACTCGTTGTTAGATAACTGATTGTCAAAGTCAGTGATAATTCAAGAGTTAGCGCTAGTTACGCCTCGCTCCATGCTGCGGCGAGAGACTGCTTAATATATGCCCCAACTACAGCCGCCATCGAACCACAACCTCACGTGAATTATTTTAGCTATCGATAGAATCATGCTACGAATGACTATGAATCGATGTGCCACATATGACACAGTGACACACACTCAATAATGTGTGCTGCCGATGAGCCGATTCGGCAAACGTTTTCACTTTCGCAGAACTAAAACGCTGCAAATCGTTACACGGAGGTATATTATTTCTATATTGTGTATCTCTTCTACACAGAACACCTGTCTATATTATTAAACGAATCATTGGGTAGGTAGTTATCTAATGTGTTTGCATAGGTTGTAGACGCCTATTGAAGATAAAGTAATAAAATTAAGTAACACAATTAAACATTCCTTACACGAGCTGATGATTCAGTGTCGCGAACTGGCAAAACAGCGGCGGCGCGTATGCCCGGTAATGCTATTTGCTTGCTGCAAGCCTAACACTTTCCAGCGGTCATTGATGAAACTTCGTTAGTTCCCCCGAAAAATCATAGGGTCGCGTCTTCAATATAGCTTGTAGTGAGAGATCGGAAAATCCTCCGGGTTTCCGGATTAAAAAAATGAAAATAAAAATACATCACTACTACCTTGAAAGTTTTTGAGATTATTACAACCCTTAATTACAACCCTTTAGGGTTGATCGGGATTGATGCCGCTGTTACTGGCACATCCTCGGTCGATGAATGACTTTTTAGCCAAATTTCATAAACCTTTGGACCATAGTTTAGGAGAGAAGCTTTGGACCGTTGTACAGGTTTTTTTTTTTTTTTTAATTCGATGTTTATTATTTATGCATCTTGAAACGCCTAACACTTTCTAGCGGGCATTGATGAAACTCATAGGGTCGCGTCTTCAATATAGCTTATATTGAGAGAACGGAAAATCCTACGGGTTTCCGAATTAAAAATTTAACAAAAAAAAAAAAAAAACATCACTACTACCTTGAAAGTTTTTGAGATTATTACAGCCCTTAATTACAACCCTTTAGGGTTGATCGGAATTGATGCCGCTGTTACTGGCACATCCTCGGCCGATGAATGACTTTTCAGCCAAATTTCATAAACCTTTGGACCGGCGTACGGTTTTTTTTTTTTTTTTTTAATTCGATTTTTATTATTTATGCATCTTGAAACGTAAACCAACAACTTTTGAAGGGGGGGGGGGGGAGGGGGGTAAAGTGTTTTTTTTTTTTTTTTTTTTTTTCTTGGTCGGTTACAAAGGTTCATTATTGGAAATAACAAAACATAATGTCGCTAGTTTCACTTCCTACTGAACTTGCATGCAATCAAAACCCATCACGTTCTGACGTTAGAAGAAGTTATTTACTTACGCACGTTGCGCTACTGAAATTGAGCAGGATTCACCACGATCAAATTTTTCAAGACTGCAGGATCATCGGATTCCGTACGACGCGAGATAGGTGAGAAGAATATACGAGTTTATTTATTTCTGACAGAGACTTGGGCGGCGCGGCACTTAGTGCGTTGTTGGTTGCAGAGCTCAGCCTCCTGAAGTGCTCGTTATCACAAGAGAGTCGGCGGCCCATTAGTCGTCACAAAAGAAAACCTGACTTTCTCGTCTCTCAGAAATATCATTTGTGCGCAGCGGTACATACTGCCCTGTTGTTGATTCAACCTCCGGATTAGTTTAAACAAATGGAGACGCCAACGAATTGATGGGATGTCAAGAAACTGTAATTGCCCATAGTGGGCGGTGGGTGTAAGAAAATATTTCAGAAGCACCAACGCAGTCTAGGAAGAGGAATCAACCTAAAACTGAGGCCTACATTTTATTTTAATTTCATTTTCAGGTACTGCACATCTCACTAGGTGGATCTCATAGATCTGTACTTTCAAAAAATGGGAGGGGTGGGGAGAAAAGGTGAGAAAGAGCGGATTCAACCACATAATGGAAACAGTGAACAAGATTACAAGATTTAGAAAAGGTTCCGGTCATGCAGCAAGTTCGTTTTTAAAGATTTTTCGGCAATTTTTTTTTTTTTTTTTTTTGACATCTAAGTACTTTTTTAGCTTAATATTTTAATGTACTAGTTAAGTACAGGTAAGTAGTCTGTTGGGATGTTGGGAAAGTTAAAGTGGGCATTACTTTCCACTCTGTTGGGATGTTGGGAAAGTAAAAATGGACATTACTTTCCACTCTGTTGGGATGTTGGGAAAGTAAAAAATCCCGCGCTACTTTCGTTCCACGGTTTCGTCACGTTTTTGCCTTGTTAGGTGATGGCTAAAGCATGTTCCATGCTAAAAACGACCCAAGGTACAGACCCTTACCATACGGAATTTGTTTCTCAATCCTAAGGAGGGTGATCGTCTGGAATGAAACAAATACATGTACGAAATAGCGCAAACTTCAGGAATCGTTTCAGAATGCGTCAAACTTCAATGAAGGAAATATTCAAAAATTTATATTTCTAAATTTTTGGAGCCATAGTAAGAGCTTAATTTTCTATGACAAATCGCTAGAAGAGATTCTATTCTACTTTTCCCGTAGAGTACATTGAGTGAGGAAATTCATATGTTTTATGTAATTTCCAATTAGCTGTTTGCTATTGGTACCTACACAGGCATGATTTGAGTTAGATGTAGTTTCTGCCTCTTCTGCGTATGAACCGTGGAAGTTAGGGGTCGCCGATTTTCGTCCGATACGAGATGGTTTTCTATTTAACCCTACAGGAGTCTCGGACTTTTTCAGTTTTTCCTCACGGACGGTTGGAATATTTGCTCGCTCGTTTCCAATACTTTCCTGAAGGATGAAGTGGAAGAGTTTAGTGCTGTTCCCTACTCGGCACAGACCACTCGTTATACCATCCACCTATTTACACTTTATCGATCCTTTTTCCAAATGATTTATTGCTTCATTCATATAGCTCAGTTTTGTTTTCATTGGTTAAACCTTCCGTGTAACGGGCTCTGGATGTAATAATTAAATATAGCAACTAAAAAGGTCAAATAAAATTAGTCATGACAGCTAATTTATAATTCTTGGGAATACTACACTTGAATTCGTTTCAGTCGCTCTTTAGTTTGTACTTTCCTATACTAAAATTCTTCATGAACTTAGCATGAATTAGTAAACCTCAAATACGATTTTTCTTAAAAGTAAACCTTCAGATTGCCGCAAGCAATACGATACGCACCGGCAATAGGGCCAAAGTTGCCGTTAGGAAAGCCGCAAAACATAATGGAATTATACATATATATGTCGCAGCCTAATGTGAAATCGGCCTTTTTGTCAAAAGCCTAGTATTTTTACAATACGCAACCTTTTCGTAATAAAAACGTTGGAATGACAAACTATACACATCATTCTGACCTGCGTGTCCAACTACTCTGAATTTTTAAAGGGATTGACAACTTGATGTTATGAATTCTTGAGATGCCACCAAACTAAGGATAATCACTTCAATCAAGGCTGAGATGTGTTGTCTTTAGGACAATAAGAAACTTTCGCAGACTGGCCAGTTCCGACTATCGGAAGTTCGTTTCATTCGTTCCACACTTTAACAAAAGCTGACGGAGCAATAGAGCAGGAGGCTAGACTGGAATCCTCCAGGATAACCACGTGGAAGCAATACATCTAGGCAAGAGCAATGCAAGCGGGTGAAGCTTGGGAGAAATGAAAGCATTGGCTTGGGTTAAGGAAGGGTGGTGGGACTTCATTGGGACCTTATATACCCCTCTTAGGAGTTACATAAAACAAGAAGGTGTACACACCTGTACAGAAAATATCCGCCCCACGTACAATCAAATTTTGGATACATACCTATTTGAATGATCTATACAATCAAGACAAAAATACAAAAGACGTGATGTGTCATACCTAAATAGTTACCGTTAATAAATGGAAGCCTTCTGCACAAATTACAGTTAATATCTAATGAACTATTGGATTTTATTTTGAACATTATTTTTTCTCCCCCACTCGGGAAAATTACAGAAAGTTATAGAGTGTTGAGCTATATGAATGCGCATCGTTCTACATTCTGATATTCATTTACAAGAACCAATAATTTGGTTCTCTGAATATCTAAACATACCCCGGGTTAGAATAAATATCACTAGAACTATTTTGTGATGTAATGCGTGGTTACGAAAGGCCGGTGTGAATAGGCATTCAGAATAGTGTGGTAGGAAATCAATATAACCTTGATGCAATATAGCCTTGGTAGCCTTGATGCAGTCAAGTGATCAATGCGTTCTGTTCTGGAATCATTTGCATTGAATTCGCATTGACTAGGTACCCTTTTGACAGCTCCGGTATATTTATCTCTGGAGGGTATACAAGAGGCAATGCTGGAACGGAGACGGAAGCCAAGATCAAGCCAGCCTTGCCGGACTAATCAATGAATCCCAACGTTCGTTCCTATCAAAGGAAAATCACTCACTCTAGCCGCCTCGCAACCTCACTTCCAATCTTCTCTCTCATGTTTACTTTGGGCCAGAGCGGTCCGACTTTTCCGACTGGAGGCCACGTTGAGTTCACATGTTTGTTACAAGGCAGTCTTGCGAAAATACAGAAAGTTCTTTTTCCCACTTCCCGAATTGAAGAATTCACTCACATCAAACAGTCAGCAATGCATGCATTGCAGGGATGTCCGTATGTACATTTAGTACATGATTTTTGTAATAATGGCGAATAGATCATGTTTTACTGGATGCATCCTCTCCATAATAAAGTATGAACTACTATTACATTGTGAAATCAAACAATGACAAATTCGTGGAAATAGATTGAAAAAATCACGATACATCGGTATTCCCCTCCCCCAAATTCAATCATTATACCTATAATTTACTATCCAGGGAGAGACCAAATACTTCGAGTAAAACAAGAAAAAAGTCCAGTCATGCAGCATGACCCCATGAGCGAATTTTTGAAGAAATCTTCGACATTTCGAGCGGAGCAAGGCCTTGGGTCTGCGTGCTAGTACGTACATAAATAGAACTTCTTCATAATTTCATGGCTGATATTTTCTAAGCCACAGTCAGTATTAAAGCTACACCAAGTTCTAAAACAGTTGAGCGTAAAACATTAAAGAGAGCGACCGAGAGAATCGGAGGACGGAATATTTCACAGAGTAAACTCATCAGTTGTGATTACATTTTTTTTTAAACAAGCACCTACTACCTACGTTTTAAACAGCATGGTTCTAGGATTGGTTATACAGGGATACTTCCATAAGAGTAGTTCAATCTGAATTTGGACAATGTTTCATGCAAATATTACCGATTTTTACAACTAGCAAACGGCATTATTTCGATTTTTGACTGATTTTTCAACTTCGAAATTTTTGAGAACTTGATACATATTCTTATAGGAAATTTTACGCTGATTCCGAATATACTACATGTTAGTATGCTGAAATAATTATTTCGCACAACAAATCGCAAAAAACAGGCTATTTTGAAATTTTTGACTACATTTTTGAAAATTTAACCCAAAGATGTAATCCGATCATGCTGGCCAACGAACTTGAACTTTCGTTTTGTGTCCTTAACATTTTAAAATTTGTTTGAAGATTCTAGCACAATTCTACGGACAGTTATCGTCTGGAATGACACATACATATATACATACATACATACATACATAAAAAAATGCGTTAAACTCCAGAATATGATTCAGAATAGCCTGAAACGGATTTCTGCATAACATTTTTTCAAAAATTCACATTCTACAAATTTTGAGGCGAGAGCAATAGCTTAATTTTCTTCAAAAATTCGCTAAAAGTGCCAGTCATGCAGTATGATCGTACGAGCGAATTTTCCTAAATTATTGTACTATATTATGTTAAATTGTTTTGAAATGTCAGAACTTAAAGTGAAAAGAAATTTTTACCTATATTTTATGGCAAAAAAAAAAAAAAAAAAACTCGTTCTAAATCATTTCCGGCAATTCAAAAATGAATTTGGATTTTTAGCTTTTTCTACAGTTTTGTCTATTTTTCGGCAAGTATCAATGACATTGCAGTACATATTTCAGCATAAATGTCTGCTTGAATTTCTTAATGTTCTAGTTCATTGTTAATCAACTTATTTGACTGAGGTTCGGCTAAAAATATAAATTGAAAGACTTTTAGCCGTTTTTAATGATTTTTTGCACATTTTTGAAATTCGACCAATTTAATGTGCACGAAAAATTCTGGCCAACCTCATCTTTTCGTTTGGAAAGCTTGATTTTTTTATGGCGCAAGAACGGAATTTGTATCTCAATCCTAAGGAGACTTGTGGTCCGAAAGGATGTATATATATATATATATATATATATGTGTGTGTGTGTGTGTGTGTGTGTGTGTGTGTGTGTGTGTGTGTGTGTGTGGGTGTGCTTCTGAGGATCTGCGGCGAATGGCAGCAGAGGAGTCAGAGGCTATGCGCAATGGGGTACGTCATATTAATGTATTATTGCAACAACGTTTTCCCATGTGCACGCTTTCTGCCATTCAGTCTCTTCGCCTGAGGCCCCACTATAAGCAGCTTGTCCAGGATGCGATCCTGGCAAATAGCAGTGGGGCCTCTCCCGCATCTCCTACAGGCGTGGGACAACAGCCCGCCGTTCAGCAATCCTCCCCCGGGACCTCCGGTCTTCTTGAAGACTTGAAGACTAAAGTGTTGAGGCTCGGGGAGCTGGTAGGCTGTATTGATGGTTATGAGAGTGCCTACATGCAGGAACTGGCGAGGCGGGCTTTGCGAGGCTTGAAGGCTTGGAGGACGAGGTTGCAGCCTATGTACAGAGGATATTTTCACGGGTTGAGGAAGCGACCGTGACGGGGCATCAGGGAGCGGTGTCTCCTACTTTGGTGCCTCGTGGAGGTCGCAGAGCAGCAAAACAAGCAAGAAGGCGGGAATATCAGCGGGTCCAGAAGTTGTGGAGGAAGCATCCGGCTCGTGTGGCTGCGGAGGTACTGGAGGGAGCTGGGGATGAGCAAGTTTTGCCCCCTCTCCAGGAGTTTGTGGACTATTGGGAGCCACTCTTGAGTGCTCCCAGCCACAACCCTGGTGAGCCGGTGGTACCCCCAGCTTCCACCAGGGATTCCTTGCGCGGCATCATGTGCACACCGGTGCTTCATGACGAGGCACACAAGTGCCGTGTCAAGAACTCCGCTTCTGCTGGACCTGATGGTGTTTCTGCCCGACGTTGGAACAAGGTACCAAAAACAGTTAGGCTGCTCATCCTCAACCTGCTGCTTCTATCGGGAAGACCCCCGAAAGCGTTGACCCGTGCCCGGACAATTTTCATCCCAAAAAAAGGGTTAAGTGGGCCTGGAGGCTACCGCCCGATATCTATATCATCTGTAGTCTTCCGCCACTTCCAAAAGATTCTGGCATCTCGCCTCCAAGCGGCTGGTGTCATAGGTGACGTCCAGAGAGCATTTCGGCCGGCGGATGGCACAGCGGAGAACCTTACAGTTCTCCAAACTGTCATTTCGCTGGCCCGTATTAAGAAACGGCAGCTCCATCTTGCCGCTCTGGACGTCGCTAAGGCCTTTGACACTGTAAGCCATTTTGCCCTGACCGATTGTCTTCGTGGTGTCGGGGCACCTGCTCGTTTAATTGAGTATGTTGCCTGCCTGTACCACGAAGGCGTGACGGTCCTCGAGGCACGAGGTGAGATGTCAGGGGATGTTGTCATTGGGCGCGGGGTACGCCAGGGGGATCCTCTGTCGCCACTCCTCTTTAACCTGGTCGTGGACACGGCCTTGGGTAAGCTGCCAGCTGAAATAGGGTTTGATCTCGCCCCTGGGGTGCGAGTAGGTGCACTGCTTTCGCCGATGATGTCATCCTACTCACCAAAATCCGTGAGGGCTTGCAGATTGCCCTCAATGCCTTTGCTGAGCAGCTAGCCAGGTGTGGTTTTGGTGGTAAACCCAGATAAGTGAGGGTCAGTCTTCTTGGTCCCGTCAGGTCGCAAGTATCAGGTGAAGGTTGTGGATGAGGAGTGTTTTGTCATAGGACAGTTTCCCAACCCCACCCGATCCGTGCTGGATGTTTGGCGGTACCTTGGAGTTGACTTCATGGGTGTGGCCACCATTGCCGCAAGCCGTGTGGACCTTGGTGGAGCACTAGCTCGTATCACCAAGGCTCCATTGAAGCCACAGCAGAAGCTGCGCCTCCTTCGCACGTATTTACTGCCAAAGCTAACCTATGGGCTAGTCTTTGGTAGGCTTACTGCGGGGAGGCTGCTACAGTTAGATCGTGAAGTTCGCTCTGCTGTGCGCTCTTGGCTAGGCTTTCCACCTGGTGTCCCAAGTGCCTATGTCCACGCACCGGTCAAGGCCGGTGGGCTCGGTATTGTCTCTCTCTCAGCCAGCATCCCATCTTTACGCCGCCAGCGCCTGCTTGCCCTTAGGGGCTCGAGCTGGGAGGTCGCCCGCACTGCTGCTGACCTGGACTTTGTCAGGCAGCAGTTGTTGTGGTGTGACCGAGCAACACCATCTGCTCCAAAACCCAGCTCATCTGCTGAGTTCGCTGCTGCGCTACATGAGTCAGTAGATGGTAAGGAACTCCGACAGTGCTCTGAATCCCCCATTCGAGTGGGTGGAATGGGCCTCAGAATGCATTTGGGCCCACGAGTACTGCCATTTTCATGCCGTCTGGGTTCTTCTCACTAGCCACCTCGGTGAGGTGTTCGCGGAGTAGTCGCGGAACAGTGGACACCCTTTGCCGTGCCTGTCGGGGTAAAAATGAGAATCTGTATCATGGGGTGCAGCAGTGTCCTCGTACTCACGGTGGCCGCATTCTGCGTCATGATGCGGTCGCCAAGCAGATAGCAGGCGCTTTGTCATCCAGCGGTTGGGCTGTTGAGAGGGAGAGACTATATCACATGCCGAGTGACCGGGGCAAGAAGCCGGATATTGTTGCCGTCAAGCCCGATGGGTCTGCCATAATCCTGGATGTCCAGGTTGTCAGTGGCAGCGTGGACATGGAGCAGACCTGGCGGGCTAAAATAAATAAGTATGATAGAAATGACCTGCGGCAAGCAATTTCCGAGCTAAAAGGAGTGGCAACCAATAACATCAAGGTCATGGCTGCAACCGTGTCATGGCGCGGGGTGTGGTGCGGGAAAAGCGCCACGGAGTTACTTGAGTTGGGCATCTCAGCAGGAGTGCTCCGTGGTATCACCACCCGCGTCCTGAGGGGTTCTTACTTGAACTGGTGGTCGTTTTATAGGGGCACTTCCTTTCATCCCATTCTTCCTCCTCATCCTGCAACTTCCCTTATCCCTAGAGCCGGCGTCGGGTAAACCTGGGCGTCCTCCCCACTTTTTCATTTTATTTGTTCTTTTTTCAATTTAATGGTGTGCCCCCTCCGCCTTTGAGGGGAGTGTGTGTGTGTGTGTGTGTGTGTGTGTGTGTGTGTGTGTGTGTGTGTGTGTGTGTGTGTGTGTGGGAGGAAAAATGGAAATTAGTCCAGATTTTCATAGATCTTGTTGCATTTGAAACTTCTGAAATCTTTACTACTGTGTACGAATTGGATTTTAGTTATCAAATGCAGGAGTATAGTATCATAAACTCCTCAAACTACACAGAGAAGCACATTAGATACATCCTGTAATCTACGAAGTCATACAATAACACTTCTTAGGAAGAATTTGTGAGTTCGGTTCACTCAAATTTGGTTGGAGTTACCATTCAAAAGTTTATTCTCCACTAATTATTAGGCCCCACTAAGAAGTTTTCCGAACAGATCCCGGGTCTTTAAAGTGATATTTTCGAGATCCACTGATATGGAAATGGAGAGAGACTTTGAGGAAGTCCCAGGAAAAGCACTCTATCGTGAACTTTGCAGAGCAGGGCTTTGGTATTCCACTGGCAATCGTTGGCTTAATAAAGTCAATGCCAACGGAAACTTATTCTCTCACCTCAAATGACCTCCGCGGTGTTCTGATAGCCGTTTCCTAAATACTGCTCCCAGAGGGGATTGATTACAGTATCATTCAAAGTTACGTAAGCCCGCCAGCGCGAGGCAATCTTGTCGAGGACCAACAACTTTCCGATGTTCCTGAGCTTCATCTATATTCCTTCTACGTAAAGTTGATGAACTGGGATTAGTTCGTGCCTCTCGGTATCCCACACTATCACGTTTTCCGTTTCCTTACTACTCACATAACGAAATTTCTAGTTTCGAGGTTTCGACAGAATGCTGCCCTCATTTTCAATACTACTTTGATATAAAATTGAAGGTTCTCCATGGATTTGTGAGAGTACCCGTTATTTCCGAGCGCGTCTTCCTTTTGCTCAGCGTTTGGTTGAACTCCGCTTTGTCTCGCGTTCTAGAGCTGCCGCGATTGGTGATATACCCTCACCCGTTTGATCAGGAGGATATTCCCTGAACGCTGAACACATAAGCGCTAGTAGGGGAAGGGACTGTCACACCTCTCCTCTGTTATGTATTTTACGAATTTCGGCCCTGGGCGCCCAGCACCAGGGACGAATACCACCCTAGGGTGGAATTCATGGACAAAGCCTGAGTGTGTGTGTTCACTCACACTCATAAATGGAGGGTAACCCTCCACTCACCGGTTTGAATTCGTAGTTGAGTGGAGTGGTTCACTCAGCAGGTAGGGTCACACTCAGATTACACTAGTTTGATAGTGCACTCAGGGGACACTCAACGCTTTCTCAACTTGACAGCTCTGACAGTAAGTTGTAAGGGAAGTCTCCCTGGTTTGAGGAAAAAGGGACGGGAAAATTCCCTCTCGCGTTCCGCACTGATCAATTAATAACAGTTCTCAAAGGTAACTATTTTCTTTGTGTGTTTGCTTTTAGTGCTGTTGTCCTTTTCCTTGGGGAGACTTGACATAGGCCTTATCAGACAAAGACAAAATTCACTCCCCCCCGCCCCCGCCTAGGTCGGGCTTCCACTGTGAATTGAATCTTTGTTACTTGTTTGTTGAAGTGCTCATAATTTGTCTTTATGTGTCGAGTTGTGACGGTCTGACGGAAAAGAAGTGAGAAAATGAGAAAACAATGATTCATCAGTTTGAAGACCAGAGATGTAGTTGAGAATCAAAAGAGTTATCGATATAATGGGACTGTTAGATAAAGAGAAGACGTGAGGTTTTGGTGAAGCTTCAAGCAATCACATTTTCTTGGAATTCTCATTGATCTTACTATCCTAATGGAAGGTAGGTAACTACCACCAACTAATTCCACAAACCAAGAAAAATCATGTAATACAAACTTGGTACGTAGATATCGCATAAATCATAGAGCGACCAGCACTTCCAGCTGTGATGGTTATAAATCCTCTTCATCTATTTTAGGCTCCTTCAGGTTCGTAGTTGTCCTTAACTGTCTCTTTCCCGAATTGGCATAGTCTGCGAAATATTTCGTTGTTGATTGTATAACATTCGAGTGGGATCTGTTGGTCAGATCAAACATGTACCTACCTGCGCACAAGTGCCGCTGTTTTTGGATAAACACCGAAAAAAATAAACTATGTATGATCTACTATATTACCAGTACCTATACCTACGTGAAAATAATAATAGAAATTATAATTCGAATGGGATCTTGATCACTCGGTTCCTTGAGGTTTTTGGGAAAGAGAGGTATTGGATGCCCTCCTCCTCTCCTTTGCTACCACTTTCCTCATTCACACTCATTCACATTTACAATCCATCCCTCCATACATACATTTGAATGAAACGTACAGGTATGAGTTCAGATATTGTCAAGATCAATGTCCAGGCCGAGATCCGAATTCCATTTTCCAAAGAGATTGCAAAACCTTTTCTCGTCTCTTCTGGAAATGTAAGGATTCGACGGGAAAGGGTAGTTCCCTATTCGCTCCTCCTATCTCATCATCCACAGCAAATCGGCCTGTATAAAAGTTTTCACTTTTGGAATTTTCGCTGGTGGAATTTTTCATTTTTGATCTGAAAATCGGATTCTGTGCCCACGAAACTCTCCGACTGCTAATTTTCAGCTTGAAAACCAAATGGTTTGGGCAGAAAAAAAAAAAAATTATATATATATATATATATATATATATATATAAATATATATAGAAAAAAATTGAAAGGTGTCCATAAGTAGACGGCGCAGAGGATGTAAGAGTGAGGGTTCCCTACTACGTCATTCAGCTTTTTATGTAAGTACCTCTCTTTTGGCCTCTTCCAATCATCGGACCAGGGCCATCCCTAGGTTTTTCGGGGCCCTAGGCAGTTTCCGGGGGCCTCCTATATATATACATATCATTAAATGCAGTGGGCAAAAAGTAACATCCGGAACCAGAAACGATAATTTTTAATTAGGTATAGGTATCTCAAGTAGGAAGGTTCATCACTGTCATGATATAAAATTATTAGTAAATTATGAAAAATACAATATCGATGAATTATTGCTCGTAGGTCCCTATCTATGCATCAGCTCAAGGGGCTTGACAATGACGTCTCCACGTCGAAAGTGTCCTCCATACGAACATTACTGGGTAACATTTTTTTGTACCAACGTACTACTAAAAACGGTCGTGAATTTGGTAAAACGCACACATACCTAATACTGGAATCTATCTTGAGTCAGCTCATGGTATGGTAATTTTGTCTTTTATATCCAGATTAATTTGGAAAAGAATGTTGAACCAAGCCGTGAGTGATACGAGAAACGAAAAATCTCGGATTTGGGAGGCCAAAGTCGTCGCTTCATGGGAAACTTCCGGGTCACTTTTGGACATGAGATCAGGTAGTTCCACCAGGCTGTTGTGAACTTCAACATCCGTCTACTCCGTTCCGTCCTAAGCGACCGCCTAGTCCGCCTGCCCCAAGGGACGGAACTGCATCGGACACTCTTTATATTGCATCTTTTTGGCAAGCTCTCTACGAGACCTTTTAGCTGATGGAATACACTGATATTATAGGTAAAAGTAAACATTAAACCTAAGGATCGTTCATATATAGAAACATGATCCGGTTTCTTGAGGTTTGTGGGCCTCTTTTGGCCTCTTCCAATCATCGGACACTTTTCATATTGCATCTTTTTGGCAAGCTCTCTATGAGACCTTCTAGCTGATGGAATACACTGATATTATAGGTAAAATTGACCATTATACCTAAGGATTGTTCATAAATAGAAACATGACCCGGTTTCTTGAGGTTTGCGGGCCTCTTTTGGCCTCTTCCAATCATCGGACACTTTTCATATTGCATCTTTTTGGCAAGCTCTCTATGAGACCTTCTAGCTGATGGAATACACTGATATTATAGGTAAAATTGACCATTATACCTAAGGATTGTTCATATATAAAAACATGATCCGGTTTCTTGAGGTTTGTGGGCCTCTTTTGGCCTCTTCCAATCATCGGACACTTTTCATATTGCATCTTTTTGGCAAGATTTCTATGAGAGCTTCTAGCTGATGGAATACACTGATATTATAGGTAAAAGTGACCATTATACCTAAGGATCGTTCATATATAGAAACATGACCCGGTTTCTTGAGGTTTGCGGGCCTCTTTTGGCATCTTCCAATCATCGGACACTTTTCATATTTCATCTTTTTGGCAAGCTCTCTATGAGACCTTCTAGCTGATGGAATACACTGATATTATAGGTAAAATTGACCATTATACCTAAGGATTGTTCATATATAAAAACATGACCCGGTTTCTTGAGGTTTGTGGGCCTCTTTTGGCCTCTTCCAATCATCGGACACTTTTCATATTGCATCTTTTTGGCAAGCTCTCTATGAGACCTTCTAGCTGATGGAATACACTGATATTATAGGTAAAATTGACCATTATACCTAAGGATTGTTCATATATAAAAACATGATCCGGTTTCTTGAGGTTTGTGGGCCTCTTTTGGCCTCTTCCAATCATCGGACACTTTTCATATTGCATCTTTTTGGCAAGCTCTCTATGAGACCTTCTAGCTGATGGAATACACTGATATTATAGGTAAAATTGACCATTATATCTAAGGATCGTTCATATATAGAAACATGACCCGGTTTCTTGAGGTTTGTGGGAAAGAGCCCGTAGGTTTTGTGGTATTGGATGCCCCTCCCCGCCTCCGCAGCCGCTTTCCGCCGCCACCCCCGTCGACTTCCCGCTCAATTGGGCCTCCCATCGCTGACGATCAGCCGACGAACCGCTCGCGTCACCCGCGCCCCATTCACCGGCGGAGAGGCGGCGCGGCGGCCCCTTACCCGCATAAACTCGTCATTTTATCGGGGCTCCACGGTTGAGTGGGTAACCACTAGTCCGTTTGCCCGATAGTGGGATCCGCCCCCGCCTCTTCACAACTTTCCTTCCTCCATCTGCTCAATACCTTGACATACTCTGGGATACTTCTTACATATTGTTTATATGTTGTAGCTCCTTAGCATCGTACTCGTAGACAGGAAAAAAACGTCTGCCAAGTTGGGTGGGCAGTACAGTTTCCTCACACATCGAAACATAGACGTATAGAATTAGTTGAATAACAAAGTACAAGTTGAAAGATTGATAAGTCGACACTATAAGGGCCGGTTGTGGCAGATCCCCGTTAAGGCAGCGTTAGGGAACGCGAGATTAAAGTCGGGTTAATGCTCGTTAGCCAAAGCGGGAAAGGTCGTTGTGGCAGCTCCGGTTAGTGATTGCTATGTAACGCCAGGTTAACAGCTGTTGGTTGTGTTGGAAACGCTATCACACCTTATCAATGGCATTTGTTTTCAAATCATCGTTGCGTGTTCCTCATTATTTGACTGTTTCATTGTAATTTTACTCACTATTCTTCCTTTGTGTGTTTTAATTCACTATTATTTTACTTTGTGTGTTCGATTGTATCGAACTTTTCGGTATAGTCCGAAGATACAACAGATGTGAGAAATCAGCTGTTCGTAATCCGCCATTTTAGATGGGATTGATAACATTGAATAACCAATCAAATCAAGCCTCAAAATCTAGGGTTAGCGTTAAGTCAGATTCTCGGGTGACCGACCGATAACTGAGGCTTCCACAACGCCACTAATCGAAGATTTTCTCTGACCTACGTTATCTATCGTTAACCGAGGTTGCCACGACCGGCCCTAAGAAATTGACGTTTGCCCATACGCACAGACGAACATTACTCCAACGGCAATGAAATTTATAGAGAAACGTCTAGGAGCTAAACCGCACAACCTTTGAAAATTTCATAAAAATCGGTCCATTAGTACCGGAGTTTTGTCTCTGTCGATCAATTGTAGTTTTGCGCAACAGCTACAGTTATTACTCCACCATTTGCGATATAATTCATAGGCAATAACCTAGAACGTATACCTATTTACTCCTCGAGTATGAACGAAATCGAACTAATAAATGATGAGAAATCGGCGTCATAATAAATTAAAGTTCGCTCGGACTACTATTTATTGTGACGGCAATGATAGTTATAGGGGACCGTCTAGAAGCAATCCCGCACAATCCCTCTATATTTCATCAAAATCGTTCCATTAGATTCGGAGTGTCAATTTCCTGTGTCAATCGATATTCTTTTCGCGCATGCGCAATGAATACTACGCTACCGTTTGCAATATAATTTATAGGACATTTTCTTAGAACATATCCCTAATCACTTACCGAGTTTTAACGAAATCGGGCCGACAGGTGATAAGAAATTGACGTTATGAAAACATCACGTTTGCACATGCACACAGACTACTATTGATTTGATGGCTTTGAAAATTATAGGGAACCGTCTAGGAGACAACCCGCACAATCCCTGAGAATTTCTTCGGAATCGGACAGAGACTTGGTGTAGTTTTGGGAGTGGCAAGGATTTACCACAGACAGATAGACATCAGACAGACAGACACGAAACCAAACCAAAATCGATCAGCATGCTCTGAAACGCAAGAAGCAAGTGGAAATTTAGATTTTGGAGTCCATAATTTTTTGGACTCGAGTCAATGATTTTTCTTGAACACAATGCTGTACCTAGTGAGAAGGCAAAATGAAACTGCACCACTGGCACCAGGTCACCCAGGCATGAACAATTTTTTTTTTTTTTTTTTTTTTTTTTTTTTTTTGGCTTTTAGGTCCCATCACTTTTGTCTTTGAAAAATAACGTCGTTTAAACCGTTCGTTTTTCAAAATTTTCCTGCAATACAATATCAAATGCAGAACTCTGCCTTTTTTTCTTCAATTAATCGATTTTCAAGTACATTTTTTGAAATCTGTAACATGGTCGGGTATGCAAACTTATTCTCGAGAATGTTTACCAGAACTAAGTTTTTTAAATTGCCCAAGTGCTATAATTCAAACTCGTCTTTTTTAAAAAGGAAACGTTGCAATATTAAGATTATTCTTCGAAATTCTATTGCAACATCCAATTTCGTGCTAGAGTACACACACAGATGAACATACACCACAACAGAAATGAGCAAACAACTTGAGATATAAAAAATTTTCGACAATTTTAATTTTGAAATTTTTGGAGCTATTGCAATAGCTTAAGTTTCCCGTTAATTTCGCTTGGGTGGGGGGGGAGTTAAAACTAATTTATCGTTTTATAAGTTAACAGTAGAAAAACAATATACTGTAGGTGACGGCCGTTTTCAGCGATACACTGCTGAAACGCCACACGAAAGTTCGTCACCACTCTCTCCAACATTGCTCTGTCAATTTAAGCATCGTCCACACGGATCGCTTCTCTCAATTCTCCCAGTGTTAGGGGTTTACACGTAGCCTGAGGTGAACCTACAAATAAAGTCAAACCTCGACAGGTGTTCCCTTTACCACATCGAAAAATGTATGAACCAATAACGACTGAATCGGCAACTACACACAATACTCTCACGTTGGGACTGTGCAATGGCCTCTCATGGACGTATTTCGGGACTAAGTACTAGATGCTCCGAAAATGACTGGCCTTTAAGCCCTACCCTGTATCTATGATATGCCAGTATAAAAACACCCCCGCATGGAAAAACTATGGGAGGCAGAATAGTCCAATATCTCCTTCCACCTAAATGGATATCACACTAAGGAGTATCCTGCCTTATTATCGACCTCCAGGAAGATCCTCCTATTAGTAGACTGCTACGCAGTCAAAGTTTTTGGATGTGATCAAGTTCCTGCTTTGACTCACCTCACAGGTAAGGGCGTGTGTTTCTAGGCCACACTTCCATCAGGGCAGGTTGATGGTACCTACCCGAGTTTTCGGCACAGCCACACAACTCTCAAAACTGGGGCTTGTAAAGCTCTACGTACTCCCGCGTACTCAGTATACGATCCCCTCCCCATCTTAATATGAACATTAAATAGCACGATGAAGCAGAAAATCACGAATCCAACATCAACTAGGGCGAAGGCTGTTGGTGCTGCGACAAAGTCTGAGCACCTACAGTAGAATACCAGCTAAGGTCTCCGCACACTATGTAGGAACAGGAAGGGACATTTATGTACCTAATTTACCTTAATGGCAGCATATCGTCATTCAGCTGTCCTGTTCTATCCCCCTTTGCACAACATGCAAGAACGCGACATGAACATGACGGGAAATTTATACACCTAATTTACCTTAACGGTGGATGGTCATCGTTCACCTATTCCGTCCTATGTCCCTCTCCACACAAGGCAGAAATAGGACGGAAAAAACCGCAGGTTGGGTGGTGACGGTCTGGGCCAGGCAACAAGTGGGAAACGCCGCGATTCCTCTTGCAGCGGAAAACGCCACATCCTGGCAGCAGACGTTTTCCGTCCTGTACCTGCTACGGTCCTGCCTAATGTGCAAAGGGGCATACGAAGGGACGGCTGCTGCCGTTGATGTAAGTTAGGTATATACATTTCCAGTCTTGTTCCGGTCCTGTTCCTGTCTACCTTTACAGTGAAAAGGCGCCCAACAGCCCCATTAATACCAAAGGCCCAAAGGCGTCCCCATTAATACCTGAATGGTTGCTAACCCCGCATAGAGAAATTGTTGGGAGGCAGAAGAATATTGACGATTTTTAATGAATTCGGAAGGAAATTGAACGATTCCGAATCCGAAATTGTCTGGTTGGATTTCGTCCGGTTCGTCGCTTCCGAGTCATTTTTCTTTCTTTTTTCGTAGGGCTGTCAGAATATGAGCTAATTTCAAAAATTATCAGGGTGGCGAAGTAAATCAAGATTTCTAAATTGCTATTACATGGTATCACATTTCTTATCACTGCAATTTATTATTTATTTTATTTATTTATTTATTTTATTTTATTTTTTTTTTCTTCTTCTTCTTCTTTTCTGTAGCAATACTCTACTTGGCACTAACTCAAGAGTTTCGGTATTCACAAGGTGAGCTTAGTGTAGTCACAAGACGCAGACGATTCAAAAGAGAAATGTGATGAAAACAAAGTGGTTTTACCTCGTCAAGATGAACCAAGAATTCATTCATCAAGACCAGACGCCCTCAAATACCTAATAGACTGCATATTGAAATACGTTGAGGAGGATATTGCAAATATGAGTTGAGGGTTAGAGCTGTTTGTGGAGCAGGAAGGACGTTATGAAGTTCCATTCTCTATACTATATGACATTGGTGACAAGTGAGTGAACTTCTCAGACCTCCCTGCCACTCACCCGCCGTCGTCGTTTTCCTCTTTCGAGTTCAATATATCGACACTGGTCTCCTAAGTGGTTCTGGACTTTTTTATTTTTCAGAGTAATGCTGCCCTCTTCCTTGCCTTTAGTTTTGAAGGAAATTGTGCAGAATAATACTTCCTATTTTGTTAGCGAAATAAGGAAGAACAGAAATGCGCTCCGGGGAAATAGGTCTCGGTAACCTTTCATTACCTTTAAAATAAGCAGTCGATCACATTCTCGGGGATTCACATCACGTAGGAGGAGGTTCGTAAAAATGGCGTTTCCCCAACTTCCACGGCGTCTGGATCTAAACCCAGTTAGGGTTCTTCGGATTCAAATAGCAACCGTCAAAGCTTGTAAAACAGGAAACAGACGCGCGTTCGACGGAATGAAAAATAGAGTCTGCGATACAATCCACTATGCAAAACACTATTTTGATCTAGATCTCAGTGATTTCAGTTCCTATAAGGAAAGAAAAACTTCGGATTATTTAAACTACTTGTTGAACTAGCATCGGTATAATGTATATAAAGATTGAGTGTTTGTAAACTACCTAACGATTTCACACACACACACACACACACACACACACACAAACACACACACACACACACACACACACACACACACACACACACACACATATATATATATATATATACCCGGCCCTTGACCCCGCCTATCTATACTCGGCGCTTCGCGCCTCGCCGGATCTTTTCTCTTTTCTACTGTGTAGAAAACGAGGATAATTTGCAATGCAATTCGTCACGAGAAAAAAAAATAAAAAAATGTTCAAGCCTGGCTGGGATTCAAACCCACAACCTTCGTCTCACGAGAAAAAAAAATTTTTTTTTCAAGCCTGGCTGGGATTCGAACCCACGACCTCGCGGGTTCGCGTAGCGGGACAAAAAAAAATTATTGGGGGTCGGCCTAAGAATTGCATAGCAATTAATATATATATATATATATATATATATATATATATATATAATTCCCATGCATATAGCACATATTATATCGCATAGGCTGTACTGATAATAAAAAACCGTAATCAAAGTTATAGTTGTCAGTAAATTTTTGTAATTGTTTGCTATACACTTATATCATTTCTTTTCTTCAAAGTTTGGGAACTTAGTGTGCACAGGTTGTTACCTATAAAATTTATGGAAAATAACAGTTTCTAATAACCTCTTTGCTATAGAACAATGTTTCAGAATGTCAAACAATTTCGAAGTTTTTGTTTATTGTCTTGGCACATTGTATTGAAGTGTATGAATTGTACGCACATTTCAGGATTTGAATTACTGAATGTTATATTTTATATTGAAATATGTATTTTAGTTCTTGAGCATGTAATTAGTAATATGTAACTATAGAATGAAGTTACTTTTACATGTTACCCATTAGTGGATTTCGGGATATTAGGTATACAGCCCACATTTTCGTGACGTCCACGCCTGTTGCTAAATTGGTTTTTAACAACAAAACAAAAGTAACGATAAACAGAAATAGCGTTCAACATTCTATGTAGTGCAGTCGCAACAATTTTGAAGGTAGAAGTCCGAATTCTACTATCGGCTTTCAAAATAATAAATTTATGTGGTAATGTGTTCAAAGAAAACTGCGCCACGGGTCCGAGTGTTTACAACAGAACGTTTCGTAGGTTTAGACGTATGTGCACAGAAGCTAACTGAGTGAGTGAGTAACTAGTTTTAGTGTTCCACGAGCTCGTTTCCCGGTCCCTTTGAATTCGTTTTATCGCGGTCCGGGTGTGTACATCTCTATCAATATTGTTTTAGCTGGTAGCATCCTATTAAGGACCTACTACCTTTGAAACGGAATCAATCAGATTAGCTAGGGCTTACATACAACCTTCACAAAAAAGGGCAAACAGGAAGGTCTCGCTGTCACTGATTCCTAGGTATATTTGTCATGAAAACGAACTCTACTATCAAACAGAAAAGTAATCTATTCCTGCCGAGGGTTTGAAGTTGTACCTTTCGTATGATGACATTTGCTTTGCGCGGGTACTGCTTCAAATTCAATGATTCGATTGTTTTGCTTGATACGAACAGAGCGGAAAAATAGATGATGTCCAAAACAAATATAGCGGGTACTAAGAGTGTCACCCGTGACTCCCCCGGGGCTCATGTGCAATGATTCTATTTCCAAGATAGAATCATATGCCTCCATGATAAAACAACCCGTTGAATGGACACCGGCTCAAGAACGGCTATCTTATTTTTCGCCAGTCACCAGGTCCCCAACCCTTTCTATTATCTCCACCAATCCCCATAATTATCCCCCCACCCACCAAAATCACTTATCCCCCATCAACCCTTCTCTTGAAGCAATCCTCCGAATCCGAAAAATCAACAAGGGAGGATGGCTCTAGCCAAAATTTGAACAGCCGATCCAAGGTCCTTCAACAGATATTACGGACGAGGTGACATGTATCGTCGAGCTCCTCCTCCCCCAACTTCTCTGGCTCCGAAATGGAGTTCGAAAGATAAAAAAAGATGCGCTATCGGGGGTCTTCATCTGATCTGTGATATATTTATATAGTAATATAGCGTATACATACTAATAGGCCTAATTTACATCTAGTCCTAGTTGTATTAATTTATTTTTTGGGTTTTTTAAAAATCCATTTGAGGGGCTAAACAGTGGTTATCACTGTACCCCTCATTTTTCCCCTCTCCGATTCGCCAGTGGAGTCCATGTTGGCGCTCCTTTTAGCGAATTTTTGAGGAAAAGTAAGCTACTCCTCTCGCCTCAAAATTTGTAGAATGTGAATTTTTGAAAAAAATTTATACAGAAATCCGTTTCAGGCTATTCTGAATCATATTCTGAAGTTTAACGCATTTTTTATGTATGTATTTATGTATGTATGTATATATGTATTTATGTGTCATTCCAGACGATAACTGTCCGTAGAATTGTGCTAGAATCTTCAAACGAATTTTAAAATGTTAAGGACACAAAACGAAAGTTCAAGTTCGTTGGCCAGCATGATCGGATTACATCTTCGGGTTAAATTTTCAAAAATGTAGTAAAATAGCCTGTTCAAAATAGCCTGTTTTTACGATTTGTTGTGCAAAATAATTTTTTCAGCATACTAACATGTTGTACATACGGAATCAGCTTAAAATTTCCTATAAATATACGTATCAAGTTTTCAAAAATTTCAAAGCTGGAAAATCAATCAAAAATCGAAATAATGCCGTTCGCTAGTTGTAAATATCGGTAATATTCGCATGAAACATTGTCCAAATTCAGATTGAACTACTCTTATGGAAGTATCCCTGTATAACCAATCCTAGAACCATGCTGTTTAAAACGTAGGTAGTAGGTGCTTGTTAAAAAAAAAAAAAAAAAAATGTAATCACAACTGATGAGTTTACTCTGTGAAATATTCCGTCCTCCGATTCTCTCGGTCGCTCTCTTTAATGTTTTACGCTCAACTGTTTTTGGACTTGATTTAGCTTTAATACTGACTGTGGCTTAGAAAATATCAGCCATGAAATTATGAAGAAGTTCTATTTGTGTACGTATGTAATTAAAAAATTCGCTCATGGGGTCATGCTGCATGACTGGACTTTTTGGTCAGGGATGGCAACATGGCTCCCGTAAGAATCGAGCCGTTTGCAGTGTACCATAGGACACCTTGTTCAATGCCGCTAATGACCCTTCTGTTCGAGGTGCGGCTTAAAATTAAAAAAAAAAAAAAAAAATTGGCACCTGACCAACGTGTCGAAAAACAAAGTCTATCGCCGAGAATTCAATCAGCATATTCACTCCTGAATCGAAAATGCAGTTGAAACAACCGGAAAACACTCATAGCTTATTCAATCACACTGGGAAACAACATTCTGGGGTTACGGTTATCAATGATTGGGAATACCCAACTACCATTAATTATAAATTTAAAAAATCGCGCTTTTATGGTGCAGGTTCTTGAGATATCTACTTTTCTCACATTTTCCCCTTAAATTTCACTCCTTGGTGTTAATTGTAAATGAAAGATCACAATCATATATCAGGACAAAGAATGATTTTTGAGGCCAGTTTTGTAAATTTCGGTCCAGTAGTTTCAGAGAAAAGCTACGGCCGACAGACGAAGTGAGTGTATGCAAGACGGATGGAGTTTTTTCTATCCGATTTTTAGAATCTCCCTAAACATAAACCATCAAATTGTAAGATGGGAGTCAATTGTGTTTCTTCCTTGTCGCATACAACGTTTAAAAACCCCGTGGCACATCAGTGTCGTGCCATTTACAGCAGGATCGAGTAGATTATTGGATTACACTAATTATACAACAGCAACGACAGTATACAACATGAGATTCAATTCAATTATGCATGTGTATTACTCTGGTGTAGATAAGTTGTATGTGTATGCATGTATATGCAATAACGTAACTGTCGTTTGAAATTAACGACGATCCATTAGGGAGTATCAAAAGAACCTGGCACAATAATTGAAATATTAACGTATTAAGTACGCTGAATAGCTTTCATTCATTTCACTGCCACGGCATTTGTGGTCGACATCAGAATCCAAATGATTCTTGTGTCAATAGAGATCAGTATAAAATCGTAAAGTTTTGCGCGTTTAATGAATTCACTTTTGCGTATGCATTGTAGCTTCCTTTGATCACAAGGTAACACAGGTCACATATTAATTATACTACTACCATCTGGGGAGTAACTTATACCTTCTTAATTTCAGGAAATGACATGGAATTCGGGGTATTGCTCTATTACTCCCGGTGTATGGTCAATATTACATGGAAACTCGAAGCAAGCTAAAAGTGTGTTAGTGTATATCCGCACGATCCCAGAAAATGCCACCTTGGTCATGTGTACCACTTCCGTTGCTGATGATATGAATCTATTAACATTGTCAGATATCAGTACAACGACCGATGCATTCTGCCAATATTTTTGGATACACGGATAGACAAGAGAACAAATTCGTTCAGTGAGTGCCAATACCCATAATGCAAGTAAACAGTTGGATTTCGATAGTTTAAATGCTCTCGTATTTTAATGCTATTACAAGACTTCCGTCAACTTCATCAAATCGGAGGAAAAATCATTAATCAATCAATTAAACAAGAAAAATAATTGATCGGAATAAAATAAAACAGTTCTCTCACAGAAGTTGGCTTCCTATTATGGTAAACCACAATCGTTGAGTAAGCTGATAATTGAGAACACTTGACCTCAATTGGTGCGGTTGTAAAGCATCCTGAGAAGGAGTAGAAACGTTCCATGTTGGAGATGCAACTTCGCAGAATTCGTAGTTGATCTTCAGAGGCAGAGAAATCCATGCGGCAGACCGAATGACCATCAGGCCTCTTTGATCGGCCTGGCCATTCAAATAGCTGTTACCGCCATTTGAAGATAATTGCTTCATGCCAATACCACGAAAGCAATTAGCGTGAACTCAAGAATTGAGGTTCCCATAGTCCTATATAGGTTGGAAATCCCTCAATATTGTTCATTACTTACTGATGTCCCATTGCATCAAAGCTATAAATATAAATGAGTGAAATCTAAAATTGGACCAGTAAAGTATCAGTGTGAAAAGTTAAGATTCAGATTTGGAGATTTTATGGTCAACTTATCCATCTCAATAGTTTCTAAAAGTGAACCATGAATATGAGAATGGCAGTTCAAAACCTGTTAACATGATGATTAGAAGTAAATTCAATCCCGGTTTAAGGGGTTCCTAGGAAAAATGTTACTTGAATACATGGAAGCTTCACGAAAGACAGATATTCATGGATTAATGAGTGAACAGTATGTAGGTTGCATACATTCAATCAGATCAGTAAAACTCAGTTCCAAAACTGTTGAGTATAGTAAACCAATGGATAACAATTATTTAATGGGAGGCTTTAGACTACTTTCCCAATTTGAATATCCAGATTAGGTGATGAAAGGGTGTTGATGGTGTTTTTCAGAGTAGAACCATTCATAAAATCATGACAAGTTGAGGGTTTTCGAGTCTCTAAGGTTGGTTTCGAAGAGCATTAACAGACATAATAGGCATTTATATCTCCTCATGCACAGAGTAACTAACACGAAATTCGGAAAAATCCTTCACATGAGCCATCAGCTGTAACGAATTACGACCATGCCACCGATCCGTTTTTTGTTTCGGGAAATTTCCAACGTTCAGTGAAGGAATGATTATTTCGTGAGATATATCCGCAGATATCCCTATATAAACTGGGGCAGCTATATGAAATGCCCATTTCTCCCCGCTCCTAAATTCCATCTTTGGCTGTTCGTTGAGAACATGCCAAGGGTCTTCCAACCTAGTTGAACTAATCTGAAGATATTTCACAGTTTAGACCATGTAATGGAGCGTGATGGCCAAAACACCCTCCTTATACTCTTCCTTGGCTCCATCTCGAAAAACTCCAGAGAGTGTTTAATTCAGCTTACACTGATCTGAATGACTAAATCAAAATTGAAAATTTCAGTTTTTATTGAGTACTATTAACATATTGACTCGTTGATTTGTTGTTGCACCCAAATCTGAAGACGATTTGCACAATTTATTCCTATATTTTGTTACAAGACAATATGCGACAACTTACATGATTCTGAAAAATATTAATCAGTTACGAAAACTGTTTTCAAAATCTCACACGAAGTCATGGAGCACGATTTTCCAAATAGTTGTTGTTTAGAATGAATATATTTGTAATACCACTGTGTGGATTTCTTGACCACTTCTTGTTAAAACATTGTAGGTTCTTGGGAGTTGGGCAATAAATTAGTATTTTCCTTACGCCGAAGTTTCGTTGAATTTATCGAACATCATCAGGGCTAAGAACAATAGGTATCAAATAGTTCAGTATCACTAAGGTCTTAATAACATCATCTGGCAATCGTTACCCTTTACAAATCTCAAGTTCACAATATTATGGAGTATGCGAGTCTCATTTGGTCTCCGTTTTATGAGGAATACAAAGATTCGTTTGGAGCGTGTACAGCGCATGTTTTTCAGGTTCCTCTGCTACAAGCTGAGAGTTCCGGCTGGCCAAGATCAGTTTGCCACTCTAGCTGCGAGGTACAGTCTACCTGAGTTGAGGATCCGGCGTGTCATGGCGGGTGTCCTATTTTTTCATAAACTTCTTAATGGTGGGATTCAGTGTCCATCCCTTCTCTCAAGAGTGAATAAGCACGTTCCTAGCTACACCACCCGTTCCAACTCATTGTTCTATGTACCATTTACTGCCTACAATCACCAACTTCAAAGGCCTACATATGTATCGAATAACTTGTGAAACTAATGCCCTCCTCCAGACTGTGGAATTTGACTTTTCCTTCGATGGTCTTCCGCATCTAAAGAGGAGACTAGACTCTTACCTCCATTCGCAGTGGCGTGTGTTTTGTGTCAGTGTCAGTATAGCTTTGTGAATTACTCATGAATTGCATTTGATGCATACAAATGATGCATTTATTTCTATTTTTTCCATTCTGTATATTTTCATTTCATTCCGAGTTTGTAGTTTTTTTCCCCCTTGCATAATTTATATTCTACTTCCTGTGTGACTGGCGAAAGCCGTGCTTATTAATAGAAAAAAAAAATAAATATGTACTACATAATGTAGCAAAGTAGCTTAAGGGCCGGTTTATTAATCGCATTCGCTAGCCCACTTGAAGTCTAAGCCCGAAACAGTTCATTTATTTTTACTCAAAATCCTCAATTTTCTAAACAATGTAACATTATACGATAATTGACTTACTGAAATTCGCTCATACGAAAATGCTGAATGTCAGTCACTTTTCAAGTTCGGATCGAACTTTCCTTAAAATAGCACGCACTCAGTTCAATGGTATTGCACTCTTATGATGCAACAAAGCTAGTTCCAGCTACCAAAAAATTGCTTCAAGAGGAAGAACCTATTTAACTGTATTACGCTTCGCTTTGTGGCCTTTTCGTATAAAATGCCCCGAATCCGGTTAATATCTCCGTTCACCTACATCGCTGCGTCATGTTGGCGTAATTTATGGTGACTTAGCACAACCACCAGCGGCGGTCAGGAAGGTTCGAAATGAATGTGTACACCTATAGAGGTGAAAAGAGGGAATGTAGTGGGCCGTGACGGAGAGCAGATGGAAATCCTGATAGTCCATTGTTCACTTTGGTCGGTTGAGGTGCGGGTAGTAAAGGCGGAGCCCTCACAACACGATATCTGAAAACGCTTCATGTGAAGGTGACGGCTGCCCTTCCTCCTTTGTACTCCCCTGAAAGATGCAACCTTCAAAAACTATTCATCTTCCAAATATATTAGGATGCTCACTCACCTCTGTTTAATCAACACAGCGCTTCTACGCAGGTTATTCAAGTACCGCGAAGGGTATTACTGGAGAAAAAAAATTCGTTTCGCACTTTTCTCATGACTGATATGATGGAGATTTGATTTCCGTATTTTTTCAGTACCTCATTTGTCCTACCGTGAATGATACAAACTAAAAACCATTCATCGTCCAAACATATTACGATACTCAATCACCTCTGTTTCATCACTATAACGAATAGAAATTTATCCTATCCAAAGAGATTTAATAGTAATTTAATCTGGGCCTTACTGGCTGAATCGTTGAAAATCCCATTAAAATCGAGTGATTTATTCAGGGAACAATGAGTGTCACAAAAATTAACGTTTGCCATGCTTAAAGACTAAATTACGTCCGATTAAAATGAAGTTCATAGAAGTCCTTCTTTGAATATTAATCGATCATACAATTTGAAGTTATTAACAACGTGAAAAAATAAAAAGTTTTAGTTCAACTTTAAACAAGGAGTTATTAACATTGTTCTAATTTACTAAAAATAATCATCGACATTTTTATATCGAAATTTTTATCGCAACCTTCTGAGTAGGTACCCGAAATCATCCAAATCGGAGAGGGTTATGCGGGTTGCATCGCTCTGCAGCACACAGAACGTCAGTGAAGAAAACATACAGACAGAGAAATGTAAGCTAAGATCTCCAAAAAGTAAAATACGCGTTCATTATGATTTTGATTCCTCACTACCGAAGGTAGGGAAACTTTGTGTTCGGGTTTGAAGTCGAAAACAGTTTTGTCCTCCGAGATCAAAACTTCCTTTTGCTATTTGCATGTTAGAGCTTGCTGATCAATTTTCGTTCCGGGTCTGTCTGATGTCTGTCTGTCTGTGGTAAATCCTTGTCACTCCCAAAACTATACCGAATTTCGATCTCATTCCAATGAAATTTTCAGAGATTGTGCAGATTTGCTCCCAGACGGTCCCCTATGATTTTCAATGCCGTCGAATCAACAGCAGCCTGTGCGCATGCGCAAATGTGAATTTCTCATAACGTCGATTTCTTATCATCTGTTGGTCCACTTTCGTCCGAACTCGAGAAGTAAATGGGTTATGTCCCAGGAAAATGCTCTATAATATATACCGTGATTGGTGGATTATTAACCATTGCGCATGGGCAAAACTAATCAATCCACACAAGCAAAACTTATAGTCTAATTGAACGATTTTGATGAAATTTTTAGAGATTGTGAGGGATGGCATCTAGACGCTCTCCTTCAACTTTAATTGCTGTCACATAAATATAATAGCCTGTGTGCATACGCAAATGTTAATTCATTATACCGTCGATTTTTTATCATCTATTAGTCCGATTTCGTACAAACTCGGAGAGTACATGGTTATATGTTCCAGGAATATTCCCTATGAATTATATTGCGATTAATCGAGTAATAACTATAGCGCATGCGTAAAACTAAAATTGATCGACACAGAAAACTACAAGATTAGTGGATTGATTTCTATGAGATTTTCAAGGATTGTGCGGTTTAGCTCTTAGACGTTCTCCTATAAATTTCAATGCCGTTGCAGTAGTACATAGTAGTCCGTGCAGATGCGCAAATATCAATTTCTTATAACGTCAACTTATCAATCATTTCGACTCGTACTTTTTTTTTTCAACTAATTCTATCCGGCCATGTTATAATATGTGAGGAAGCTATATTGCCCACCCATCTTGACAGACGTTTTGAGTACGGTTTCATCTTTTAGCGAATTTTCGTAGAACATGAAGCTATTGCAATGGTTCGGAAATTTTTAAATTCAAAATGTTTGAAAATTTACTCCATTGAAATCCGTTTTGAGGTATTCTGGAACGATCCCTGAAGTTTGCGCTTTTTCGTATATCCCACATATATCGTATATCCCATATATATCGTACATAACTCTCCTTAAGATTGCCAAAGATTGCGCCAAAAAATCAAGCATTCCAAACGAAAGAATAAGTTCGTTGACCAGCACTACTTTAGCACATTAAATTGTCAAATTTCAAAAAATCTGCCGAAAAAATCACTAATAATGGCTAAAACGGTTAAAAATCGTTGAATTTATCATTTGAACTGAATATTGCTCAAATAAAGTTAATCAAATTTGAAATAGAACATTAAAAATTCGATGTTCATAATTATGCTGAAAAATGTACTTAGATTTCATTAAATTTTGCTATAAATTCGATAAAAACGGCAAAAAAAGCTAAAAATCCAAAATCTCTGTTTGAATAGCAGATTACTTATTAGAATACGTTGTTTGTCATACAAATAATAATCAACACTTTCTTTGCACTCAAACTTCAATACAATGTAACATAATATAATACGATAACTCACAAAAATTCGCTCATACGATCATGCTGCATGACTGGAACTTTCATAACAGAGTCGGTGGACCATTGACCTGGTGGTACATGTAGAAGGTGCAGAATATTTGTTCTTCATAAAAGGTTGTCTTCATTTATTCAAATTGGTTTATCAAAGCACTTTCAGCAGACGTGGGCACCATCAGTGATTTTGCATGTGTTAGAAGAGGTTGGCTGTGATAAATTCCATCAGTTTGGGGGTTCGAAATCATGAACACTGACGATAACGACCTCCCTTTGGAGCCTCCGAAACTGATTTGTGGAACCTCCACCTGATGCGGGTGCTTATCAGCCCCAAGTTGCGTGAGGGCGTAATCCCGTGGGACCGCCAAGTCACGTCATACAGGGCGTCGATTCCAAAGCGGTAAACTTATGTAAGCAGAGATCCTTTATCCATGAACAATTAATTAGAGCGCCTTGGGGACTCGAGAAATGGGGGTAGGAGATTTAATTTGATGCAATTAGGGTGTCAGTGCGATGGCGGAGGACAAAGAGACGAGAGCGTGTGGTGCGACACGGCCTTGGTTGTGTGGATGGGGTCATGAGGGGGGGGGGGGGTTAGTCGTAACGTTGAATACTTGAGAGGGTTAACCCTAACCCTAACCCCTTTCCCTGGCACCCTCACTATTCAACCTCTGCCTACCCAACTCTTTCTGATTGCTACCCCCGCGCTCTCCTCTCTCGCTAACTCTATCTTTTCAACCTTTAACCTTTCGGAAGTTCCCAGGAATTTTCATTGTTTGAAACTGGAGGATTTTCAAAGCTTCCAAGAAATTTCCCGTTGTTCGGTATCACAAGCGGAGTACATGCGGGACCTTATGTTATTAGGGTACAATGCCAGCCGAGGAGGGAAGGCATTTCTGGATGTTGTTTTGTCAAATTCGTTGGCAATTTTGTCTCAAGTTGAAGATACTAGTAGGCCAACCTACGCGTTGCACCTGACAGCTGGTGAACATAAATCCACGAACCAAATCAAACCGGTTTGTTGTTCATGGCTGACAGGTTAATTTACTAGACACCCATCAACAACAAACTCTTTGAGTGAATATAGATTGAGTGAACGTATAATTATTGTGTGAAACTGAAGGTACGTTAATTATAGGTATTATACATTCCAATATTTCGTGGAGCCGACCGCAAAGCAAGACGGATGCTTTCATTTTCGGAACGGTTCAGGCAACGTAAGATTTCAGCTCAAACTAAAATGTTTCTCGCGAAAGGTGAACAATTTTAGTCGGATGAAAACTGACGGAGTTACATTTCCTTAGGAACGGCTCCATTATAAGCGAAAATCAATGGGAATTATAGCAAATCGTGACCTTTTCCTCTATTTTCGGAAACAAAGGGTAAAGAGATGATATAATATACTATTCAACGGTGGAAGGTTAAACATGAAAATTCACGAAACGGATGTAGGTTAAACGGATGTTGAAAGGTAAGTAAATATATAAGGTAGACATTATATATTCAGTTCAAGGATTTAGTCAAGCGTACCTTCAAGGTATAGACTCTCGTTCTCCCAATGTTGAATGCTATCTGGGATAATTGGGTACCCATTAGAGATATTGAGATAGACTGGATGGAATACGAAGGTTGACGTTTTACTCTTGAAGAGGGTTCTTGCAGTGGACAGTAGGTATTTTTTTGGGATCTGAACTACTTCGAAAACTTTTGAGAACAGGAAGTTGAGCTTTGAAAACTTATCTTTGTCAATTAAACGTAAATTCCTGAGTTCAGAAATAAACACATCCACTTGCAAGATATTACTAGTAAACCACTTTTCACATTTCCTTCAGAGTAACAATTTCGTACTGAATTTCTTCTAAATCTTCCACATAAAATAATATAGGATACACGTTCTTCTGTGTGTTAAGGTACAGAGGAAATCAGCTATTTAACAGAAGTTATAGTACAAAGCTTCACACTATTTTCCTACTCCAGAGTTGGGCAAAGTCTTACTCATGAGTATGATTACGATTTTCAATCACAAGAATACGTTTCTGTAATTATGAATAAGATTAAATTCGTATTGGCACGAAAGAGTATGATTAAAATCATAATCACAGAGTATGTATGATTAAGAATAAATTATTAATCACAGAGTATGATCAAGAATGAATTCTAAATCACAGAATCATAGGAAATCTGTAGGAAATCCTAAAAATCGGCTATTAATCGAGGGCAAATTTTGAGAAATCTCGCAATTGTGATGAAATAATCACATTAATTGGTTATTGATCACAGAAATAGGTGATTAATCACGGAAATCTGTGAATAATCATACGAAAATTGTGAGAAATCACAGGGATCATTGATTAATCATAGGAAAATTGTGAGAAATTACAGGAATCGGTGTTTAATCATGGGATAATTGAAAGAAATCCTTGGAATCGGTGACTTACCATGGTAAAATCGTGAGAAATCTCAGAATGTGTTTAATAAACACATCGATCGATTATTGATCACAAAAATCGGTGATTGATTACAGAAATTTGCGATTAATCACGGATTTTTGTGATTATGGTTTTAATCATTGGTACTCTTAAGTGTGAATACGAATTTAATCTTATTCGTAACCACAGAAACGTATTCCTGTAATTATTATACTCATGAGTAAGGTTTCGCCCAAATTGAATTTTTTTAAAATTTTGTATGGATGCTATTGGTGTTTGCCACTCAAAAAAAAAGTAAAATGCTAAAATCAAGTGCGTCCAAAGCCCCTTTTGAAATGAATGGAAATTAATGGATGTCATTTTCGTGTTATCCTAAAGAGTGATTCAGTAGAATTTCAGTAGGTAACCTGAATAAATAGCTAACGAAGACATTGGAATAGGTAAATACAAACTTAAACAACACTTGTGTTTCCGAGTAGAGCAATGTTTTCACTTTTGGGGGATGAAACAGTTTTTTCTCGAAAATCAAAATTTCAAACTGTATTTTTCGTTTTTGGACCATTCTGATCAACTTTCGTTTCGTGTTTGTCTTAAGTGGGGGTATGTCTGTCGTTTGTTCGCAAATTTTTGTATTTTCATGATGAAATTATGACGGATTATTCTCATTTCCATTGTATGACTAGTAGCTGCTGCGCATGTACGAATGTGAAAACAGTTTTCATTCGATCGTGATAAAATTTTCACGGTATGTACAGGTTAGACTGCAGATGGTCCCAATCAGTTCAATTTTCCATACCACAATACTTAACTCTGTACAAACTTAACACTTATAAAGCATAATTTTCTCGTTGCCTAATTGATCGATTTTGACGATTCACGCTACATCTCGGATTAATATTTCCCCCATACATAGTAATCCTCAATTAAACCTTTTGAAATTATATATAACATTTCAATGATCAATTAATTCATGTTATGGGTATGAGGAGCTATGCGTTGCATCACCCAAGTCAGCAGACGTTCTTCTCCATCTCTTATTGAGGAACCCTGAATGTTATCTTTTTGTGTGCGGGAGCTCCAAGACAGAAACCTTGCTCAAATGATGAAAGTCTATCAGTTAAGATTCGTTTGGTATTTCGTTTGTTGAGTAGGTAGTATAAAAGTAAAAAAAAATGATTTAATTTTATCTCGTCAATATTGTTCAACGAGAATCGTTCTTATGTATAATCAATCCCCAAGAGCAAAACTTGCATTTACTTTATTTATGTAAGATCGTTGCTATGGATTGGTAATCGGTTCCTTGGTTCATATTGGGCTTTTGTTTCAGTTCGTGCTTGATACGTGATTAAAATTTGCAGGTAATAATCATTTTCGTATGCAATGGTGGTGACGTGCATGATACTGTCAGTTTCTGCCGTGAGGCTTGCATTCAGTGTTATCCTTCCACATCGATATATATATATATATATATATATATATATATATATATATATATATATATATATATATATATATATATATATATAGGAGGCAGTGGTATCAAATAAGGGGCGCGATACGAGTGGGGGCTATCCTCCAACCCCCTGCTCATCCAATATCCTGCTTTCTATCCTTCGGCGATTCCGCCCCTCGCGCCAGCCTGTTCTTTCTCTCAGCTACGTGCTTCAGGATCTTCGCCCTAGTGCCGCACTGCAATAGGCTTTTCGAGATTTATTTCGAGAAAGAAAACATTGCGACAGTTAGAAGGCGCTCACAAGCGTTTTTATATAGAGCAACACGTCCTCAGGGTTGAGAAAATGTTAGGAATCCTGCGATGACTTTTGACCTACCTACTTAGGTACAAATAGAACATAAATTTAACTTTTTTTCATCACGCCAATTTTAGTTCATTGGCGTTTCCGCATTCAGATGACCTCGTGCAGCCCATTTAGTTGGTTCGATGAGCCCCTCCCTCCCAACCTTAGGGGTGATGCTCAACATACCTATTACTGGTAAGATTCCAGGCATCGGAATGAGTGATACGTCGTCAACTAATTCCAGTAACCGTTTGGGGGAGGTACCTAGTGTGTGACCAGTGGGTGTCAAAAAAGGTACCATGTCAAAGGCGAGAGGTTGAGTGGCATAGGGAGCACCCATGGTGTTACTTCAATTTGATCCAATCAATCAATCGGAACATGTTCATTTAAATAATCATGGCTTTTCAATAAGCCACCGATACGGTTCGTGGTAGAATGCGAGCATTCTATGCTGATGCGTGGTGGAATGCGACCTTTTTCCTTCAAGAGGCTTACCATCTCATTTTCAGCTGCAGCTCCATACATCCCTCGAAGACGTTCACCCACAGAATCTCCGATGCATTTGTTGGCGGTTTCGTGATTTGTTTTACCCCGTTTTTTAATTTAACATGAAGTGGTAGAATATGAACATGAAGATCACAGAAGTTTCTTTCAGGATGGCCAACGATGCGATATTTTGTATGAGCGCGATCTGTATTTACTCTTGAAGTTTGATGAAGCTGATAAAAATTCACACTGCAATAGTTGTTTAATGCCCATGACGCACCAACTTTACCTCCACCGTAAAGTTGTTGATATGTATCAGCTTTAAGCTCTAGAGAGAACATCAACAAGTCCACGTCTTATGAAGATGTATATGAACGCTATCTCATAACTCCTTCTCTCTACTTAGTTCAGATAAGAAAGTGTGAATATCGGTATTCAATCGTTTCAGCGTTCTGCATATTCAAGTGATATTAATAACCTAACTAATGGTGCGTCCTATGTGGTAATACTAATTGATAATATTAGTTCTCGATCCCAGCTCATCGCATTTGCCTGTTAGGTGATAACTGTAATAGGTCATTGTCTCACAAAAATTTTGCGATTCCTGTCATTATGCAAATTGTGGACAAACATGTAGGTAATGACTTTGTACAGATAATCCTTTCCGTTTCACTTAACCTGTAATTGCATTGTTTTTGTTGCTGTGGCTGCGCCCTCTTAACCCAAATGCACCCCCATCGTTGTGGTTCGTTAGTAGCAGGAGGGATAGGTTAGATCTTAGTCTAGCTCAATATGAAGAACGAGATCTACGCAAACTTGAACCGGAGTAAATTGCAGAGAAGGATGGAGTGTTCACCGCTCAACTTCTTCATAATTAACAATGAATTTACTTACTGGCTTCATTATTATCACTTGGTATAAGTAAATGTTTCAATATAAGCAGTTTATCGGGTGAATATACCAAAATGATTGTAGAGAATGAAAATAGAAATAGACGGGAGTTGAAAAAGCGAATAATTAAATCAAAAGATGCAAACCAAATAATGAAAACTAATGAAAAACCAATCGGAAAAAATCTCAACGAAGTAATGTTTAGTTATACCATTGGGTTGTTCATGTTACCGGTTGGGAATGCTGTGTCATTAACTGTTCCCATACAGTGAAGTCTTGCAGAAAGAATACTTTAACAAATTAAAGGAGCAAAACATTGTGGCGTTCAACAAGGTTATAAAATTGAACAACATGAACGAAAGTGGCAGAGTGTGTGTGTGTGTGTGTGTGTGTGTGTGTGTGTGTGTGTGTGTGTGTGTGTGTGTGTGTGTGTGTGTGTGCGTTCATGTTATGGGCAAGAAGCCAGATATCGTTGCGATCAAGCCCGATGGGTCTGCCATAATCCTGGATGTCCAGGTTGTCAGTGGCAGCGTGGACATGGAGCAGACCTGGCGGGCTAAGAAAAGTAAATTTGATAGAAATGATCTTCGCCAAGCGATATCTGAGCTAAAAGGTGTGGCACCTAATAGCATCAAGGTCATTGCCGCGACCGTGTCATGGCGCGGGGTGTGGTGCGGGAAAAGCGCCACGGAGTTACTCGAGTAGGGCATCTCGGCAGGAGTACTCCGTGGTATCACCACCCGCGTCCTGAGGGGTTCTTACTTGAACTGGTGGTCATTTTATAGGGGCACTTCCTTTCATCCCATTCTTCCTCCTCGTCCTGCAACTTCCCTTATCCCTAGAGCCGGCGTCGGGTAAACCTGGGCGTCCTCCCCACTTTTTTATTTTATTTGTTTATTTTTCAATTTAATGGCGTGCCCCCTCCGTCTTTGAGGGGAGGTTTATTAAAAAAAAAAAAAAAAAAAAAAAAAAATTGTGTTCATGTGTCGAAAGTTACATGAAAAACCACCACTTATTCTGTGGACCAGTTAATCGTCAAAATGACCCTGGCAGGTCTAAAATCATGCTAACTCCACTACTTTTACGAACACAGCGAGGAGTAAGATTCACTCAATGTTTCCATTTCAGGGCTAAGGAGGATGATTTAACTCATTCAGGGCGCCATTATCTTCTTTTTTTTCGGTTCCCCCTTGTCTCACTCCATCACTCCGCCTCCCACTACTAGCACCGGTAGCAATCCTGGTTCACAACATAGTTAGAGGGTTTCGAACGAAGGGGACATAACAGTGTGATGAATTATACGGCAAGTTGACAAGATCTATTCAGTCAAGGTGATTTGGATTGAGAACGATATCTGGGGGAGCATAATTCATCATCCCCTCACTGCCTACACCACCTTTCGCGTTAGTGCTGCCATCTGCTCCTGAGCCCATCAACTTTCGCCTCGTCCTTTCAATCAAGCCGTCCGATCTCACGTTTCATCCCTATTTATGAACATTTTTATTTCGTGGTTGTCCCTATAATTCGCTCTCTCAAAACATCTATGCCATAAGTTACACAGCCACTTCGTCATCCGAAGGTCATTTTCTGAAACGGGGTTGTAAGTTGGATCCCTGTGCCGCACAGTCCAGAATATCACCAATTTGGGAGGGCACAATTATTTTGCTTCCGAGACTGCAAGGCAGCGGAAGCTTTGTTTTCACTTTCGAAACGAAAAAATTTTTTTTGCTCCAAAATCAAAATTTCCACTCGCATTTTGCGTTTCAGAGCCTCCTGAACAAATTTGGTTCCGTGTCTGTCTGTCTGTCCGTCTATATTTCCTTGTAACAGCCATAACTTCCACAATTTTGATCCGATTTTAACCAAATTTTCAGGGATCGTGCGGGTAAAGCTCTAGATGGTCCCCTATCAACTTCATCATGATCGAATCAACGGTAGCTTCTGCGCAGGCGCTAACGTGAGTTCCTTGTGACGGTCATAACTCGGTCAATGTTGAACGGATTTCGGTCAGATTTTCAGGGAAGATGTGGGTAAGGTTCCTTGAAGTCCCATAAGACAATCATCATAATTGCATTAGCGGTACGCTCTGCGCATGCGTGAACGAAATATTCTTGTTACGGTCATTGCAACAGCCGTAATTTCCACAATTTTGATGCGATTTTCTTCAAATTTTTAGGGATCGTGCGGGTATAGCTCTACATGGTCCGCTATCAGTTCCGTCATGATCGAATCAACGGTAGCCTCTGCGCAGGAGCAAACAAAATTTTCTTGTTTCGGTCATAACTCAGGCAATTGTGAACGGATTTCGGTCAGATTTTCAGGGATGATGCGGGCAAGGTTTCTTGAGGTCCCGTATCACATTCTTCGCGATCATCAGCAGCGGTACGCTAGGCGCATGCGCGAAAGTGATGTTTTTGTTACGGTCATATCTTATTTAATTTTATCGGATTTTGTTCAAAATTTCAGAGTTGATCCCGGTAGAGCCCCTTGAGGTGCCATACGAATCGTACGGTACTACCAGTGATTGTGCCCATCATGCCGGGAATATATTTGCCGGCCGTTTCTAGTTTTCTGGAATTTAATGGTGACGTACCTACTGTGAAGGTCACGAGGAAGCTCATGTGCCATTTCCTTGGCAGTGTATTTTGCTCTTATCTTATAGGAAATTCAACGCTGATTCCAATAAAAAAATGGAAGTTTCCACAACTTTGTCGCGAGTGATTTAGTTCGCTAATTCTAAAAATACCCAATGTCCCTATGCTTAAACCGTTGCCTTGATGAGTGTTTTCCCCAAACTCGTTTTTTAGCCTATTTTCCAACTTCTTTTCAATACAAACTACTTTCGCCTCGCAGATACTTTGTAGAGGTTTGAATTTTGCGTCGATTTTTCATCAGAAAATTTTGTATTGATCGATTCATAAGAGAATTATTGAACTTCAGAGTTTTTTGGTGATCAGGAAATACCAGTTATCCGCAAAATAATGTAAGAATTGAAATCTGTCATTCGTTAGTCAAACTACACTGGCTGTCTAGATTGGAGGGGTGCAGGAGGTTTTCCTGATACTGCTTGCTTTTTGGCCACACGGTCAACCGGAACGTACACTCTAGCGGGATATTTAATCTGGACGTCTTAATATGAGTGGGATTCTTCAATGCAAATTGCACCTGTGTCAGTATGCCCAAATATGCGGCAAGTATTTCGTATGAGTATAGACTCTATTCTACCTCACCTTCGTAGCAGAACTAGAAGTTTTACCCCGCAAGACCGAACACTGTACAAAAAGTTAAATTGAATGTACTGCTATAAGCATAATTTCACTAGTTCTAGCGTTACACTGAAACACGCTTTAAATTATTACCTCGGAGTGCGTCTACCGATTCCTCGATAAGAGAAAGAATTTATGGCTTTCCTGGCGGTCGTGAACTAGGAAACAGTAGATGAATTAGGTCGTAAAATCGCTTCATTTGTTGCAAGCAGGGAAACGTCATGTTTAAACATGTGCTACTACTGTATCTGGAGGTTGTGGCTGGATGAAGTTTGAATTCAACAACTTTGAGAGTTATCGTCTGAAATGATATATATGTCAACATCAGCAAACTTACAAACATGAGGAATCGCCTCAAAATGCTCAAAACAGAATTTCCTTGAAGGAATCTTTCAAAAATTTAGATTTAAAAATTTCTGAGTCATTCTGATAGCTTACTTTTCTACAAAAGTTCACTAAAATTATGTTGAATCGGTCTTATTCCAACCTAGTGTGTCAAACGATTGGGAAGTATTTCACACTAATTACATTAAATAGCTCACTGTGCGGGTTTTTTTTTCTTACTTAATTGATAATGGAAGGCTTACAAGGAGGGTCTGACTGAGCTTGACTAAGATGTAAAATACAGTAGAAACATCTGACTCCAAATTACCTATTCTTTATTTCCTTCCTTCTAATCGTGATCTTTCTGATTCCGTCCATGAACTTCAATTTTGGTTTATTTTTTTCAATAATGTTGGTTTATTATTTTCAATAATGAATCATTGTAATCGACCAAGAAAAAGATGTGACACCCCCCCAAATTTGTAGGTTTACGTTTCAAGATGCGTAGAATCCAAAAATCGAATAAAAAAAGTCCATCCGTCCGCCGTATGCCGTACGAAGCTTTTCTCAAAAAGTATTGGACCAAACTAAGACATTTGGCTTAAAAATAATTTATAGGCCGGGGGTGTGTCAGTAACATTGGCATTGCGTTTGATCAAGACGAAAGGGTAGAACCTAAGGGTTGAAATATTCAAAAATCGAGATCTTGAAATCTTTCTGTGTTACAGTAATGATTGTTGAGTTTCATTTTTAAGTATCCACCCAAAGAATCGAACGAAACCACCCCGGTCGCTATGCGTTTATTCGTTTGCTTTCCCTAAGGGCTAAAGCCTCGACAAGAAAAAATACATCAAGTAAGTGAATCGTAAACAGTAAAACGTATCAAAAATCGCCTTGAAAACTATGAATTCCAATGGAATTCTGACTCCCCGAAATCGAGTTTATTATAACTTATGTATCCTATTGGGATTGTGAATCGTAGGTAGGTAATTAACCACTTCAATTACATTAATTAATTAAATTATTGATTAGTAAATACTTAGGAATTACTCTTAATTAATTTAATATTTCTGCTAAAAACTGGCCCATGCCACATTAAGACCCCATGTTCTGCTCATTCCAAAAATTCAAGAAAATTTGCATTACCTATACTTCGTATCATGTTTATATGTACTCGTTTCATCATTTGTTTCTTTGATTTACCTACCCCTAGTAGTTAAATCATTCGTAGTTCTGTGGTATGCACATTTACGTTCGTAGGTATAGTTAGTGACATCCAATTTAAATTCATCAAAAATTTCACGAACATATTTCCATACGTAATGCATTGTGGAGACGTTAATTTAGTTTAGTTTTCTGGGAATGTGCGGAATGTGCGTTAAATTGTCTCCTAACAATTTAATCTATCTCAAATCAATGATTTATTATGCGCATGCGTAAACGTAAAATCTATTAAGAATGATTTTCTTACGTTTTAAACGTCCAATCTTGCTCGAATTCGGTGGAAATTCGAAGAAAAACGATTTAATCAACTCATATCAATTTCTAGATGATCGTATCATCATTATCTGTTCCGCACGTGCAACTGTGAAACTTCGTAACAGGAATTACCTCTACAGATTTCATTAGATTTTGATAAAAAGTTCTGGGAATGAGTAGGATAAGCTGAGTACGGCCCTAATAATTGTCTTTTCACGGATCAGGAGCGAGTGGGGCACCTTCAACTGTTTTTTAATGCAAAGGCACTGGAGCTCGCCCAGAAGGAATTTTTTCAGTTTATTTATTTATTTATTACATGTTAGCGTGATTATCTGGCTATGAATCTCCTTGGCTAATTGTTAAAAACACTGCAAATTATCACACAAAGGTTGTTAGTAGACATTTTGTAGGTTCGAGCCCGAGTAGCACATTGGGGCTATGTAGAATATAAGTGCTATGTACTACATATCTCCCCCATGACGGTTCTAGCCCGTATGGTGTCAGCTGTCCAGTTCCAGCTAAGATCATACGTTTGAGCTGGTAAATAATTCTACCAACGGGAAAATAAAAAAAAGGTGAAGTTGTTTAAAAAACTTTTGAAATGTTGCACGGTAACTCAACCTGTGGGTTGAACTCGATTTTTTTCCCTCCAGTACTGCTCGAACGATTAATTAATGTTCTCGGTGGTCGATGTGTTCAGTTGAGTTGAAAGTCGAGTCATATTAGCTTAGCAACATCCTGTCTCGGTAGACAGAAAAAACCCCGAGTCAGAAAAAACCGGTGATACACAGATCAGCGTCACTTGAGAACCTGTCCAGATCGGAGTGACGGAGCTGATATATATCCCAAGTACGATTAAACGAGGCGGCGGGGTAATTTGTAATCATTAATTCATCAGTCATTTTCACTTATCTACATAATAATATCATAGTCAGTTCAAAATTTTTATCCGAACTAATTTGATACTTAGAATAGCGGTCTTGGAAACTAGAATTTGGGCATACACGGAGTGAACAGTGATAAGTAACCGTGTGAAGTGTAAAATGGCTCATCAGATATGGAGAGATCATACCATAAGGTAGGAGGTAGTGTTTTTCCCTTCTTTTTTTTCAGCTAGAATTATGAAAATTTCGCAACGTCCCCCCCCCCCCCCCCCCCCCACACACACACAGTCCACAGTATGGCCACTGAACGTTGATTGGCTGTTCATGACGTCACCTAGTCTAGTAGTATACATCTCCAAAATCAAGGAGAAAACACGAAAAACCACTTTTTTGGCTTTAAAGTGTTCCAACTCCGTACTTATTAATCGTAGCGACCACCTGCGGTTGGTGTCCTTCGATTCGGGAGGTCGGAAACTAGATGGAAACGACGCCTCACACTCTTCCAATACAGCGACTGGTAAAAATTGACCAATTTGGCTAAAATTTGACAAATTTTGGCAATATATCGAAATCCTAATGAGTTGGGAAAAAACGGGCTTTGATTTCGTGTACAGTACACTCAAGAACCCCTAGATTTGATAATAAGAGCTCCGTCACGGAACATGACTTTTCTTTTTTAAACCTGTGTAATGAATCCCTTAAAGAGCAATAGCAGGAAAATCCTCCGAAATTAGAGATCTGGAAGAGCATCTGAACACTTGCTCTGACTACATCAATATATTATATCAACACATAAATGCAATTCACAATGGGTTAGCTGCGATTCGTGAGATGATATTTTGCTTGAAATCAAGTAATTTTGCACTGGATAACCAGATCAAGATTCTCGATTAAAAATTCGCTGAAAACACTCAGAAAGTTGTAATGTTTTCCTGTCCAAAACTAAAGAACGACATTTTGAGGACATCCGAACCCTCAATCGGGACGAGTTAGAACAAACATAGAACCTTGAAAGGAAATTAATAATGTATTATCTTGAAAGGAAATGCTAGGTGAGAAAAAAATTACTATAGAATTTCCCATGTATACAATGTGTATGTGAATATGGTTGAGTTAGGTGGAGCGAACGATGTAGTTTTCAAAGGTCGCAACGCCGCGGTCAGATGACCACCGTGGTTCCGCAGTTGAACTTTTTATTGAAGAATGGCCAATTTGTAACGACCACGAGGAGCGGTTTCGCAGGCGGTTCTGTATAAGTCGTAGTGAAAATGTTCCTGGGCGGGAAATCAATTTCGCTGTGGGTTGGTAAATTTAAGGCAACTGGGTGCTCAGTCAGAAAAAAAACATGGCCATCCAAACGCTGTTAGCCTGAAAGCGGTATCTATTGCACTGTGAACATTGTGTTAACCCTGGAATGTCCCGGCTAAATTTCCAACACTTAACTCCCCGGTGGGGTGTGTCAAACCCCAACTTTGAAAAATGTTAGAAAATTCAAAAATAAGTTACACTTGAATCTAATGTTATTTTTATTCTGTTATCAAGAGTGTAAAGAAACATGAAGTAGGTACCTAAGCTCATGAAGAAAAAAGTAATAGTAAGGCAAACCTCACGCTCTGAAGAAAAAAAATAAAAGCAGAAAGGTACCCTTGTAACAAAATTTCAATATAAAATTAGCACATTTTCATTTAAAAACAAAAATAAATGAATAATTAAAATCTACAAAACAATTTTCTGAGATTAGTTTGATAACACTTACAAAACCCAAGAACTAGAATAAAAAGATAACATAAAATTGGCACCAAGCAATGGGATCAATATTCTCAACACTTTGAAGATCTATGATGTTCACAGATGGAACATCGAACTAGTTTCTCCAAAACTGTCACTTTTGACGCTTCTTCATCGGAGGAAACTTCTTGTTATCGACATTATTTCCCGTGTTTGAATTTTCTCCGCCAAAATATACATCTTCTTCCTCCAACTGTTCCGAAATGGATCTAATGTCTTCAGGATCCGAAAACTTGCGTTTTTCAGCCATTTCTAACGATGAGCCAAAAACAAAACTGTGGGAACGCCCACAAAAATAACACTTGCTATAGAGAAAATCACTAGTGGTTAACTCCCCGGTGGGGTTTGTCAAACCCCAGGCACAAGAAAGTACTACACTACACAGAAGTCTTGAACGTACTAAACTGGAAAAAGGCTGAAGCCTTTAGGGAAGAAGTGAGGGGTGATATAGAAGGGGGCGAAAAGAGCCAGACGTGCGGGATTCAACATGATAAACTGACTTTAAATCGCGATTGGGGTTTGACAAACCCCACGGGGCATTCAAGGGTTAAGAGTCTCAACATGAAGTGTTCCTGGCTTAGCAATTCGTTGGAGGGTAATCATGGATAACAAGTATGTGAAAGTGATAAATTCCAGTCATGTAGCATAAAATCTTTAGCAAAAACAGGATTAAATTTGTAGATATGTTATCATTGATTAGGCAAGAATGTAATTCATGGAGACCATCGGGGACAAAACCTTCTCATAATTTCTGAAAATGTTATCGATTTAGAACTGTGCCTAAGTTACATGACAATCTAGGCGATTGTCTTGGTTAAATTTATTTTTTCTCTATAATATGGATGTTAGGAGTTATACAATGAGATACTAAATTAAATTACTTGGAATATTTATGCTACTTTCTTTAAATGGCGCTCTAATGAAATGTGATAGGGTAATAGATATGAATAAGAACGAGTCTTATCTTTACAGTTGTCGGGAAGGTAATGAGAGGGGGCGCTGAACTGCAGGCACTCGGCGTTCAGTGTACTGTTCCAAGTAACAGATCATTCGACCAATTCCTATGTTTAGTATGGAGCTGTTACGCTCCACCCCTCGTGGCCTACAATTTTTACCAACCGCTGTATGTTGATGGCGAAAATTGTGTGCTTTTTGCTCCCCCGAGGGTACGGGTAAAAGTTAGTGGTGGCAGTAGTAGGGCGAAGGATTTGTGGTGTTATGTGGAGTCCTTTGCCATAAGGTATCACAGGTAGTACTTCATTATTACAGATTGTGTATTATGGATCTGTCTTATTTGCTGCACGGTTGATCCCTTCCTACCAACTCGCATTAAGATTCAATCAAAACTATGATTACATTAAAGCTACCAATGAGGTCTGACGTATCTCCTATGGAACACGTAGGTAATGGCTCGTTTGACGTACCCTATCCACGTTCAAAGTTCAATTTCAAGTTCGAATTATTCCATTGACGCGAATGAAATCCAAGTGGTACAATGCGATCTGGGCAGACGGCAATATCGATCTGTGGGTTGGGAATTCGTGAAGCGTTTAACGTGGCTCTCTACTAAAAGCAAATGCACCAAGTTGTTTGTCGTATCGACCACGTCCTAATGCACCTCTTTGATACCAAATCGATTTGATTGCACACTCCATACACAACCAGTAGCCCCTGCCAGATGCAATTTTTAGCGCTGAGTAATAATATAGAAGATTTTGAAGTATTTACCGTTGTCCTTTTAGCGAATTTACAAAGAAAAAAATGTGCTATTTAGATGGCTTCAAAATTTTAAATGGGTGGGGGGGGGGAGGGGGCGGGATCCCCTGAAAATCCGTATAAAATATATAGTACAAAAAAATCGTCGTGATAATATTGTCAAATTAGTCAAATATTTTCTTTATATTGAATCTTGAATTTAGGCAATGTCTGAATTGTGAAAATACTACTATTTTCAAATATGACTTTTTTTTGTATAGATTGAATTTGATTATATTTTACATTTTATGTTTGACAAGTTGAAAACAAGGACGAACTCTTAGAACTGAAAAAATGTGCAGAAAAAAAGGGGTTTCAGGATTAAACTATTAAAAATAATAAATTAACCGGTTAATAAATTTTTGAAGTACTGCACTTTAAATTGAATAGGAATTGTGAGAAGAGCGAATCGCCACGGAATGTATTAAACAGGGGTGCCCACAAGGGGGGTGGGGATTAGAAAAATGAGTATTTTTAAATTGTTTTATGAACATGTAATAAGATTCATACTAACAATTTGCTAGCGTCAGCTGTTTTCAATTCGAATTACTTTATTGGATGGTTCTTTTCTTTCTTGGATGGAATTACTTGTTGGTTCTTTCTGCAGAGAAAGATGTGATGGAGTCTATATCTAATGAGGAAATAATTGATGCATTTTCTTTATCATCAGCACAAAGAAAAAACTGGTCTGTCGATTGTAGGCAAACCTAATAAGGCATATAACTAATAACGTTAAATATAATATACTTTGGCTTGTTTAGCTATAGTAGCCTAAATCGTGTATTTTGAGCAATGTATATAGTTACTGTAGATAATTGAAATTCTACATATACTTATTGTACTTGTTTTACTGTCAATTAAAAATTAATTACTTACATTTGTAAAACAAGAAATACAACATTCTTTATCACATCAGTGTATCATTTACATTACCTATTTAATAAATATTTTAGTTGGGGGGGGGGGGAGTTGGGGGGGGGGGGGCTCGAGTCGTTGCGCTTGGGGGGGTGGGCACCCCTGTATTAAATAAGGTGGAGCCAACAAAGCAATTATCCTGTTACTTTGTACGAGAGAAAGGTAGGAGGGTGAGGTGACGATTTCCTGAGATCCCGAAAGAGGAGGCAGAAAGTAAATAGTGAATTATTGCAGCTCCGAGGGCTCAAAAGGGTCAGACCTCGGTGGCTCCGCAAAGCTGTGGAATTTATGAGGAGACCCCCCGAGAGAGGCGTCATCAACACAATTGTTCACTCAGCCTACGGAGGGAAGTAGATCGGTAAGGGTCTCTTAAGCTCGTCTGCAGACTATCCAGCACTCTCGAAGAAAAATTGCCCAATCCCAGAAGAAAAAAAAAAAAGAAAAAAACGCCGGATCAGAAAGAAACATGGGCACTTAGATCGGCTCAAGGTTAGATCTGATTTAGAAACAACCAAGGGCTCTCCGAAGAATTGGAATTAGAATTGAAATCATTCGTCAAGCTCCATAGAAGATGTTACAGTGTGATCTATCACCAATGTGACTTGGAGTCAGTTTCATAAAACATTTCATAAAACACCTATTGATCACTTTCATTACTACTGAAACCAGAGATTTCAGTTGATAATCAATATTGGGTCTAATCAATCTCGTTAATAAAAAATCGACGGTCAAAATAGATGGATAAATAAAATTTCGATTAGGCCGGTGAAGCATAAAAGTGAGAGGAAATGTACGTACAACTTAAGAATGCTTCGCATCATAAGGTTAAAAATATAACTGATAACAGTAAAAAACGAAACAACAATTTTCCGAGTCATTGCAATAGCTTCATTTTCTACAAAAAATTGCTAAAATGGCATGAAGTATGAGTTTCTATAATCATTGTTAGTAGTTTTTTTGTATTTTTTTTTTTTTTTTTTTTAATATACAATTTATTATTATTATTTTTTTTTTTTTTTTTACATTCCAGCGATTCTCAAAGATGTTGGAAGGGGGGGGGGGGGGGGGTTGTCGAAAATTTTTGTTTCTTGTGGTAGGTGTCGCTTTCTTTGTTAATCTTCCAGTAGCGTGAGGGCAGCTCCATCTTCCAAACCAATGGACCTCACTTTTCGACGTGCTCCACGTAGCCTGAGTGAAACTGCTCGTATGATGGAGAATTGGAGCTTAACCCTCACCCAGCCAAGAACTTGAGAGTATGCCTCTTTCCATTTTTCGGCCAGGGTGAGGGCAATTTTCTTTACAAATACTCCGTATTCTGTGTGCAAGACCCCATCACACGAGCATATCAGAGGCGAGAATGACCCTCTTAAGTCTTCGGCAGCCTGGTCATATTCCCGGGCTGCTGCGTTTGCCACACTCGACCAGTCTTGGGAATAGTGAGAGGCGGCGTCAGCATTATAGTGCGGTTGTCAAAGAACGCCGGCCTCCCACTCCCCCAGACTCCTTCAACCTTAATATCAGCAATCAGAGCCGAGTTTTCATCACTGGCCTCGCGTAGCACTGGTTCTGTGGTTACTCCTCCCCAAGCCAGCGCTGCAAGCCTTGCTGAGTCATCCCGCACACTGTCATGACCCCACTTCACCAATCCTCCCTTTTTGCAGTTCAGGGCATGCGATACATTGAAAATGGGACCACATCCGTCACAATTACTTGGTAGACCAAATGGTGTTCGACCATATCTAATGGTGAGTGCATCCCTGAACTGATTGGCTGACAGGTCATAACCATCCGCAAAACTTGGGAGCACTGTGAGCCATTGTGATGCATTTTCATCAATTATGCGTCTTAGCACTCGCTGAAATGTTAGTAGTTTTCTTCGGAGTGAGATGGCTATGTGATTGGGTTTTATAGTTCATTAGTAGACACTGCAATTTTGGTGTACAACTCAGAAATCAACGTTTTTAGCTGAAATTTGAACCTAAATGACTGAGAGAAACTTCGCATAATTGGAATTATAGTAATTGGCGAAGCGAACTGCATTAATTATCATTGCCTAATAGAGCAATGACGAGAGCAACAAATTCCTAATAGAGTCCATCTCACTTAAAACTGATCACCAAAATTATACCAACTCCGTCGATCAGGATGGTAATGGGCACTTAACTCTCTTATCAGTACGATATTTCGTCTTTGACATTAAAATTAGGTCCTCGTAACTCTCCCATTGTCACGCATAAAGTACCAATAAAGTTTTATTGAAGTTTTACAGAGTCCGTAAACAGGATGGCTTCATTAGGCGCGGCGGATTTACGGTAACGACCGGAAAGTGAGTGAGCCCGGTCCCTCTCTTCATTTGATTGTTCGGAATTATACACCAAAGGAGCGACGGAGTGAATCAATAGAGAGGGTTCGTTCTTCCCGTACGATTTTTCCTCCGCTAACGCGTAAAGCGGGACAACAACTGCTGCTGCTGCTTTGCGTATTTCTCCACTTTTACCCAACTTTTCGTAGAAAAGAGGGTATAATCAGCCGTCGGCAAGACTGCACGGGAGATGGGGATGCATTTTTTTTTTGCGTTTCAGAGGGTGTAGAATACGGTTACAATAGTCATTCATTTTCAGATTTCGATATATATAATTTATATATATATATATAATGTACACTGTATTGGTTATTGTTCTACTGAACCATGTATTATATAAATTAAATTTAATAGAAATTTCACAAATGGAAAGAGAAAAGAATGTTTTGATATTTCGATTAAAATCTTTGTCAAAGTTTGAAGAATAAGTAATGGTTTTTTGAATTCAGGGACCTGGGATAGTATCATGGAAGCGAGTAACCGCGTAAACATGTATGGCATGTATGGTATTGGGATCCATGCAGCCTTCTGGCCTCAACCTGAATCATTGACTTGTACAAGATTATTAGTATCGAACCCATTCATGTTTACGTGGTTACTCGCTTCCATGATACTATCCCAGGTCCCTGAATTCAGAAAAACCATTACTTATTCTTCTAACTTTGACAAAGATTTTAAGCGAAATATCAGAACATTCTTTTCTCTTTCTATTTGTGAAATATATATTGTGATATATAACATATATATATATATGGACACAATTTTGTGCTCACTACTCCTCCGAAACCGCTAGTCCGATTTGGACCAAATTTTGGTATACCATGTTGGAAATTGTGCCTCGCTGACCAGCTGAGCCGTAATATCAATTGTAATTATGAAAAATCGTGCTCAAATCTCTCCTATTCATTGTAGGACGTTGAAATTTAATAGGGAGCCTCTCTGGGACAACAAGAGACGAATGACCTTACAGGCTCCATCCTGATAAGCTGAGTGTGCTAAAAGTTATGTCGTCTGTCCGATTACAACGAAATTCACCATTTACTCTACAAACTTAATTATAACGAACCCAAATTTTAACAATTATTTTTTCATCAATTAGGTACGTTTCCTCTCTTCTAATTAAAATAGTAATAATAATAATGATAATAAATTAAATAAAAGCATAAATAAATTAAAATGTTCTAAATACTTTTCACCTGCTTATATTTTACCTATCTCTATTCGAAAAGTTGGTTCGGCTTACGCAAACTGGGTTTTTTTTTTCTTCTTTTTTTATCACGTACCTATACGCGAATGACCAAACGATATCGTCAGGCATCGAATAGCTAGGTTTAAGTAAATTTTTAAATCAAACTTATGACCGACAAAAACATATCATCCTCCTGACATGAGCTTTTCACCAACGGCCATACCTCATTGAATATATTCATCGGATCTAGTCTGATCACTGAAGTTTAGCAACGTCGGGCTTGGTTAGTACTCGTACTAACTCGTACTGCGTATTGCCCCCTCCCGTCAACGCGTAGTTTTCCCGTTAACGCGAAAATTGGCGCGTGCACAGTTGGTCTGTTGGTTTATTCGCGTGTTCGCGAAAAGATTTACGGTAAATCAAGTCAAGCCAATGAACACCAGGATGATTTAACCGATTCACACATTTAGATAACATGTGATCAAAGATTATTTTCGTAATTACTGTCCTAATTTGAGGAATAACATCAATTCAAACTTGAGTAGTAAATCTAACAACTGAAAGTTATTCCATTAGGTATAAATACTTCAGTAGGTACAATAGGTAGAGTCACGACCACTTCTTATCAAACATGGTGTTATGTTCGGTTGGTCAATAAAAGTAAGAACCATCTTTAAGACGACGTTTCGTTCAATATATTGGCTCTCTTTAGGGCTAAGAAAGACTATTGCTTAGATCTTAGCTCATACTGAAGAAATTTGGTTTAGTTGGATAAAATAACTGATTGATGACAATATACTAAATTTAGTATCACTGAAGTTAACACTCTTGGAATGTTTAGCATGCATTGGCAGAATTTGTGCAACATTCCAAGAGTGATCATTTCAGAGATACTAAAATAAGACTCTAGCCATAGCTATCTGAGAATACATTCTATCCAACCAAACAACATTTCTACGTTATGCGCTATGTTTTGACGAATAGACTCCCTCAGCTGAAGAGGTTCAATCAACTGAACGGAACGTCGGCCTAAGGAAGGAACTTAGGTACTTTTATTGACCAACCCGTGTATCGTCGTTTATGGAAATAAAATTATAATTTCCTTCTTGTTTCCAATAATGTTCATGGAATTATCGGAAAATTGTTTCAACTCTCCATATCTGTGTATATCGTGCGGTGTAACAGAAACGGTAATGTGCCGAAATCACTATTCCTAGTTGATTTAGGTGCTCATCGAGATATAAATTCTATTTCTTGTGTAATTTGACTTATCGCGTTGGATCGATTTTTAAACCTCGAAGATATTTTAGTTTTTCCGTAAAGCATCTCCGACGGGTTATGTATATTCCTAGCTTATCTTAAGATTGTCTTTGGAGTCAATTTTAGAATTACGATCAGATATCGAAACTTTGTGAGTAGTTTTATGTTCCATACAGGCAAACAATATACTCACTTCATCAACGCGTCATATAAACGAAATATATCTTAACACACAAGATATTATCCATATTTGTGAAGATGCAAATCGCTTTCCCAAGTCTTTCATATGTTTCTTGGACTTGTCTTGCTAAATAGGTATACGTTTATTTTCTTACACAAACGGTAATGGCTAGCTATGAAGGATGTGTTGTGGTCAGAGTAAGAATATTATCGACGTGAAAACTCATCTGAAAACATCTCGAATCTGATATTTTTTTTCATATAAAAGAAAATGAATATAAACTGCCACTGACCTGTTGTACATGAGAACGTCTGGCTTCCATATCCTGTGTGGAGGGATGCGGAGATCCTTGACCCCTCCGAATTCGCTGGCATTCCACCGCAGGTTGACGTCATTCCACTCCTGAAAGAAGTTATCATAATCCGAATGAAACACTTGGCTCAAACTTTTGATATCCTCCTACTCCACTGAAATTTTAAGAGTGAGAGTATAGTGAAAAATTTGAGAAATTGGAAACGTGAATGAAAAAGAAAAAAATTAGTAACCTAAGCGGTTTTTCGAAAACCAAACTGTCAAGCTGAGAAAAAAAGCAAGTTTTGGACATTGGAACGCAGCCGGCATAAGAAATGCCTACCATCCCATTAAAGCCAAGCCATGTGAGTTACGCTATCGGTTGTTCCTACAGTACAATTTCTAATGTCAAGTGTGTAGCGGGAACTATATACAGATACTTGTGATGAGCTAGAGTTTGGATAACTACGTAATTACCTTGTTTCATGAGCTGTTGGTGAGATCCCATTCCCAGCGCCGCTGGAATATCTGCAATAGAACCTGCGGGGATCTCCAGTGTACATAAAGATAATCGTCATGAAATATAATGTTTACATGTGATCATTGTAATGTTTGTTGTAAGAGTATGGATTAATATCTAACAAAACACCTGTAGGTCGGCATGATGGTCCCCATTTACCGTTGAGATAACATCCATGGAGCGCTGGGATCGCCATCCGATCCCGTCATACTGCAGATAATCATATGAAACCTGGGTATTGTTCAGATTTGAGTCACACACATACTCGATCTTGTGTGAGAGTGGATCGTTTACCAACGTTTTTTATTACAAATATTAACAGTACACGAGAGATTTCGAACAAGAGTGGATTTTTTATATCCTTTTTTACTATCCTGACTTCGGCGTAAAATTCTTCATGCAGCATGTACATATGAGCGAAATTAGGCTTCTTTGTATATGTTGAATTTATTAAATTTGAGCACATTGAGAGCACAGAAACTTTGAATAATTGAATTATGACAAAACGACTTTATATAAATAATAATGTGGTAAGAAAACCAATTTCAGGATTTTATATAGATGATTTTCTGCAGTCATAAAATAAAAGTTAAAAGTTGGTAAAAGGTTAAAATTTTATTGGTGTTGGTATGGAAAAGTGGTGATAGGGGAAAAATGAAAAAAAAAGTTCCAGTTATTAAAACATTTTTGGAGTCATAGCATTAGTTCCAATTGTTTCTAAATGATATTTTGCCAACAATTTAATTTGAAAATTTACGGGCGTTTGTGTCATTTTTAGTGATTTTTTTCCAGCACATCGTATGTAATTTGATCAATTTATTGATCTCAAAACATGCTGCCCAACGAACTCATTCGTTTCTTTCTTAGAATGCTCGAATTTTATGGCGAAAGGATGGATTTTTCATCTCAATTTAAAGGATAGATTATAGTTGGAAATGACATATGCATATGCTAAAACCCCATATCCATAATGGGACTTTAGAAGTATGATATTTCAAAATTTTTTGAGCCATTGTAATAGCTTAATTTTCTTCGAAAATTCTTTAAAACTAATGACAACAAGCTTCCTTCAGAGGATACTTAACCGAACATAAAAATTGTCTGGCAAATATAAATTAAATCTTTACCGACATCAATTTCTCTTGAAAAGATTTACCAAAAAATCAAGCCCAGCGGTGCCTATTCAAAGTAATGCCCATCCTCATTTCTTTGACTTTGGTTAGGAATATTTCTGAACTTTCACTAAGAAATGAGGGAAAAAAAAGTTGAGACTTGAAACTGAATGCCTTGATGTCATCTTAAGTCGTTGAATCCACCACTCGACCCCCTCTCTCAGTCTACGTTTATGTTACAGGATGTTCCCGGGGTTTAATGAACCGGCAGGAGAAAAGTTCCTTTCAGTGCGCTTAAAGAACGCCCCACTGCGGGTAAGTATAAAGCACACGAAAGTCGTAAATTTATATTTTCATCTTCCTTTCGTTTAGAGGGCCGAAGGACTCTTCAAAATACCGCAGCTCCTGTTTACTGGTTCAAAGATCATTTACCACACATAAATCTCAGTCGGTCTATGATAAGTATAGAGTCATTTGGAGTAATTGCGTGCAAAGGCGCGGTGCGATTTGTTAGATTAGTTCAATTTCGAAGGGAATAATGTGCTTTACAAGATTTGTCTAGCTATTCTAACAGCAGTTTATACATATATAGACCATATCGATTCTAGCGCTAGCGGTGCTGGCTAGCATAAGCTTCGGTAGTACGTCTGGGTCAATCTTTGGCATGGGGGTCACTGAAATTTTCCTACATTGTCGGTTCAAAGGCCTCCCAGAAGCTATAAAATTATATTCATCCATACTAAAAAACAGCATGGATACTACCTATTACAAAGCAACTTTGTGTCCACCAATAAACTGAGCTTTATTCAAAAAGAATCTGACAGACACCAGTGTTCTTGTTTTGGTCCGTTGGCTATTACAAAATTTTTAGATTGATCAAGTCATATTTCATTATTACAAGTTGCATTATAAAACATTTTTATTTGTAACTAATTTAATTTCGAAAATGAGCGGTTATTGTTGTTTTGTTAGTTGTAACGGACGATCTGATGATCCAACCAATAGAATATCGTACTACCGGTTTCATTCGAAGTAGTTCGACATTGAACGGAGGTAGAAGTGAATTTTTGCTGTTAATGGAAGAAGTTAAGTCTAAAAAATGTTCATTTGCTCTTCCGTAAGCTAGAAAATGTCAACACGTCAAATCATTCACAAACTTTTGAATTGTCTATTGTTTAATCAGGAAAATAAATAATATCTCTGTCTCTGAGACAGAAGACTATATATGATCACTACGTAGGAAGGTATCATTTTCCTTGGTACATTCCAAATGAAATTATGCCTTTCATCAATGTTGGTCTCTGATGGTCTAATGAACTTATAGAGGTGATCTGCAAGGTTTTTCAGTATTATCTTATGTACTGTGATATTTAAGTACTTAAGGCGATTTCTACGGTTCCATGAGCTTCATTTACGGAGGTCTGCCGCAAAAAAGAACCAAATACAGTTTTTTCCTGCCTTCCATCAGCGGTAATCCTTTCTTCGCAATAACTTTTTTCCATTTGCCTTCCCTTTCTCCGAACAAATCTGGTAATAACATTGGAAAAAATGAATTTTCAATTATCCCAGACATACACATCAACAGTTAATGAATTATAACAGTCAACCACACAGCACTCAGATGAATAGTTTTGTTATGATCCTTTTCACTCACATTCATATGCGATGTCTGTGCTGATATTAAAAACGCTATTTGAGTCTGAAAAACTGAAAGGCGTTTTTCCGTAAAGTAGGGAGGAATGTGGTTCACAATGTAAATTTCATAGAAGAAAATATATTTGGATGCGGATAGAGATATTACCATTACGCCTTGTTTCGACGATAGAGCGCTGTCAATTTTGGCCTCTGCACGAACCTATACGAGAAATATTCCTTTTATTGACACCTACACCTACCGGTTTCGATTCCACTCACAGGTACATTTAGAACATATTATGTTGCCTGAAACCATTCTTTAGCATGTAAATCTGAATTTTCAGTGAATTGCCATGTGTAACCGCTAAACAATCCCCTAAACATTCGTAAGGGACCGATCTCGTACATGGTCGATAGGGGATTTCAATGCCAACAGAACAAAACCAAAATCGTTATATTCCGTCTAGCTTAACTGAGGTAAGCTAGGCAAACGCAGTTGTCAACGAGATAATATATCCATTTGACCTCACCTTGAGCCTCACTCCACCTTCTGGTCTAGTTCCATTTGCTGATCTGCTTCGTATGAATTTGACAATTGATTTTCAAAGTCAAATCAGATATTCCTCTCAAAAAAAAAAAAAAAAAAAAGAAAAAAAAAGTTAAACCCAGTATGAACAGAGTAAAGGAGCTATTTTTTGAAAGTCAACAACCTATTGAAATGATTTACTTACGGATTATATTTAAATATGTCTATTTTAATAAAATAATATAAAGAAGTTTGAAGAAAATGAGTGGTTTCTTAGGTGCAGAACTCCATTTTTGTTCAACTCCACTAGTTTAACTTCACTCTGTGATAGCCTATATATATTTTTAAAAAAAATGTAACTAGATACTTCTACCACCCTGTCATAATTAACCTCCCTCTATTACCCCCTCTATTTCTATCTGTGGGGGGGGGGGGGGGGGGGGCTGGCCCTCTCCTATGTTTTTAAGGCGCGTGGTCATTGTGACGAAAGAAAATTATATAGATCCTTATATTATATAACCTTAAATAGTAGTTGTATTTTTCGAATTGTAATTATATATTAAATATAAAATTTATTAGATTTGTTTATTGGATTTATTAGAGTTATTTATAAGATAATAATGACTCTGTTCTTAATTACCTCCCCCCCTCCCTAGGTGCCCGGTCTCCCGTGGTGACAGTGGACCACCTCCTTCCGTGCTCTATGGAAAGTTTCCTTTCAGCTTTTCAGACCAAAGAAAGTAGAAAAGAAGAATGATAACCAAATGGTTAATCAAAGTTGTGATTATACAGTGCTGATCAATTTTATTATATATCCATTGTCTAGCAATGAGAGCAGTGATAGCGGTATTATATCTGTGATAACTATTAAAGACACGGTTTGCCAGAATTTTGTTCGAAAAAAAAGGTAAATGGAAATAGAACGTGGAAATAGAACAGGTTTTCTCACTAACTTCCTTTTTTTACGGAATTATTGTAAAAACTGAAGCCTGTCTCATCGAGGTAATCACTGAAAAAAGTGATGAAGGAACGGATCGAAGCGAGATCGGAACCACATACCCGTCGGTTGAGATCCAGCCATTCGGATTCTTCTTTTCGATGGATCGAAATGAGACCTGACGCTGCCTGCATTTGTTCTTCGAACGAGACTGTCCCGTTTCGGTCTTGGAACAAGAGTTTGGCAAAAATGTTGTTATTTCTAAATGCAAATTTGGGGGTTTTTTTTTTTCTTTTAGAGAAAATACAAATTGATTGAAAATCGAAATTGAATGTACAAAACTAACTTCTTACTTCGGGAAAAAAAGGAAGTTTTTTTGGGTTTAAATAAAATATTTTATTGAGGTTTTTGAGAGGCTTATTTTCCTATTTGTTTGACCTTGCGGTCTCCCACTAGCGTTTTATAGTTATTGTAATAAAATGGAAACTACATTATAGCCTGATGAGGTTGAAAAGTCGGGGGAAAGAGGCAGAGTGTGAGCGGGGAGAAAGACAATGGAACGATTCAAGATTCCTAGAACGGAAGGACGATTTTAGCGAATTTTTGAAGAAAATTAAGCTATCGCTCTCGCCTCAAAATTTGTAGAATGTGAATTTTTGAAAAAAATTTATGCAGAAATCCGTTTTAGGCTATTCTGAATCATATTCTGAAGTTTAACGCATTTTTTTATGTATGTATACGTACGTATATATGTATGTATGTGTCATTCCAGACGATAACTGTCCGCAGAATTGTGCTAGACACTTCAAACAAATTTTAAAATGTTAAGGACACAAAACGAAAGTTCAAGTTCGTTGGCCAGCATGATCGGATTACATCTTCGGGTTGAAATTTTCAAAAATGTAGTCAAAAATTTCAAAATAGCCTGTTTTTTGCGATTTGTTGTGCGAAATAATTTTTTCAGCTTACTAACATGTGGTATACTCGGAATCAGCGTAAAATTACCTATAAGAATATGTATCAAGTTCTCAAAAATTTCAAAGTTAAAAAATCAGTCAAAAATCGAAATAATGCCGTTCGCTAGTTGTAAAAACGCTGCAAATTATTTCACAAAGGTTTATTATTTTTTCAATTTAGTTTGATCGTAAGTAGTTTTAGTTGGCTTGCGTACGTCATAAGGTCCGTCCAGACTCCTCGGCGTGTCGTATTTCGAGTTGCCACAACCTATACTTCTATAATTATATACGCATGTTTATATTTCTCGATTTGAGCTCCTATCTATTCAAATAGTTATTGCGTTAATAATATCATTATCTAAGTACATATGAAAAGTCGAGAAGATATGTAATTAAATATGCGTAGGAAAAGCATTGGTATTAACACACAAATATGACCTAGAAAAAAACATATATTCATGCCTCGAAGGAACGCTGTACCCACCTCATGGTGCCGCGGCGCCTCCTCTCACTCCACCCCCCGCTCACCCCCCTCACCACCCACCGTGACCCCCTGCCAAGCGTGCCAGGCATGCGTCTAATACGTCTAACACTTGAAGTCTCGAAAAAGACACTTTTTCACCCGTTTTTGGCTCGTAGCATCTATGCGAGTAAAGCGATCGGGATGGTTAAACGTTAGGACCAACTAGACCCCAAATGGAGTCTATGTGCGAAAGAACGGGTTTTTTAAGTAAATTCTCAGGCCTTTTATGGCCCGGACGGCGGACGGCGGATGGCGAACGGCGGACGGCGAACGGCGGACGGCGTACGGACATTTCAAATTTGGAATCTACGCACCTTGAAACGTGAAGTGACAAAGTTTGAGGGGGGGTTATAAAAATTTTTTGCTACACGATCACATAGGCTTATTATTGGAAATAATAAACCAAAATCGGTAATATTTGCATGAAACATTGTCCCAATTCAGATTGTACTACTCTTATGGAAGTATCCCTGTATAACCAATCCTAGAACCATGCTGTTTAAAACGTAGGTAGTGGGTACTTGTTAAAAAAAAAAAAAAAAAAAAAAAAAAAAATGTAATCACAACTGATGAGTTTACTCTGTGAAATATTCCGTCCTCCGATTCTCTCGGTCGCTCTCTTTAATGTTTTACGCTCAACTGTTTTTGGACTTGATGTAGCTTAATACTGACTGTGGCTTAGAAAATATCAGCCATGAAATTATGAAGCAGTTCTATTTAAGTACGTATGCAGTCAGTAACGTTAATCTCAAGTCCTCCCTCCACTCGGCCGTCAGTAACAAATAAAAAATTCGCTCATGGGGTCATGCTGCATGACTGGACTTTTTTTTCTTCTTCCATTGAACGGATCGAAAGGTCCCGCCGCTCGACACTTCTGAGGGAAAAACCTGACTTAGGTTAGGATGTCTGGATCGGTACCGGCATCGTAACGCAAAAATTAACCGATCCCGCCCTGGATCGGAACGGCTGGATCCGATCCATGAAATCGGTAGAACTGCCCATCCCTAGTATCTGTGTTTGTCCCTCCATTGTGAATCGTGTGTGGTTTCAATAGCTCACGTTCTCAAACAGCATCATATTTGTTGATTTCATCCTACTAAAGACTCCACTCATTTTAAATTTGATCAATTTCAACATTGAAATGTGAATTTCATACGAGGTGTTTTTAAATAACAAGCGCGATAGTGATAAGCGAAATCACCCGTTTCCAGTAACTGGTACTTTAAAATAAAGTTCGAAACTATATTATTTGATAAGCGAAGTGTTCTACTCTGGTTCGGTTGGCATTTGTCAGCGTGCATGTATGGGCGTGTGTGTTTGTGTTCCACGTTACAGGCTGCAATTTTGGTGTTATCAACGTAATATTTGGACATTTAGACATCCGAAGTTAGCTTTATTGTTTTCGATGAGGATCCGACTACAGAACTTGTCAAAATTTCCAACGAAATTTCGAGTTTGGTATCCCTCCACATAGAATCATGATTAAGAAACGAATTCATGGACATTATACCATACAACCAGTTTTTCAAACTTCGTAAGGAACCTAGTCAGTGGACCAACTAGTTTAACGTGGTCTTATACACAATATACTCCACTAAATTTTTTGCCGTTCTAAAATCTATTAAGTTCATTTTGAGATCAGAAACAAATCAACAGATAGTGTGTAGGTACATGTTTCAGATTCGAAAAGTGCTCGGTCTGAATTTGGAACCATAACTTCCAACGTTTCCCTAACTACACTCGAGAGCAAAGTGCGTATTGGAATTCTCATTATGAGAGAACGGGGACCCCAATTAGAATAGAATAGAATAGTTTATTTACATCCTTTTTTTCGTGAATATTACAATATACAATAGTAAAAAGCACATTCTTAATTCGGACTCCTGAAACCAAGGTGCTGCCTGACGATACAATATTGTGTGTGTGTGTGTGTCATTCCATACGATAACTCTCCTTAGGATTGAGATTAATCTTCCGTTCTTGCACCAAAAAATCAAGCTTTTCAAACGAAAGGATGAGTTTGTTGGGCAGCACTTTTTGAGCACATTAAATTGGTCAAATTTCAAGGAATGTGTTGAAAAAATCACTAAAAATGGCTAAAAATTGTTAAATTTATACTTTTCCGCAGAATATTGCTCAAATAAAGCTGATAAAATATAAAATAGAACATTAAAAAATTCATTCACAAAATTATGCTGAAAAACGTACTTAAATTTCATTAAAACTTGCTATACAATTGATAAAAACTACAATAAGAGCTAAAAATCCAAAATCTTTCTTTGTGTAGCAGATTGCTATTTAGAATACGTTTTTTGCCATAAAAATTATAGTTAACATTTTCTTTGCAAATTTGAAAACAATTTTGCTTAATTTAACACGATGACTAACGAAAATTCGCACATGCGATCATGATGCATGACTCAAAGTTTTTGTAAAGTACTGTTTTGAATCGAAGCAACCTGAGAACTCGGAAGGATGAAGACTAAAGTAAGGTGCTCAAATCTTTGTAAAATTCGTGCCTTCAGTTTCGAGTATAGCGGTCAAAGTCTAATATGATTTTTCAATTTACGTTGACATTACGCAATACAGCTGGATGATGTTTTTTCCCCTGACCTGCCTAGTCCTTCTTCTTCTGGCGGGCCTACAATATCATATAGTGAGAGCTCCTTTCCCAGAAAAAGAAGGAAAATTAGTCATTTGATCTAAAAAAGGTCATGACTTGAAGTGATACAATTCATTGAATCTTTGTCAAAACTTGATAATTATAATGTTACAAAATTGGTGATAAAAACTCTTTTAGAACTTAAATGTTTCGCTCTTTTAAACGTACCGTAACTCAAAATTTTGTCAACACTTGAAAACACACCTAGACACTAAATGCAGAACCTGAATGTGGAACCTTACTACCAATTTTTGAGTTTCACTCTCCTAAATATTAGCGTTTACCTCTGCGCGTAGTTTAAGGGAAATCGCCATAACTTGTTTTCTGTCCTGAACATTCTTTTGTTTACCGAAGCAATGAAAAAACCTGAAAATTATTCTTTCCTTTCAAAATATAACTCGGTAAACCACTCAACAACAAATGGTCTGAACGACCACTGCAGTAGCCACAGGGTGAAATAGCTTGTCACTGGCCCCAGAGGCGGAATGTTACAAATCGGTTTATTGAACAAAAGTTTTTTTGGAAGAGTGGCCGTGGGGTGGCAAGTTGTATTATTAAGGGTTATGAAGGTAAAGGAATCAAGTTACATAAGAGACACATCAAGCATACATAGATATCATACATATACATACATACATAATACACTCAGATCTGACAATCGGTCTTACATAAGAGATCGAAGTAATTTCTATTTGTATAGCTCTGCGGAAAACTTCTTAAATGGACCGTAGGCTGGAGCAACATCGCATCTCGCATGTTACTTTTCAGGTAAAGCAATTTTTCGGTGTCTTTATACTCAGTCTGACAACCCGGATCGAAATGTGTATCTACTGTGAGGTCAAAACCGAGAGCGCAATATGGTTCTGTGTTAACCCTATTTCCACGTTAACTGCATATTATTTATTTGTTTCTTTTATACCTAAACCCACTAAGAAAAACGTTCTGGTTATGCAACGTGATCGTATGAGCGAATTTTTGTAAGTTATCATATTATATTAAGTAAAATTGTTTTGAAATTTGAGCTTTTTGAGTGCAAAAAAAATGTTGAATATTATTTTAATGGAAACAAACGTATTCTATAATAACATAATGTATAATATAACTCTATAATAACGTATAGTAGGTACCAAAGATTTTGGATTTTTAGTTTTTTTTTTTTTGTAGTTTTTATCGATTTTATATCAAATTTTAATGAAATTTAAGTTTGTTTTTTAGCATAATTTTGTGAATACATTTTTTAATGTTCTATTTTATATTTTATCAACTTTATTTGAGCAATAGTCTCCTAAAAATTATAAATTTAACAATTTTTAGCCGTGTTTAGCCAGTAGTGATTTTTCAGCACATTTTTTTTTTTAAATTAGACCAATTTAAAGTGCTCCGAAATTGCTGGCCAACAAATTCATCCTATCGTTCGGACAGCTTGATTTTGTGGAGCAAGAACGGAATTTTTATCTCAATCCCAGAGAGAGTTATCGTCTGGAATGACACACACACACACGCACACACACATACATAAATATATTAATTGCTATGCAATTCTTAGGCCGACCCCCAACAATTTTTTTTGTAACGTCCGTGACGAAATTAACGATGATTTTCACGTACAACCGAGTAGTTGAGTAGTTGCTATAGATTGTGTCACAATTTCAGTGTTTTTCACGTACAACCCAGCCGTTGTTAGGGGAATGAAACTTCCGCAGTTTTCATCGCACAAAAATCGTTCGCCACTCGTTGGAAAGCGCTTGATTTATGTGATAAATGTTCACATTTCAAGCTACCAATTTCCCTCACCTTACGTACCTGGCTACATTCCAAAACTAAGTTGATTCATTGAGGTGGATTTGCATAGCAAATTATCCTCGTTTTCTACGCAGTAGAAAAGAGAAAAGATCCGGCGAGGCGCGAAGCAGCCTAAGCGCAAAGTTCAGGAATCGTTTCAGATTGTCTCAAAACTGATTTCGATGAAGAAATGTTTTTAAATTTTATTTTAAAGTTTTTGAGCCATTGCAATAGCTTCATTTTCTATGAGAATTCGCTAAAACTTGATAAAACTATATAACCTCAAACTCAAAGAAGACTTCCGAGTTTTGGCCAATTCGCTGTTCGACAAAATGCAATAATGGATTTATTTCTCGGTACTAAGGAATTTGGAGAGGACTACGAGACATCTCAATTTGTCTGGTGTTATTTCAGAGTTTCGAGATTCTGTGGCTCAACTCGTATTTTATTGGTTGAGATAGCACAGGCTTTGTGATGCAATATAGCTCCAAACCGTCCAATGTTTTCATGATTCTATATGTATTTCACCGCCATTGTTTAGGTTATTAATAAGGTGTAGGTTAGGTATAAGTTCATGCCATCTGTTCGATGGCTGAGGTGGTATGGAATGCGTGGAGGTGTCAGGGAGCCAGCGCCCAACAACATCCTGGGGCACCACATGTAATTCACTGAGGGCACTCGCTACCCTTTTTGAATCCCCTTCGTAAGATAAAGTGGTAGCACATCGTGCGGGCTTGTTTCCAGTCACAGCTGATAGTGAATCGGGTCCCGTCACCCGTTCTCACGCACTCATAATGACTGAGCTGTGGGAATCCTCAAGTGAGGGCATAGCGGTAGGCTCAGAGACATCTTATCTGTGGCGGGCTATTAGCGCCCATTCTAGCTTTAATGGAGAGGTGCTGCATGGTACCGTTTCCAGTCAATGGTACAGCGGGCGGGGGGAGCCCCAGGCTACAGGTGCATAGACTTTGTCGAAGCACCTGCCTGCCACCGAGTTGAGGTTGGATTCACGGGGGCAGTGGTTTCACCACCCCTAAGTAGCAGTCAATACTGCAGATCTGGGGTAGAGGTCCGTGAGAGTTGACTGGGGGGGGGGGGGGGGGGACTTCTTTCGCAGATCTCGGCATTCGGAGTTATGTGGATTTCCATAAACTCAGGTACCAACCTGCTTAGTAATGCGAGCTAGAACGAATGTCTCGACCGGTGGGTAAAAACGGGTACTTGGTATCTGCCAAGGACGTTGACTGTGTGTACAGTCTCCTCTCTGGAGGATCTTCCCAACTGATCTCTGAGGAGGGGGGGGGGGGGGGGGAGGAATACCACGAGGCATGATTGCCTAAGGACTCCTTAACACGACTTCCATTTTTTGAAAGGAGATATTGGATTCTTCTATACTTCACCGCCAATTATTCTCAATAATTCTACCTATGCGAAGCCTTTATTTTTCAAACTATTGTAGTACGTATAAAATTCTTGGTGGTACTTAAGAGATGTTGATGATTTTGAAGAAAGCATTATCGCTGGTGTCTTGATCTTGAACGGTCACAGATTCATTGTCCAAATTTTGGTGTGTGAGTGAAAACGAATGAGAGATGCGGAGGGTTTTTCCCCACCTTGGGTTTGAAAAACTCACTTCTACAAATAGTTTTGTTTAAGCTAATTCAATTATGGGAATTTCGAAACTAATAGAGGAACTACGATTGATGCGATTTTGCAATGTAACTACAAGTAGTAGAAACACAAGGAGGAAGAGGTCTCGACTTGGCAGAAGGGGTGCGATAGAGAAATCACAGAAAACAAACTATTTGCGCAGGTAAGAGCAGTTTAACACCTTACATAAAAAATTAGAGGGAAATTAAAAATATACACATGGACAGGTATTGATATCCCAATCGATTCATCTGGGCTGGCTTCGTTGGTGAAAATACCTGGGCATCGATAGCCTCAGCTGATTAAAGGTACATTAGTTCTAACACAACCAAAAATCTCACGATACACTTAAAAATCATCCTCTAGTGCTGCAGAAGGAAAATAATTTTCATTAGTGATAACACAATAGTGGAGGGGAAACGTAGTTCTATCTTAACGGTGCTCTCAAAAAAGAACAAGAATTCAGAATCAAACTTCATATTATCAGAAATTTCTTTCTAATTCCATGTCCATGCGGTAAGCACCAGGCGATTTCCCGAATTATCGATTCTTCAGTGTGGCTCGCTTCGATATCGATTTTCGGTTGTCGAACGCGTTGTAGGGTTTTTCAGAACACCGATCCATCAAGAGGTTACACTGCAACAGGAGTTTCCAAATTCTATCGTACGAAATGGCTAGGGCTCTTATATTAGGGGATCCACAAACGAGAGATTTCCTTGGATTAACGCAGGGCCGTATTTTCTCGTCAAAACGGCCGTTCCACCAAAGCTTGGCTCGGGATCTACCTGTGATAACGCACGGATTCCGGAATCCATAACGTTGGGGTGGGCTAACCCTCGGACCCGCAACTTTCTCACAGCTCGCCATCTTGAAAAGTTGTTTACCTAAGCCTTTTTTTTCAGCGAATTTTCGTAGAAAATGAAGTTATTACAATAGGTCAAAAATTTTAAAATCAAAATTTTCGAATTAAATCTTTATTGAATTAAATCTTTTTACATATATATATATATATATATATATATATATATATATATATATATATATGTGTGTGTGTGTGTGTGTGTGTGTGTGTGTGTGTGTGTGTGTGTGTGTGTGTGTGTGTGTGTGTGTGTGTGTTTGTGTCATTCCGGGCGATAACTCTCCTTAGGATTAAGATAAAAATTCCGTTTTCGCGAAGAAAAATCAAGCTTTCCAAACGAAAGGATGAGTTCGTTAGCCTGCATTTTTTGAGCCCATTAAATTGGTCAAATCCCAAAAAATAATGAGCTAAACATCTCTAAAAGTGGCCTAAAACTGCCAAAAATCGTTCAAATTATATATTTTTAGCAGAGTACTGATCAAATAAAGTTAATTAACTATAAAATGGAGCATTCATAAGTTTATGTACACAATATACTGAAAAATGTGCTTAAATTTCATTAAAATTTGCAAAAAAAACTATTAAATAAGCAAAAAAAGCTAAAAATGCAAAACCAATTTTTCGAACAGCAGTTTATTATTTAGAATATGTTTTTCGCCATAAAATTTATAGTTGGCAATTTTCTTGCACTCAAAAAGCTCAAATTTCAAAACAGTTTAACATTATACAATACGATAATTTACGAAAATTCGCTCATACTATCATGCTGCATGACTGGAACTTTTTGGTTTCTTTAATGTTTAGCTTGGGCTTTTATTGCTTGGGGTCAATCAAATATTTCCGTAACAAAATTAAATAACGTCACAAAAACTGTGGTTAAAATAAAATGCGGTAAAAAAAATGAGGATTAGTGTCAGTGATAGTAATACAATCAGACATATCCATGTCCCGACGTATCTGCATGCAGGGTAGATTCTCGTTTGAACATGCGCAGACGTCTAGTTTACGAACATTTCACATTAATTAATCGAATTATACCAAAAAAAAAACCAAGTATCTGTAACCTCAAATATGTTTCTCATAAAGAAAAGAACAAAGTGGGCAATGCATTTTTTCCCCCATTACACAACCTCGCCGTATTTCCGTAACAATTAATTTCCCATTCAGTAGTGATAATGTAGACACAATGAGATTGTCCGCGATATTCCTCGTATGAGAATATGTGGGAAAAGAGTCGACCACTTCCATGAGTGGATGAACTACGATGTTGACATTTTCATATCTCTACTTTAGTACAGAACGGGAAAAATCGACAATTTTCACAACGTTACCTATTAAAATTTATTCCCGATGATTTTCAATTACAAGGGAGCCATTCCTTGGGAAATTAAGGTCTGTTAGTTCTTATCCGAGGGAAATGGTTCACCACTCCTTGGACACGTCTCAATTTATGCTATAATCTTACGTCGCCTAAACCGCTCCGAAAAGAAAAACAGCTGAGCTCCACGAAAAGTTATTGACGAACTATAAAAATGGTTAACAATCCTCGAGATACGAGTTTATAACTTCACCTGATACCTAGTAACCAGGCTGGCTTACTACTTGTTTCATTAACCTAGAGAATTTTTTTTAATTTAGTGGTTTAAGCCGCAATTCAACCATAAGGGTAATTAGCGGTATTGAACAAGGTGTCCTAAGGGACACTGCAAGTGGCACGATTCCAAGGGGGGGCCATACTATCTTCCACCACCAAACGGAGTGATGACCACTATTTAGCTCCTAGAGCGGATAAAAAAAACCTCAAAAATTAAATAATACAACTATGACTAGATCTATAATAGGCAAATAGCTAAATATATGTTACTATATATAATCGCCCAAGTGAAATAAAACTGTGACTAGATTCTACAAAAATATATCACAGATCAGATATCACAGTTCGCAGTAGAGCTCAGCGGCTCTCAGGTACGACAACAGGGACTGGACCTTGTCTGGTCCACATAAAACGTCAACGCACTGAGGGGGCCGATGCTGGACTCGAAGGTCCATGAGGTATGGACAGTCCTCCAGGAAGTGGCGGATGGACAGATCACCCCCTCACCTTCCGCACATAACATATCGAGCTCCTGAGCTAAGCAGGTGTCTGTGAGTAAGACGGGTATGGCCAGTGGCAACCCGGTTTACCAGTGTTCCTTGGAAGTTGGGTTACGAATAGGCCCAACGGGCAGAAGTCCTGAAGGACGCCACGCAGATCAGTGACCTCACCCTGCCAATACTCATACCAGATGGAATTGGCATTAACCAAGAGAAATATGAAGGCTAATGTTTTTTGTCGTTTCCGTCTATCTAAGGGGGCTATTCATTTCGAACAGGACTTGATAGTGGGAAAAGTTTCGGTCAACACCCAGAAAAACAACAGCCTACAACTTTCAAGAGGTCAGTCTGAAATGATGACCTACAAAAACATAACCATTGCCACCACAGAATAATGTTTGCTGCCATACTGTACTCGGCATCGTACATTGTGATGTCGTAATGGTGATGTGTAGCGTACAAAAAATACAGTAGCTCAACTTTTATCAGGCTGTTTGTTCACTAATTGTTGGTTTAAGGACTCAAATGCTAACTAATTGATTCGCGGATCGACATATCTGATAGTAAAAATTGATGGTGGAACGGTGAATACACTGTTGTTATATATACCCTGTTGTTACTTTGATGGAGGTTGTTTTTAATGGGATATCCTACTTAGTTTGTGAGATAAAAACATAACATCATAAAACTTCCCACCTCGTAAATAATATTACGTTGTTTCTACAATTCTGCAATATCGTTTCCATCACCTCCATGAAACAATGTTAGATCTGCGGATCAACATACAACAGTGCGAATGTGTTTTGCTTCTCCACTAAATCAATCCTTCCTAGTTAATTAGCAATTGTCCACCTTGATAACTGCATCTGAAACCAGAAGTGTTCATTTTACTTTACTTTATTTCATTTCTGTACTCCATCGATACATGTCATAGGTGTTTCCCTTACCAATGCTGTGAATTGCTTTGTATTTATATTATTACCTATTAAATGTTGAATAACAACCTATGTAATTAGCGTATCCCGTAAATAAATAAATATTGTAACAGGAAAAGTTGTTGCATATACGTATTCAACTGAATCAAGAACACCCTACAGCCCCTCCTATCTTTTTCCCATGCAGGTTTTCCTGTTCTCCGTTCAAATGCAATAGTAAGATGTCTCCGAAAACCATTCCGAGTGGAACACAGCTCATGTGTGAACTGAGCCAATTAACCCCAGACAATGTCCCTGTACAAAACAAAATGTTGAAATTTTCTACTTTTTCACGTGTGACGTTACGTCCCACAGATCGCCGTAGCAGAAATGATTTGTAAAAACGTTTTCAAACAGCAGAGAAATGATAATTAATTATGATAAATGATGTAAACATCAATGATAGTCGGTAATATAAACTTGAATCACTAACAAAATCAACTTTTGACAGTTACGTTTTTCAGATTAACGTTGTTGGCCACGTCAGCGAAATGTTTTCCCAGCACGTGTTCACGGCAGTATAGTGAAGGATGGTCCTGATTAAGTGCACTTCTCTCTCTCTTTCTGATTCCTCGTAAACTAGCAAGAAACAAGTCTTGAAAGACGGTTCCGGAATTGAAAACATCTATTTTCATTCACTACCATTTTAAAACGTTTTACGTTCATTTTAAGCGTCGCATCCAACAGTGTTTCTGCTAATGTGTTCCAGGTAGACAAAATTCAAAATAATAGTTTTCGAGAAAAAAAAAAAAAAAAAAAAAATGTCCAGCGTCCAGGATGGTAGGTAAAGGTCTAAATCGATGATATTTACTCGGAGTTACCCTCTCCGGGTAACTCTTATGCCCCACTATTATTTTCCCCCTCCTTCTGATCATCTTGGCTTTGACTGGGATAATTCACCTGAAAGTTATAACAAATAATATTCTCAAATTTGCAATAATAATTTTTACTTTCTATCTCTTCTTATCAGACATTGGATATTGAAAACCAGTGTACCAGTACCATTTAGTCAAGTCTCGAAACGAAGCATTCTTTACAGAATTTAAAGCTGATTTTGAATTTTTAACCCGTTCATTCCACAATTATCTGTAAATATTGATTTTCTCCAATTTTCGGATGCAATATGCATAATTTGAAGCAGTGAGTTATTATTTAAAAATGGCCCTGAAACACAAAAGCCGAGTGAAAAACGACTTAGTTAAAACAACTCCCAATAAATATAACTTGATATTGAATAATCCGTGGGTTTTAATGAAATTAATACAAATTGACCATCCATTGGACCAAATTAACCTTATTATTATTTATAGATAACTTCATCAATGAAACGATTAGGCCTCAAAATGATTTTTTTTCTCTCTGTTTATCTCATTTTCATTAGTTTCCGCTGTTAGATAGGGCAATAGAACCGCTAAATGCATTAATATCGATTTCCGTGGTTTCGATATTTTTTCCACCAAACCTCCTAGATCGAAACAGTGTGCGTCGGGGGGAAACATCGGTTGACGATAGAAACCTGTATACCAAGCTCAAACATCTGTTTAAAAAATGAATCTACTAAGAATACAATGAAACAACATTTATTCGCACGGAATGTAGATGGTAAGATGTTTGCTTTTGCCGACGATAGTGCAAATGTGTTTTCTGGGATCTCAAATATGACAGTTTGGCGGCTAAGATCAACAGAACTTTGTTCACAATTTAGCATTGGTTAGATTAGAGTATATTACGCTTGAAAGTGAAACTTCAGTGTCAAGTTCGTTTCTCTCAGAGGCGTTTCATGCTCAAATAACATATGCTATCAAGAGCATGAATTTCCTTGGAAGACTTGTTCTTTGTGAGTGGCTACAGCCCTATTCCATTAAAGACTAATGTGGAGTATCTCGGTGTTGGATTTGACAACCAACTTAAGTTTGATCTCCATATCTCAGCAATTACAACGAAATTGCATAAGCTTTTCTATATGTATTTAATGCTAAACGGCTAGACATCGTAAAAATCAGGAGCTTTCCGCGACCCATACCTACTCTACAAGTGCTTAAGAAGTGGGGGGAGGGGGTAAGGCGGACGATACGACGAGATAAATTGAACGACTTGTCTGCAGCGACAAGTCGATACGTTTTGTCTGAGATTTGTATAATTTTCCACAAACCTTCCAATTTGGTTCAAACTCAAACAAGTCGTAACAACTTGCGGCTTATACGTTCCGCCTTGTCACCGTTTTATCGTTCAGACAAATCGTTCAGTCTTACCGTAGCGTGTAAACCCGCCTATACGTACGCATCCGTTCTTCACCCGTCTCTGGTAACCCGAACCCCCTCGACGCACCCACATTTCATCAGCGGTAAGTCACATCGCATTTTTTACGACTGGCTATCGATTTACGTAACAATTTGCTCGTCATTTTCACGAATATTTGTACTTTTGCTGTTTTACGTTCCAGTGCTTGCTGATAAATCTCGGTTGCGTGTCAAGCCTGTTTGTCTGTGTAACAATCCTGATTCCTTGTCGCGCCAAAAACTATACTACGTTCCAGTCCGATTTTGAATAAATTTTCAGGGTTTGTGCGGTTAGCTACTCCATAATCACATATAAATATCATTATCGTCAGATCAACAATGGCTTGTGATGCTCCTGCGAAAATTGAAAATGATGTCAACGTTGGTTGCCCGCAATCTTTCAGTCTGATTTAGTTCAAACTTGAGGGGTAGTTGTGAATACGTTTCAGGGAGCTGCCCTATGAATTTTATCGTGATTGGCTGAGTGATAACGCATATATGACGCATTTATCCAATTAAAGTTCGTTGACACGTATAACTCTGAGGCTAATGAACAGATTTTGACGAAAATTCCAAGATTATTTATTCATGGCGTGTGCACATGCGCAAACTTCAGTTTCTTATAACTCCGTTTTCCTACGATCTATCGGTCCGATTTCGTTTAAACCTGGAGGGCAGTTGGGTATAGCTCTCAAAAACGTGCTGTATACATTTTTTTTGGCGATTATTTGAGTAATAACTACTGAGCATGGGCACAACTAAAAATGGTTGAGACTATGAACCGATTTTGATGCAATTTTCAGGAATTGTCTAGGTTTTTAGGACGTCCTTCCGAAGTTAGGCTTCTTCAATAGAGGGACGACCTATTGGAATTGATCCAGGGGGTATGGGGCAACACAAGCACGGGGAGAAAAAAGGTACAAATCCGTTTCAGACCATCCTAAGACCGAATTCGTGCAAAAACCATAGGTGGAGTCTGTGTGTTTGTGTGACAAATTTTATCGACGCTGCCCAGGCCACAATTCTCAACCGATTTTCGAGATTCTTTTATTGTTCGGTCCCAATTTTAGTCTAATTGTGCCGAAAAAACACCCCGGAAATTCTGAATTTCATGATGGAAGAGAAAAAATGGAGGAGGTAAAGCTGGAAAAAAAAAATTTTTTTTCTTTGTTTTTGAAAAATGTTGTCGACGCTCCCCAGGCGTATTAACAGGCCCGGGGGGGGGGGGGGGGGGGGTAGAGGGGATAATTACCGATTCTTTCAAGCGCTGTCCAAGCTACAACCGATCTTCGTGATTCTTATTTCGTTCAACTTCTATGAATTCGGTCTAGTCTTAGAACGTATGAGTTTCAAATTTCTCCATGGAAGAGGGTGAATGGAATGGAGTAATAAATCGTGATGTTTAAACTATTCTCGCAGGTTTTCGTGATTCTTTTTTTGTTCAACCATGAAATCGGTCTAGTTTTAAAACGTATAACAGGAGATTCAAATTGCATGATGGACGAGGGTGAATCGAGGGGGTGATAGCGATTAATCGTGATATTTTTAATGGTTACTAAACTCATATGATTTCCATGACAGTTTTTATTATTAGCTCATCCAAATTCTAGTCATGTTATGCAACCTTTGAAGTTTCAAATTTACTGTCGATGGAGGGAGTAAATGGGAGGGGGGAAGGGTAATTTCGAGAAAGTATGATATTTTTGTTTCTTCTTTCAATTTAATTCTCACTAAACTATATACAATCCATTCATAGGTACGTCCCTGTAATGTATTCATTACTAACCAAAATATGTTTTTAATGTAGGACTAGAGACCAAAATTTCCTTATTCTGATAAGTCATAATTTTGAATTCTCGTCCATTATTTCGGTTCGAAGGCAATGTAATACAAAGAAACCTTAAGATTGTGGTAGTGTACTATTACTAACAATTTTCGACATTCACAGTCAAATGATCCAGTTATACGGTTAAGAAGAGTTGAATGCAGCAAAAGATGAAAATCTCATTTTGTACCGCACGTATAGGAAAATGATTTCTCCGAATATGAGGAAGAACCAGGTTTCACGAAGTGCTAAACGAACCCTTTGATGTTCGTAATAGTATAACTTCAAAATTAATAACTTCATGCTCGGTTGTAAAGCCAACATACCCGTACCACGTATTCGGCACGAAACTTTGTTGACTGACTAGAATACCAATGTAATCTCTATGTATGTGTTTGTGCCTAATAGGAGTTCGTTCAGAAAAGTGGAAAAGCTTCTTCTATGTAAAGCAATAGTGAGAGCCGAATCCTTTGATACCAAACCCGAATAAACCTCGAGATGGGAGTTTGTGTACACCGATGCTAGGTAGCTCACGCTAAAAACTTTCGACTAAAGTTTACAACTAAGTAGCATAGTTGCAAAAGTGTTTTTCAGAGTGAAACCATGAAAAAATGTCTGTTTTATAGCAACTTTATTTACTGTTCTGTGAAATGACCACATGATATTTTCATTTGAGTTCCTCAATTCCGAAAAAGTACCCCAATGTTATAAGCATTCAAATAACGTAAAAACCGAAACGATAGAAATAGGTTAACTTCAATGTTACTAATGGGTATGCTCGCCAGGTTACTCACGATGTTTCAAGATGACATAATTTATTCGATTTAAAGTCCTAAAAAACATTAAACACTACAAAACACATACTTTTTATTTGTATAAATCGTTGTTACATAGAATAGAATCACTCTGGAAGTCATCTCAATGGATTGAAACATATCAAAACTACCAAAATACATACTAAACACGTTCTTGTGAGGTGTTTCGATCTATGTCGTCGACGATATCGCCACCACATCGTGTCGGATCGACCCCGAAAACTATACAAAATATTCCGGGTGTCAAACTACCTAAATTCGATAGCTCCTAAATTGCGGCATATACCACGGTACAGACAGATAAACAGACAAATGCTAGAAGAGTCGAATTAGAGACTCGTTTCGTCTACAATAAGTATGATTAATACAATTAAGCGCACATATATACTGTTCCATCGGTATTTTGGAGCTCTTAGACCCGCACGTTACTAACGTAAGTTTCATCACGACCATTATGATCGTTAAGGGAAAAAATACGGTACGTATGTTTTACCTGTTTTGATTCCATTTTTACGTTCCTGAATAAATAGAGAATTGATGTTTGGCAGTTCTTCGCCCTTGTGTACATAGAAACCCAACTTCAATATATAATTCCTTTTATGGAGTTCCTGGTCGTCATAACGCTTGTCACCAACAACGTATAGACATATATGTCGCATTTCCTTTATCCGCACACAAATAATTCCAGCTTGAGCTATGACCCATGTTTTGGAAGAGTTCCAGAAAATGTTTCTCTACATAACTCTCTTTTAGCTCCTGCAAGATTCCGAATAGCCCATTCCCAGTGTTTACTCTTCACATCTTTCACTCTTTTAATGACAGTTAAGTAGCAGTTTATTTATTTATTTTTTTATATTCCCTCGGAATGTTCATTTCTAAGCCATTCGACCTTGGATGCTGAGGTGCGGCAGTAGTGTGGTGTAAAGTTAATGAACTTACCCTTAATTAAAAATACGTCATTTTGGAGAAAAAAGTATCTAGATAGTTACGTGTATACTATTTCAGATGTAACTAGTTGGTATAATAATAAATAAACGCTTAATGAAAAAATAAAAAATAAAAAAATCTAGGCCGAACTAGGTTTCCCGGTGGCAGTCAGGGGATCATATCTCCAATTGGTCATTGCTCAGAATATTCAACTCTCTCGTGAGGGGTAATACCGCCCCTTTACAACTCGTGAACTTTACAACGTAAATTACAATCCTATTATGTAAAACATAAAACTAAATCGCAAACATATCAGAAATAACTAACGTAGAATGAACGATAGCATAAACTATGCTAATTCTATGATTTTAAACTAATATTACAGAACGATTATAAAATGCTGATTGTAATGCCTAACGAACCTGAGAGCTTGAGAGAATCTGCTCATATCATGGTCAATTGCACCTTTCTACTGAAATGTCCTGTAATATATCGGTACGAGGCTTCTAGTTTGTATAATTTTATTTTTTATTTTTTTATTAAGGTTTAAGCCGCATCTCAACCAGAAGGGTCATATTTTAATTGTTTATGTTATGTTTTCAACTACTTAATTATGTACACATCGAAATTGAATATCTAAGCTTCAGAAAAGCAACGTTTGAACAAGCGAGCTTTGTTTAATGTCAACAATATTATTGTGGAAAAATGTAAAGAAGCACGGCAATAAATGTATGTATGTTGTCATGATCTCTCTCCCCGCTCTCACTCTCTCTCTCTCTCTCTCCCTCTCCCTCTCCCTGCACTCTCAACTCTCTCTCTCTCTTTCTCCTCTCTCCCCCCTCGCAGTAAACTGCATGTTATCAACCAACTGCATTAAGTATGCATCAAAATTGACTATTCTAAGCTTCAAAGAAGCAACTCCTGAACAACACAAGCATTGCTCAATTTCAAAAATATTATTGCAGAAAAACGTGAATAAGCACAACCATAAATGTATGTATGATGTCATGATTTCCACCCCCTCCTCTCTCTCTCTCTCTCTCTCTCTCTCTCTCTCTCTCTCTCTCTCTCTCTCTCTCTCTCTCTCTCTCTCTCTCTCTCTCTCTCTCTCTCTCTCTCTCTCTCTCTCTCTCTCTCTCTCTCTCTCTCTCTTTCTCTCTCTCTCTCTCTTTCTCCAATTCTTTACCAGTGAATCAACCAGCGCTTGCTAAACTGTTTGCGTTGCTTGTGTGGTCAGGGACTCTACGTATGATGCGATGAGAGGAGAAAAATACCCAAGAAGTCATTCTTTCCGGCAGCTGTGTCTCACTTGCAGATTCAACGTCTACTGACGTCCATTCAAGGGAGCTTAGTTGAGGTGGATAACGCGGCGATCACGGAAAAACGCTCTCTCCATAACCTTTAAGAGTGATAGTAACTAGGTTAGTATATCTTTCCATTTATAAAATTATGTGAATTTTACATTGTGTTACTATACTAGGCCAGACAATCTTTGTTGTTATTATTCTTATTTTTACATGCCTGAAGGCCTATGAGGCCTATTTATAAAATGATTGCCAATAAAGGTCTTAACTTTCTTAAGCCATTCGTGAATCTGTGAATTAGGTTCTTAATTTAGTATCTTTCCTCGTATATTTTGTTAAAAATACATAAAAACAACCGCTCCACTCTCCCAAAATAAATCATTTTAATTTTATTCGTTCAACGTCTCTCCCCCTTTAGCTGAGATTCTTCAAGGAGCCAACAGTAATCGTTAGAACACCACGTAAAAAACTAAAAATAAAAATATAAACGAAAAATGTAAATTACACGGGGCAGGGAGTTGTTGTGCCCAGACTCTCAAGACTCTCCATTTCCCTCGGTGGCGGCCCTCAATAAGTTGGCCCGAGGCTGTATAACCACCTTCCTGAATCAATGGCAGAATTGCCGCCTCCGCTCTCTAGCCTTCAAGAGCCCAACTCTAAAGCGTTATTTAATTGAAGCTGAGCTTTATCCAACGTCCTATTTTTATTCCATCGAATTCTGTAAGACTCCACAGTACCTCCGTACCTGAAGGGTGGCAACATCTCAAGGGCATTTAGTTAAATTTCTTGATAAAAATTAGTTTAAGTACTATGTTGCTTACTCCATTTCGTATCATGCACTTCCATTGATGCGAAAATAAAAAACGCTGCAAAATATTTCACAAAGGTTTATTATTTTTTCAATTGAGTATGATCGTAGTTTTAGTTGGCTTGCGTACGTCATAAGGCCCGTCCAGACTCCCCGGCGTGTCCCATTTCGAGTTGATTATAGACGCATGTTTATATTTCTCGATTTGATCTCCTATCTATTCAAATAGTTATTGCCTTAATAATATCATTATCGAAGTACGTACGAAAAGTCGAAAGGATATGTTATTAAATATGCGTAGGAAAAGCATTGGTATTAACAAAAAAATATGACCTAGAAAAAAACATATTCATGCCTCGAAGGAACGCCATACCCACTTCATGGTGCCGCGGTGTATTATATGGGTATAACACGTAAAAGTAATAAATATCCATTCTCCAACACCCCTCTCCTACGCCCCTGGTCACCCCAGAAACCACAAGGTGCCGCGGCGCCTCCTCTCACTCCACCCCCCGCTCACCCCCCTCACCACCCACCGTGACCCCCTGCCAAGCGTGCCAGGCGTGCGCGCGTCGAAAAAGACACTTTTCGCCCGTTTTTGGCCCATACTATCTATGCGAGTAAAGCGATCGGGATGGTTAAACTTTAGGACCAACTAGACCAAATGGAGTGTATGTGCGAAAGAACGGGTTTTTTTAAGTCAATTCTTAGGCCTTTTATGGCCCGGACGGCGGGCGGACATTTCAAATTTGGATTCTACGCACCTTGAAACGTAAAGTGACAAAGTTTGAGGGGGGGTTATAAAAATTTTTTGCTACACTATCACATAGACTTATTATTGGAAATAATAAACCAAAATGAAAATTATTCTTTCTTACTCTTGTCTAAAATAATACTATAATCTGTCATACAACTATATATAAATAGTTTATTATTGCGATCACAGCCGGAAATGGAATCGTCCTTGTAGCTTGAAGCAGAAATTAATAGAGACATCTGGGTGAGCAATGGCTAGGAACAGGACAAACTTTCGTATTTTATAAAAATGTTCAAATCCCTTTCATTCTGCAGGCAACAATCGAAAGGACAATACAATACGATATAAAATGTATCCATATAGAATACACGTGAGTAATCTGCCGAAGCGCATGAGAATAAGACTCAATAACCGAAACGTAGCCTGAACAGTATGAATGTACCTATCTACCTTCTCCTAAAGAAATTCTAAAGTTCAGTGTAACGAATTCATCCGGTGAATTTGAACCTTGTACTCCCCACATATACGGGATACGTGTTAAATCAACACGCCAATTCATAAGAGGTAAATCTCAACGAAACTACATAACTACAAATAGCAAATATACATCATCCAAGCACTTGAAATCTGAATATAAACGTTTGATAATAATTTACAACGTATCGCACCCAATGGATATCGTTTAAGGGCTGCGAAGTGATTTGTGAAAAGTAGCACTTAGTACTTCCCTCATTTCACTTCCCTAATTAGAGGAGAAAAGTATGTTTGTATGTTGAAAAACATCGTATTTTCTACGAAATCGACGGTTTATGTGAAAAATGACCCTCTAAAAAGAATTCAAGTTTGGGGCCAGTTTCAACGTGTTTTTTCACGCTGAATCGAATGGTAACACTCAAAGATCTCCCCAACTCTGTTATAACGGAGTTTTACACTTTAACTCAAGAATTTTTAGTTCATTTGTTACGCTCAATCAATTTTATGTTTTTTCAAGGGTGAAACTAGTTAGAACGGAGTAGTGGAGATCTGTAAGTGTTGCCATTCAATTTAGCGTGAAAAAACATGTAGAAACCGGCCCCAAACTCAAATTTTTTTAGAGGGTCTTTTTTCACAAAAAACCTAGATTTCATAGAAAATACCGTGTTTTTCAACATACAAATATACTTTTCTTCTCTAATTAGCGAAGTAAAATTAAAATTGACTACAACATTGGAAAGCCGAAATTCTAAGGTAGTTTTCCTGAAGAACAGCAGGTAGTGCTGAAGAGCACTACAGTAAAAAAGTCAATAAGCAGATTCAAAACAGTGAAATTTTGGCAACTTCTCAAAACTATGACGACCTCATTTTTCAGTTATTGAAGCTGCGCAAGAATTCTTTTTTTGGCATTAGAGAGATAGAAAATTTAACGTTCTTTTTAACGGTATCGTCAAATTTTAATTTACTCATAAAATTAAGGGAGTTATGGCCATTTTAGTGAAATGAAGTCAAAAACACGAAAAAATTTTAAAAGTGAAGTTACTTGGAAACGAAGCCTCTAAAAAAAAGTCTAAGAGGTACCTTTTGTTCCAAATTAGTTGTAGAATCGATCACTGAACTTTGGTGAGTCGTGTCTGAGACACCCTGTATATTAATAAAGCAAAAGACTTCTGTTCTATTCTTGAAGCACACTAGGGCGGGAGTCAAGCAGTCGCTAGGCTCATAAAAGACACAATGAAGTACTGGAGAACTTGACGCTGAGAATCAGGAGGAGTTATTTCTCAGAGATCGGACTCGTAAAGGCAAATATATCTAGCCAGGCAAACGGTGGAAACGTCCGCTAATCAATTCCACCGATTCACACGTTTTTATTTTCTACCTTTCTCTCTCTTTTTATTTTTCTTTAATGAGGTTTGACGTACCTGTACCTATATTGCTTAGTTGGAAGAAAAGAAAAGTTTTGACCTTGAAAATATATGTTGTTTTCCTTGTGCAGTGCTGCCAGCGTTGACACTCTACTATTTTCATTTCAGTTATCGAAGCGCAAAAAAATCCAGTTGGTAACAAATACGTTTAAGAGGCTTCAAGCTACATTTCCGATACGCACTTCTATTTTAAATACGACAATCTTCAAATGCATTTCAAGAGCTACCAGATACTCGCTTAGTGGTTTAATGGTGGAATATGTACTAGGTACAGATTTTTTCCTTCTTAATTTTATCATTTTCATCCTTTTATTTGACCATGAAAGACAATTCATGTTTTGAGGAGTACACGTTTGGGCTCGCAGAAGATCTCATTGTTACGTTATTTCTGTAGAGGAAATTCCAGAACTAGAAAGATTGGTTGAAAATTATGAGTGTGGCAGAGACTAACAAAACGGAAGTTAGTGAAAAACGTTGTCTATTTCCACGAAAATAAAGAGTTACAATGTTAAATCGATTTCGACGGTTAGGCCATCATCAGTAACAAACAATAACTGTTATTGTTTGTTACTGATGATGGCCTAACCGTCGAAATCGATTTAACATTGTAACTCTTTATTTTCGTGGAAATAGACAACGTTTTTCACTAACTTCCGTTTTGAAATGGGTTTCCACAATTTCGTCGCGAGTGATTTAGTTCGTAGACACTAACAAACCCAGCAACGGAACCGAAATTGGTAGGGGAGGAATCTAAACCGTAATATGCGAGAGATAATTCGATTTTTATGGAAAGTGAAGAACAGATCATAACTTCGCATTACTATTGTCATCGTTTAGGAAATTCGTCAGTGAGAAAGTTCCCTCGAATCAATTTAAGATTACCTATGACAACCTATCCCAATACCACATTATGAAGTTTCTATTCGAAATTGGATACGAAGAAAAAAGAAGAAGTTATGAATTTTGTTTTGTAGATTCGGCTATCACATCCGACATGAAAATCTAGTGCGAGTCTTACACAATAATCCCAATATTTATTCAACATTTTTGGAAATATTGGTATTTTATTGTGTAAAACATATTGTTCTTGAAGTGTTTGAAATCATTTTTTGACCCATCCCCACGACTTCACGTTTTACTAATTTTTTCTAAAAGAATTTCACTTTCTGATATGGTTACAGTTTGAGTCCAGTCCAATTTCAGAGATATATCCAGGTTTTTTTTTCCTTCTTTTTTTCTTTTTCTCGCTCAAATGGGCAGATAACGTAACTTCTCTTCAGCACTCTGGAGTGTTGCGAAAGTAAAAAGCGACGCTAGATTTCATGGTAGGATTCATACCCCAAATCGGACTTCTAATAAAATAAAAAGCTGGAAATTATATTATTACACATAAGATTTACCTATATCCTTATTAGATAGAAATTCACAATAATGATTTCTATTTCGTTAACGTAATCATCCACACTCGCATAGACTCACAAAACTAAATAGGAAGAGAGGTTTATTTTGTAATGGTATATAATCCCTTTTGTATTCCTCCATTCTCTTCTTGTCATTTTATCCACCAAAATATTCGTATGTTGGATTGAACTTTGAGTGCTTTATGTATATTTCTAACGGCTGTCCAGCACAAGCATCGCTTCTTGCAAGATGATCTGCCTCTTCAATACCTTTGACTCCAGCATGAGCTTTTATCCAAGTCAAAATGATATTGTGAATTATAACAACAGACAGAAACGAAAAGATTCGATATGAATCAGCTGCATTATATCCTACTTCTGCGTAAGAAACTTGCTTTGTGAATCACACTCATGTTGACGATTTTTTCTTCTTTCAACACTGAATCCCTTATACAGCTAGCTCATTTGGTTGTAAAGCGCTCCGGGTAGCAACGTTGGAATCATTGATGTGAAATCTTTCTACTTGAATAATCATTTTAAAAAACTGTCTGTTCATTTTTTAACCCAAATACCCCGTAAATTTGGACGAAACCAAGTCTATGAGATCGTAAAAAATCGATATTTCGGGAAATCCAAGTTCACGCATGCGCACACGGTACGATTCAATTGACGGCAATGGAATTAATAGGGAGTTGGCCAGTGGTTGACCGGCACGATGATTGAAATTTTCATCAAAATCGCTCGTATTCTTGGTGTTTCACCCAAGTATTTTTTTTTTTTTTTTTTAATGATTCAACGAATCGCGATAGTATCCCTAGGGCACCATCCTGACCAAGCACCGACCAGGCTTTACAAGCCTACAACTCGATCGAAAAACACCCGTTCTCTTGCACGCAGGCACTATTTGGTAGATTAAAGCCTTGTTTTTATTATTATTTACCATGCCTTAAATGAAAAATCTGAGTTTTAAGACGCTACTTCTTCGCAGCATTTTTCTTAGTTTGCCTGATCTCTCAGATTTTTTCTCGTGAATACTCCGTGAAGTACTGCATCCAGTGATGGTTATCAGGTAAATTCCTGGTTCATTATCATAGAGATAAATACTTTTTCTTACTTGATGATTTACCCAACGGAAAACCCAAAAACATGAAGTTCGTAACGACCATAATTACCTATAAGTAGCAACTAAACCGCGGTATTTGCTATCTCTGAGTTAAATCCATTCCCTGTTCAAGAATTGAAAACTTAATATGAAAAATCAGCCCGTGTTTTTGCATGAAATTCGAATTTAGAATTGAAGAACAGCGTTTCATATCGAAACAAAGAAGTATATTAGACAACAATATAGCTGGGGGAAAATATCGCGTTGCCCAACTACCATTAACGTGATATTAAAATTAGGGCCACTGTTCCCTCCGTTACATTTGGGTTAGTATCTTCATTTTGTTCTCACAAGACTTCGGTGACGGGTGATGTTAAGTTGAAATCGCCAAAAACTCCCCAATCTTTGAGTGGCGCTCGGTCATGTTGTGGCTTTTGTTTCTCCAGCTCTTTACCCAGTCGTCCCGCTAAATGTGGTTTCAATAATGTAAGCCTCGTTCGGAAATGCTACTCCCAAAGTAAGTCGGTCAGAATCTGGTTTAGGCGAGTCCGCAGCTCTTGCTACTGTTACTTGATTCCTTCCTCGTCGCCAATGAAATATCTCTAGTTGATAGAGGTAGTCGAGACGATGTTAGCTTCAGGAATGAACGTATTTCTAGAAACTAGGTCAATATGATTTCGTAACTACCTAACCACAACAACTATAACTGATGATGCAACATCTTTGAAACTCATCTTCTGAAAAAATGACCCACATCCTATTATTTTGACCCGAAAATCGCGTAAGTGTACAATCTGAACGAATGCCTCCACAAACACGTCAGCGGAAACCGTATTAACTTGGATCGACTCTTTTTTTTTTTTTTTTTTTTTTCGTAAGTTGAGATCACAGCATTGGAATGCAGCGGGGGTTCATGGATCCCAGTGACACCAAATTGACAAAGTTTCGCTTCTCCAAAGACGCTGCATTATTCATTCCCGGCCTCTCCCGAACAATCCTGTTATCCTAGTTCTGGGAGGAGACTTCGAACCTCTCAGCTCGCCATAAAAATTTAGCGGACGAGAATCGCCGAGGGTCTTGGGGTATATTTTTATTTCCACCGAACAAGAAATAATGGCCATCGGGATAGAGCTCTGAATGTGGACGTTTCCCATTTCGTAGATACGGAAATAGACCCGGTGTCATTTAACTGACCAGATGGTACTTTATGGAGTCTGATAACTATCTTTATTTATTTTTTGTATTATTTATACTTCCATCCATCTGTTTGCATCCCCTATTTTCTTCCAATCATAGAGTTCACACATGAACTTCAGATGATAACATTGTGGTCCACCAAACGTGTCTTCACAGCACAAACACAGTTTTTCACGCAGTTCGCAAAGAAAAAAAAAAAAAAACTCTAGCTAATGCAATGGCTCCTGAACGCTGTAAATGGATTTAGTTCTTTTCTTCGTGAATTCGCATTTTGAAAAATTTAAAAACGATTCCTCAGTTCAACTATTCCTACCCCTAATTAAGAATATTGTTACAATATTGATTCAATACAACATCGACATCAATATTGACAATACAAGATTGAATCAACAAATGATTTATACTTTCGACCTGTCCGTTACTAGAAAAATGTAATTTACCCAGTTTTTACCCCACCAGGATCGCTTAACCCACGTTTGAAATTTCTTAGTTATCATAGATATAATCTTTGGCAACGAAAACTTGTTGTTCTATGTAGCTTTCCTGATACGTAAAATAATAATTTGCTGAATTGAGTTGGTTCATTCAATTTTGATTGTAATTTAATTCATATTCACCCATGACCCCGAAGAACTGGTGGGTGAAATTGATTGGAAAAAAAAAAATTATAATGAAAAATGGGAGGAGCAAATGTTGGTTCACCCAGGTCTCTCTCTCTCTCTCTCTCTCTCTCTCTCTCTCTCTCTCTCTCTCTCTCTCTCTCTCTCTCTCTCTCTCTCTCTCTCTCTCTCTCTCTCTCTCTCTGTCTCTCTCTCTCTCTCTCTCTCTCTCTTTCTCTCTCTCTCTCTCTCTCTGTGGAGCAACTCATGAGTAGTGAAGACATCCTCACCTTGGAGGCAGGGCCATCACATGGCAGGCCCTGTTGATGTTACCACTTTTTTGAGAAGAGAAAAAATTAGAGAACTCAGTAAAAATAAAATAAAAATAAAAATAAAAAATAAAAAATTAAAAAAAAAAAAACCACAAATTAAAGGCCAAACAAATAGGCCGAGGGTGACAAATCACCTCTTTGACCTCTTCAAGAGGACTGCATTCCCCGTTTATATACAGTCGAGATCATGGGGGATGGTTTTAAAACCTTCAGCCCCTTGAAAATCGGAAATACGTTGGTGCACCTGATAGCCAAACCGAAAAATAAAGATCATTTCCAATTCTAAGGTCCTTGTTAAAGTGGCCTCAGAGGAACAGGGACAGAAACTGGCCAAAATGGTAAAGCTTAGGGAAAGCTTTAGTGATTCTGGTAAAGAATTGGTAGAGCTAAAGTTACAGTCTCCTTTAACCAGAAACTGAACACCTCACAGGGAACAATCCGTTGTCAATATCTTAGATCGTGCTCTGCCGAGGAAATCCTTGGAAGCCTTAAGGAAGACTCGGTGATTGAGGTCATTCTTCTGCGTTGAGGGAGGGCATCAAAGGGTCATCTGACACTTATTTGCAGACCTTTGCGCTCCAAACTCCCCCTAACACTGTTTCACCGAGTCCATTGCTTTGTGACCTGCAGGTACGGCCGTTTATCCCCCCACCCATGAGGTGCTATAGATGCCTCAAATTAGGGCATACTAGCCAAAGACGTAAAGCCAAGCATGAAAGGTGTGCCTGTGGTCTTCCATGCTGAAAGCCGCAATAGTGTGCCAATTGCAATGGCCAGCGTGGAGCACTCTCTAAGGAGTGCTTAGTCTTCAAAAAAGAAGTTGGCATTCAATCCATTATGGCAACTGAAAAAGTCCCTTATCAAGTGGTTCGAAGAATGTGCAATGATTCTATTTCCATGAAAGAATCATATGCCTCCAAGCTAAACTAATCCGTTGAACGGACACCGGCTCAAGACGGGCTACTTTATTTTTCGCCAGTCATCAGGTCTGCTCCACTTCTCTCTCCCTCGCCCCCACTATTATTTCCACTATTCCCCATTATTATCCCCCCTCCCAAATCTCTCTTCCCCCACCAACCCCTCTCTTGATCCACCAAATCACCAAAATCAATATGTCTAAAAAAAATGTATGCGCCAATCCGAGGTCCTTCAACCGAAATCACGGATGAGACAACATGTATCGTCGATCTCCTCCTCTCCCAACTCCTCTGGCTCTGAGATGGAGCTCGACCCGGATCCACCACCGGTATCCGCCAACGGTGGCTGGACCCAGGTTCGAAAGAGAAAAGATGCACTATCGGAGTCTGCATCACCATCCCCCCTAAGAAAAAGAAGGGCGGGCCAAAGGGCAAGCCCAGAAAGCAGCATTGACTGCATCATTGATCTCTCACAATAATTTATAGTTAAGTATTTTGACCATACAACCAAATAACACCATCCCTGAGTGCTTCCTTCAATGAAATGCCAATGGTATATATGGACGAAGTGACGAGCTGCGATCCTGCTACGGTTATACTTGCCATTGCCAGTAGCATTACAAGAAACGCATCTAAAACTCTTTGATGGATTAAGTGTGCGTGTCTACTCTATTTTTAGAAAAGAAGTAATGCCCCACTCTCGTGGTAGGGCACATGGCAGTGTCATGATTATGATAAGAAATAATGTGCGAGTGGAGGAGGTGCCACTCAACACAAACCTCCACGCAGTGGCTGCCAGAGTTGCAGTCCCTACCCCCGTGACAATAGTCTCTATCTATCTCCCTGATTTTCGACACTGCCAGCTATTGGGGGTTGAGAATTATGTGGTCTGTAGCGATTCACTAAGTACCATTGAGGCGATTAGGGACTCATATTCTGATGATCCCCTAAAACAAAGCCTACGTGTATCGCTACACCAGGCCACCACATTGGGCTCAACCATAACTCTTATGTGGATTGCCAAGCCATGAGAGTATTCATGGCAGTGAGTGTGCAGATGCCCTTGCAAGGAGAGTCATTGGTGACAACTCCATCGAAATGTTGCCTATACGCATTGAGGATCCAATCTGCTACATGCAACATAAAGCCAATTCCATCTGGCATGAGCGATGGCAAGGTGAGGTCACTGGTCTGCGTGGTGTCCTTGAGGACTTGTGCCCGGTGTGCCCATTCGTTACCCAACTTCCAAGGAGGGATCGAATGCTGGTCAACCGGGTTGCCACTGGCCATACCCGTCTTACTCACAGACACCTGCTTAGTGCAGAAGCTCGAGATGTCGTGTGTGAGAGGTGTGGGGGTGATCTGTCCATTCGCCACTTTTTGGAGGACTGCCCAGCCCTTGTGGACCTCCGAGTCCAGCATCAGCCCCCTCAGTGGGTTGACGTTCTATGTGGACCAGACAAGGTCTGATCCCTGTTGTTGTACCTGAAAGCCGCTGAGCTCTACTACAAACTGTGATATCTGATCTGTGATATAGTTACATACATCTAGTCACAGTATTATTTCACTTCTTTTTTGAGGTTGTACAAGTGATAACCGACACCTCCCATGCCCATCATCAGACTCTGCGGGACTCAGTAATAATAAAATATAGTTATAGACATTAATTTGTCTGGTTGTAATGGCTTGTTGAATACAGAATTGCATTTAGAGTTCATTGAATACAGAGTTTCGAATTTTTGACAAGTGTCTGATGAAAAACCCAAAAACACTCAATTTCACGATATTTCAAACAAATGACAACGTGATTATGATTTTTTCCGTTGATGATTTTTTCCCAAAATGGTACCTTTTAACAAGTACAAATGAAATCAAAGATATTACAAAATTCCCAATATTATACAAAACAATTGTGAACTTGACGAGTGCTCCATGTGCATAATCTTGACGACTGTAATGTTTCTACAGATCAGAACCATATAAAATCCATTAGCCATTCAAGAGCCAACCTCAAAATCTTGGCGAAATCCGTATAAATTGGGTAGTATACATTTTCCGAATCAAAATATAGGTTTCCTGAATGTAATTCAAGGTTTTCCTGTTGAAATTGAAGGTTTCACACTTCAAATTAAAGGTTTTACGAGAACTCGGTGTTGAAGTAAAAGTACCTTCCTCTTTATTAACTACAACTGAGCCCCGAGAGATGGCATTATCAACAATAAACTCATTTTTCCAGAAATTTCTCAGCGAACGGCGCACAAAGTTGCGATCCTGGGGGGTTTTGGTGGAAATAAGTCCGAAACCACGAAACTCGATAGTAATGCATATTGCAGATCTATTACCCTATCTAATAGCGGAGACTAATAGAAATAAAATAAATGGAGAAAAAAAAAAATTTTTTGAGACCTAATCGTTTCATTGATGAAGTTATCTAAAAATAATAATAAGGTTATTTTGGTCAAATGGATGGTTATTTCGTATTAATTTCATTTAAACTAACCGATTATTCAATATCAAGTTATATTTACAAACCCGGAAGGTATAACTAACCGTTTCCTCTCGGCTTTTGTGATTCAAGGCCATTTTCAAATAATAACTCACAGCTTCAATTTATGCATATTGCTTCTGAAATTTGAGAAAATCAATATTTGCAGAGGTTTGCGGAATGAACGGGTTAAAATTCAAATTTAGCATTAAATTCTGTAAAGAATACTCCTCGTTTCGAGACTTGACGAACTTGTACTCATACTTTTTTAAACTGACAACTTTACACCACTGGTTTTCAATAGCAAATTTCTGATAAGGAGGGATAGAAAGTAAAAATTATTATAGAAAATTTGAGAATATTATTCGTTAAAACTTTCAGGTGAAATATCCCAGTCAATTCCAAGATGATGAGAAGAAGGGGGAGAATTAAATATTAGATTTCTTAGGAATAATGTCCTTAGAGGTTTCGCACAATACGAAACGGTAGTTAGTGAAAAACGTTGTCTATTTCCACGAAAAAATAAAGAGTTAAAATGTTAAATCGATTTCTACGGTTAGGCCATCATCAGTAACAAACAATAAGTTTTCGTAGAAATAGACAATTTTTTTTTTTCACTGACTTACGTTTTGAAATGGGTTTCCACAACTTCGTCGCGAATGATTTAGTTCGCACAGTAGTTTTATATTTGGTGCGCTCGAATCTGGGCATAGAGTTACCCAGTGGGGGTTATTCCGAGTAAATATCATCGATTTGAGACCTTTACCTACCACCCTGGACGCTGAAGACATTTTTTTTGAAAACTTTTATTTTGACTTTCTTCCACCTTAAACACTTAAGTCTAAACACTGTGCGGCGTGGCGTGATGAGCAACTTGTGCGATGTAATAAGTCAAAGTGTAGCCACAGTCGCCATTGTTCAAATAATGTCATGGGCATGATGTCACAGTTCGCTCGGCTTGCTGGTATCAATTTGCATAGAAGTATTGTGAACTTTAGAAAGTTATCATGATATAAAGATAAAACATATGAATTTATATATTGCATATATAAATTGAACATTTACCATATGTTTGATGAAAGTTGATTAAGTTTTGTTTTTTCTTAATTTTTGTTTGTCTATAAAATCCTTTCGAAAACCTTGACGTTGTTTAAAAACGTTCACTAGAGAAAGTAAAACTTTGTTGGAAATAGAAGTTTTTTGATTTGAAATGTAAAACCTTAAAATAAAACCTTTAATTTGAAATGAAAAACCTTGTATTATATTAGGAAAACTTCGAATTTTACTGGGAAATCCTTGGATTTAATTTGGAAAATCTTGAATTAGATTTGGAAAGGTATTATACGTACAGAGAGGCACGGGCCTGCAGTTGATCAATCGTGCTTGCATTGCAAGAAGCAGACGGCATTATAAGGAGACACATTTATCACCCAATAGTGATCACCTAGCCACAAGTCTCTAGAATCGAAGACAAGGATTTTAATCACACAAAACGATTGTCTGACCCGTAAAACCATCTATTTACAATACAGGATTTCAAATGTATTGAGGCAACTTCCAAACAGTTGAGCCAGCAATAAATTTATGTTACTCAACTAAGCTGGCTCTCAAGTGCTCTGGAATACATTCATGGAGTTATGGCCAACTCGAGTGTACACATAGAAGGGCGAGCTTTCAAGGGCCTGCTTTCTCCCTGTTGAATTATCCCATTCACATCATTGAGCCAGGCCAGTCGGAGGCTCGGTTTGACTTGCTGAGTGTTATTAATGTTGGAGAATACATAGCGACCGCTAAATAGGAAAGTGATTAAATATGCATGGTTTTAATCGTCACTCAGAAAGTAATTCCAACGAAAACCCCTTCCCATAATAACTCATGAACAGATTGTATGGGGGTTTCACGCTGTTCTCACCAGTGCCTCAACAATTTAAAAAGATTTAATAAATCGGATAGATCCACCGATGTATTGTGTTCAAGACACGGGAATAATCGGAAAATAACCGAAAACTTCAACAATGAGTACGTACTAATAACTCTATATAATGTGAAAATATTCGAAAAATCCAGAAACTCAAGTACCATAATAGGTCATGTTTTTTACTTTACCTTTCTATACTTTCATTGTCTTTGATTAACTAGGAACTATAGTGTTAATGGTGGTGGTGGAGGGGTTGATGATGATGATATATGATCGAGTGTTAGAACAATTACAAAGGTATTTTCTAGAGGCAATATAAGTTAGGTTAAGCTAGGTTTTTGGTAATAGCACCATAAGAAAGATGAACAACGGGTTTATTATATTTTTAAAAATATCAATTTTCAAAACGAATAGGTACTAAAATACATGGAGTATGTTTTACTGTTCTGGTGGTCAAAACGCTTTGATGTCTTACAGCATTTGTTTAAATAAATCAGGTGATGTGGCGATGTTTCTACTGAAATTCCCACGAATACTAGTCGAGCGAGCTGCGCTTTATGCTCAATGTCTTTCTTATTCCGCCGTTTTGCCGATTCCCAGAGCGATTCAATTCTCTGAGTGTGTGCTTCTGTTGTTGACAGTTGGTGGAAATAATGAATAAAACTTAACACTTGATGGCTGTAGAAAAAAAGAAAATGCGGGGACGTCTTAGGATGTTACATACCTCCCTCCTGCGGGTAGCTTTGCCGCGAGCGTCAAGCCGCGCAACAAAAACAAACGTTGACGTTAACGCAAAAAAAAAAGGGGGGGCGGGGGGTCCTACGTGAAAACGCATAAACGCTTCGCTGACCAGTGAACAACAGCAGTACGCAGGCTTTTCAAGCGTATTCAACTGATAGACTGTGCGTGATTAATTTCAACTTGCTCTCTTGCAAGTTTGAGTTGCTGACGAGTACAAAATTATAAAGAAAAACGAAAGAAACCAGTGGAGGTAGTTATTGTTAAGTGAGGAAGCAAGTTTTGTGAATTTCATCACGTTTAGTCGATGTTGAGGGAAAGTGAAGAACGTGGTAAGTCATATTATAGAATGACAGTGGACACTTTCGACTTCATTGTCATTTGTCCACTACCATATTCTAGAATATATATATATATATATATATATATATATATATATATATATATATATATATATATATATATATATATATAATATATTCAGTGTAACGTACTTGCCATTTTCGTTCCCACTTCACCACTTCGTCACAACTTGTCTCGTCCATTAGTACAATTCAAGTGCCCTTTCTGGGGCTCAGTTCACAGAACTGGACGTTTCCGCATTCTTGCTTTTCAATAATTCCATGATAACCATAAAGAAGAACAAATGATATTGCCAAAGAACAATACAAAACAAATGTGGAACGAATCCGACTACGTGGAATTCGCGTATTTGACGCGCGGCGAAAACGCTAAAAATCAAACTAGTTTCAAAATCAAGCCGATGCTTTCAAGACGCGACCAGGGTCACGTGACGATTTATACGGATTTCATTGGTCCGCAGCCTGAACGCAAAAACGCCCGAACGCGAAAACGCCCGAACGCGTCGACGCTTGCGGCAAATCCACGTAGGACACGGCGCGGCGTTAGAAAAGTCCCGTAAAATCTTGTGCTTTTCGGTTCGATGAAGTTTTTGCGTGAACTTTTTTTTTTAATTTTTATTCATTGAACCCGTTAACAAAGTAACATATCTCATTGATAGATGGTAACTAACAGTCTATTGTTTTTCTCTCTAATTGTAAGTGCTTCCACCAAAGGAGGAAACACTTGAATTTTGAATTAATTGTTTATTTAATCACTTCAATATCCTATGTAACACTTGCGGTATATCACTCTTTTATATCACATATACGTGAAACACTTTCAGTTTTCCACCAAGTTCGTATCAATTATGTCCAAGATATGATGCAGCTGTACTAATCGCTGTACCTCCGGTCGTATAAAGCCTTCAATGACAAGTGGGTTGTTGTGGCGTATGTTTTGTAGGGCAATATCCTTCATACGTTTTTGAAGGATTTCTGTTGGGGTTTGTAGACCAAAATCGTTATAGACTGTTTCATTTCTCACGAAATCTGTTGTATGAACAATTCACTTTTGTAGTATACTGTTTTGTTGCTGTCCATGCCTCCTAAATTGTGAACGAGAGCATGTTCCGCATACGCTCATAGCATTTGTCCATATTGGCACAATTAGTGTGTTAACAATATGATTTTATTTTGTATTGACACGTTCCGGCTATCTAATAGTGATTTAAGGCAACATACTCTACTTCGTACTCTGATAATTATCTCCGAAATGTGTTTGTGGAATGTAAGTCTCAGATCGAGGTATACACCAAGATATTTGTATCCTGTGGCTTTTCGCGTGAACGCGAACACAAAATCTGGGGCTACCCACTAGGAATAATTACTCTAGAATAGTTTTTTGTTTGCATTTCATAAGGACCATTAAGGATAATGGACTATCAAGGATTATCTATTTGGTATTAGATCGTACAATTCTGGTATTTCAGCCATTTGGATAGCGTAAACCAGAGTTTCACAACCTCATTGATGTCGTGGACCCCTGTAAAAACAAGACGTTCTTGGAGACCTCCTATCAATACCCCCTCTCTTCCCCTCACAACCCCACCAACGATCAAAAGATCCTCCAAACTTATTATTACGATTTGTTTTTTTAGTCTCAAGATAACATGAGCTTTCATTTGGACTCTGTCAGTCGCTGGTTTCAAACTATTTCTCTATTATTATGATTCCTAGTAACAGTCCGTTATGTGAATTCGATCGACGCAAATCAATCACACCTCTGACCAACTTTTATTACATCTGTTCAGTTTGTAAAAATTAAATTACGAACCAAAAATTACTTGCCATTGTACTCCAAAAAAAAAAAGAAAAAAAAAGAAAAAAAAGGAAATTTTTGTAAATCTTCTTCATTGAAATCCGTTTTGAGGCATTCTGAAATTAATACCAGAGTTTAATGCTTTTTTATATTTATTTATTTATTTATATATATGCCATTCCAGACGATCACTCTTCTTAGGATTGAGATAACAATTCCGTTTTCAATTCAAAAAATAGAGCTTTCCAAATGAAAGGATGAGTTTGTTGGACAGCACTTTTTGTGCAATATTAAATTAATCAAATTTCAAAAAAATGAGCTAAAAAAATCTCTAAAAATGGCTGAAAACGGCGTACAATCATTTAATTTATATTTATCGCAGAATATAGCTCAAATAGGTTTATCAAATATAAAATAGTACAATAAAAATCTATGTACAAAATTATTCTGAAAAATGCACCTAAATTTCATTTAAATTTGCTTAAAAAATCGATAACAACTCCAAAAAAGCTAGAAATCCGAAATCACTTTTTAAATAGCAGATCATTATTCAGAATACGTTTTTTGCCATAAAATTAATAGTTAACAATTTCTTTGCACTCTAAAAGCTCAAATTTCAAAGCAATTTAGCATCATGTTTAACATAATATAATACGATAATTTACGAAAATTTGGCTCTTGAAAACCAAATTTCGGGAAACACTGGCGGCGTACACTATGCCGATTTGGCTTCCCACCAGAAGGGAAGGCATATTAATTAGCTTTGCATTTTTCACCGGGTTGTAGAATTCATCCCAGCAATCCCAACTAGACTCCTCAATATCTACGTTAGTAAAAAGTATACGTCCACAAGTGCCAGAGTACTTGAATCCTGTCTCTTAGAATTTCTTCACTCTGGATATTTCCTGAAATCCACAGAGATTCCTTCGTTTTTATTCTTTACAAACATATTGGACACTATTGCACTCAAGCGGAATCAAAGTTCCAGTCATGCAGCATGTGTGAGCGAATTATCGTATTATATTATATGTTACCTTTTTTTTGAAATATGTTGCACTGTTTTGAATTTTGAGCACTTCGAGTGCAATGAAGTAGTTAACTACCAATTTTACGGTAACAAAAGTCGTTCAAAATAATGTTCTCCAATTCTATTCTGTACTCAATTGTATGCTTTTTAAGGGACTTTTTATAGATTTATCAGGAAATATTAATGAAATTTGAGTACAATTTTCTGCATAATATTGTCAGTAATTTTTTAATAATAATAAAATGTAATTTTTTAAAATAATTTTATCATATTCTAGTTCGTCGTCGATAAACATTTTTTTGAAATTTTACCAATTTAATGTGCTCAAAAAGTGTTGGCCACTGAACTCATCCTTTCGTTTGCAATGTTTGATTTTTTAGAGCAAGAACGGAATTCGTATCTCAATCTTAAGAAAAGTTATCGTCTGCAATGACAAACACACGCACACACACGCAGTTATTTCAACAATTTTAATTTTTAAATTTTCCGAGCCATTGCAATAGCTTCATTTTTTACGAAAATTTGCTGAAAGCTAACAAAATACCCCAGTACCCTCACATGAGATTACGACCTGTAGACAATGCGTTCCGCTGTTAAAAAAAAAAAAAAAAAATCGACAAAGCCATTACAAATCATCAGTTATATAATTTCTGCGATATCAACTGTTTTTATGCCAATTTTTTTATTGTTTGCGAACAGTACGAGCCAAAAGGTATTTCTATACGAAATATCTCGAACAACAGGGCGTGATATTTGAGGTAGATATTGATAAAATGACGACAAAACACTTGGCCTCAACCACTCTTTTTATCGGGTTTCCATTAAAACCCCAACCTCACGGATTATAAGAAACAATAAATCTGAGGGGAAGGGTCCCATATCCGGTAGGGTTGATGTCAAAGTTTGGCTAATGCATTAAAACGTAATGGAATTACGGAATTCCATTACAAAACAACTCCATTAGATGTATTAACACACTCTGTAAATTTCAAACTTCCGTGTTTGGATATTACAGCTACCACTCGATTTAAATCAATTAAAACGTTCGCAGGTAGATTCTTTATTCACCTGAATAGGTGAAAAATATAACTTATTGGTCGATAATTTGATTATTTGTTCGCAATTTTTAAAGGAAATGAAGCTATTGAAATGGCTCCAGAAACTTTAAAATAAAGTGTTCCAAAATTTCCTTCGTGGCTATCTGTTCTGAAGGCAGTCTGAAACAATTCCTGGAGTTTAACACTTTTTATTATTTCCAATAATGAACCTTTGTTAATTACCAAGGGAAAAAATAATCCCCCCCTCTCACCCCAATTCGTTGGTATACTTTTCAAGATACATAGATTCTAAAAATCGAATAAAAAAGAAATCCTACCTTCCGCCGTAAGCAGTCCGCCTCACGCTTTCCGACTTTACGAAATGGCTCAAAAATCATACATCGACCGGGGGTGTTCCAGAATCGTTAATATCAATTTGTCTCAACCCTAAAAGGTAGAATTTGAGGGCTGAAATATTAAAAAACGAGATCTCGAAAACTTTCAAATTTCAGGGTAACAGGTTTTTAAATGAAAATGTGTAATATATGTGTAAATGTGTAATTTGCAGATTTAATGCCAAAGAAATGAATGATACTAGCCGGGTCGCCTAACGTTGAACAGTTCGTCAAAAGACTTTGGCAGTGGGAAAAAAAATCAACAACATGGGAGCAAATCATAACTGTGGAAACATTGCAAAAATCGTCTTGTAATTACGAAGCACACATCAGCTGATATAATTCCACTCGAATTTTCACTTCACGAAACCAGGGGTATAATACATAATCGTCAGCTGTAGATGGAATTCCATTCTATCTTTATATAATTCATTTTTATTTGGCGGATCAGTTTGTGTTGAATACTATAGAAAAGCGTAGGTGTCTTTTAATTTAATTGGATTGCTCCACGTTAGAAGTCTGCATTTACGCAGATATATTCAGATATCTATTGTATAATAGACCGTTCAATTATTACCTTATATAGACAGGTGTTCTGCGTAGAAGGGCTATCCAATACAGAAATAATAAACTTATATGTAATAATATTCAGCGTTTTCCAATGCATATACGTTCAATAAACATAGTACAAATACAACCGAATGCCATCACAGTATTTTCCTACCAGAATACTCCCAGCATAGCCCGTTAGTGGCTGTGATTGACGGAAACTCATTGTACAACTCTATTCCCCATAATGAAGGGTTGGCTATCCCGGAATGTTATCGCTATTTAGACCAAAGACCCAAAGGTTCCTTCAACACACTTCTAGTTGAGAATATATCCGATGATGAATTTTTTCACTTCTAATGGTCAGTATTACATTCAAGTGAAGGCGCTAGGATCGCACCGGCCTCCACGTATTATTGAATAAACAATACATTTGTAATAAAATTAACCTAAAATACGAAAACTCACGTAAAAAGTGGAAAGTACACATTTACACGATGCCGGGCCTAATGATAGAGGTATAAAGGAAGGAGTAAAGAATGGAATGAAGGAAGTCCTATAGAAAGGCCTTAAGGTGAGAGCCCGAAGGACGCGGGTGTTGATACCACAAAGCATTCCTCCCCATTGACCTATAGGTATATCATAGGCCTATGTTCCTATTGAGCTGACCATCCAGCACTATAGACATGATCCTAAAGTTATTTGAAGCCTCTCTTTTAGCTGGTTATTTATATTAAATTAATATCATTTATTTATATTTTTTTAACTTAGCACGTCAGCTTAGCATCGTGTCGAAGCAAAGTTTCTGACAAACTGTCAATCCAAAATTATGACAGAACAATCGGGCTTCCGGCAACGATAGCTGGCTTGTTGCCCTGGCCATTCGAAGCATAATGATCTCTCCTTTTTCCACACCTGTCCTATATTTTTTCTTTCAGTTTTGCTATCTGCTAGGCAACAGCTTAATGACGAAGAATGCGGCCACCGTTAGTCCAAAACATCCATACATCTTACACACAGACACGTATTTCATGAAAGATTTGAGTTCAGATTCCGAGATTTTTTCCCCTTTTCAAGGTCGATTCCAATTCTTTGGCGTATTTATTCTGGCCAAGTAAGCAAACTAAAGACGAGATTGGAGGACAACAGAACATTCACAAAGTAGAAGCCACTGCCCCATTTGAATCAATGAGTGGTGTCTCCCTGTGAAGCGTTGAAGCCTTGAGCTTTTCAGAATCGGAGCCCCATCGGAAACACGAAGTTAAACTTTATTATGGAAAGCTGGAGAACTTCAAAAGGCACCATGAAATGAAATCAATTTTCGGTGAGAAGGGAAGGGGGTTAACATCATCACTAGAGGCTTCCTCATAACTTCCAACATATCATCAGTAATGGACAGTTGAAATCATTAAATTGGTTCAAGAGCTTCCTGAGCTTATGGTCCAGTCATAATGTGTTCCACGATTCTTCTGATTGTCCCTTGGCCACTGTAGTGGATGAGATCTCTTTTAAACACAAAAGCGTTTCCATTCTTGTCTTAATTCTCACAAGCAGTATCAGTATCAATACAATAAAATCAAAACAATGGTAATAATAGTATTTTCTTCGAAAATTTAGTTGATAGGACGGGTACTGCAATATCTTTGATCAGTTTTTCTCCACAATTTGACCTCGATCAGTATTTGCAATTTTTCTTTGATGTTCCATCCTTCTCACAATAGTTATTCTAGACAGTAACACCTAATAAATCTCCGATTTCTTCAACTTCTGGTTCGAAATCTACCTTACTTCACGAAGTAGGTACTCACTCTCCCCGTCAGAATTAGCCAATTCAACGTCGTCAACTTCCTATTCATCTTCTGAACTTTCTATGTCAAAGTCCTCTTCACCTGGAAGTTCGTTCAAAATATTCCTAATGTCATCTGGCTTTGAATATTTTTTCTGACTACTTACTATCCAATAGAACAATATACCTAATAGGAAGGATGGTTCACCCTTAGTATGGGATGCAACATCCTCAGGTACTGTTTCGCCATCAGCAATAAGCACATTGCCAGGAAAGTCGGTTCAGTCGCAGACGCTACAGCACTGAGGAAGAGAGTAAATATGAGAACATTTTGGATCAGAGATACAAATTCCTTTCTTTTGCTGTGGAAACACTTGGTCCGTGGTGTAAGGAAGCAGCAGAATTTGTGCTGCCCTTGGGAAAGGGGATTGCCAAGGCGACTGGAGAAAAAAGAGCTGCGTCTTTCCTTCGACAGCGGATCAGTGTGGCGATCCAGAAAGGGAATGCAGCGTGATGGGGACAATCCCTCTCAAACATCGTTTGCCACTGAACGAAATTCATTACCTTCTTTAATGTTTATTTGTTTATTTTGATTTGTCTGCGAAATGAATAAAAACATTTTTCCTAATAGGAAAATGTGAAACTCTAAAGATTTCTATGAGCTGCTATAAATGTTTATAGGAAAGTGCTTTGAGATTCTGAAAACTTTGTAAGTAGGATGATTTACAATGATTTTTCTATACACTTTTTCAAGAGTTTGAGGCACAAATATCTGAATTCAGGAAGCCCATATTGGTACTATAGATAGAAAACGTACGCGATAGAAACTCCATTGAAAGGGTCTTCAATGCAAATGGGGAATAATATTTACTCCCTCGAACGTCCCTTCAATGGAAAGGTAGAGTAAAATCTATTCCCGTAGACCTACGATATTGGAAAATGGGAGTCATTTTTACTCACTGACCTTTAGAAGAAGCAGCATTTCTTTGTGGGAGAGCGTCCATTCATGTTTGTCATTACATGAAATGCCTAGACATTCTGTAGAATGCCGGATTATACACGGTAACACACACACACACACACACACACACACACACACACACAAACACACACAACTCCCCTCAAAGGTGGAGAGGGCACACCATCAAATTGAAAAATAAACAAATAAATTTAAAAAGTGGGGAAGACGCCCAAGTTTACCCGACGCCGGCTCTAGGGATAAGGAAAGTTGCAGAAGGATGAGGAGGAAGAATGTGATGAAAGGAAGTGCTCCTATAAAATGACCACCAGTTCAAGTACGAACCCCTCATGACGCGGGTGGTGATACCACGGAGCACTCCTGCCGAGATACCCAACTCGAGTAACTCTGTTGCACTTTTCCCGCACCACACCCCACGCCATGATAAACACATACCTATATTTATATATATCAAGTTAACGTTTCCATGTTACGTCCTTTTGATGGTAGCATTCTGAATTTTCCGAAATTTTGGGAACCTTCAATTCATTGGTCTCACGTCATTGTTACCTTTCGACAAATATTATTATCTAGATTCAGCGTGGAAAGCGCCAGCGGTTTCGATTGTTATCGGTCATTATTTGATGAATGGAGATAATAATGAGATTACCAAGAAAGTTATTTTTGACGCTCATGACGATATAAGAATGTTCAAATCAAATCAAATCAAGCGTTATTGTTTCAAGTTCTTGACCCATACAGCGTCAATTTACTAGTTGTCTCAACATTTACATTATTTCACACTAAATCAACATCTGTCAGTAATTATTTAATAAACTTTATATTTCTAATATATGCTTTATTATACTGGAAAACCATGATAAGAGAATGTTGGCGAAATCATATTTATCCGAAATTTTTTACTTTACGTCTCTCCAGAGAAAGCTGTCCGTAAACTCATTGAGGTCATTTCTCAGATCAGTATCTAGTAAATAGTGTGTATGCATTCGAGTTTTTTGAAACGATCAATATGGAGCACTTGATTATGGTTTTTAACGCAATAAGACATCTAGGTCCGTTGACTCGCAAACAATACGAGTCCGTTGTTACTTTTTGTTTTACTTTAACACATAACCAAGAGTCACATATAACGAGTCACAATTTTCAATGATATCTGAAAAAACCAATTATGTTACCACAACAAAAAATATTAAGAAATATGCTAACTAGTTGATCCGCTAACTAGGTTCGTAACGAAGTTTAAGCTAATGCTCACATTTTCGCTACCGAACTTGATTTTTGATGATATGGCAATAACTGACGTCAGGGATAACGAAGACGTCGTATTCTCTTCAAGGACAGCTTTTAAGGCTTACATATTGGCTTCAGTCGATTGTGTGAGGCGAAAGCTATTGAAAACGGTACCAAACTCGATTTTTGGTTGCTTTGACGACGAACGTCGTCACTGACGACAGGAATTCGTCGGAAAAACTATACAGCTGATTCCGGATGTCTAGCAAGTGTATCTACTAAATTTCAAGTTGATAGCTCCAAAATTGTGGCCTGCAGCACGAAACACACCCACGTACGCACGCACACTGACAAACACTAAAGGAGACAAAGAAGCGACACACTTAGTTTTTCAACAAATTTTCGTTGTCTACGCCAAATTTCAGCTATCAGTTATTGAAGTTATTTTGAGAAAGCCAAGCATGTATCGTTGTTATCAGCTGCATACTGATTTTGTTTCCCTCACAACAGTTGTTCGGTTATAACAGGGTTGGGGAGATATGCAAGAGTTACCATTCGATTCAGCGTGAAAAAATAGGTAGAAACCGACCCCAAACTTGTATTTTCATAGAAGGTAATTTTTCAAGAAAACCAATTTCATTGAAAAAACAATGTTTTTCAGCATTAATACATACAATTAAAACATAATTTTCTCCCCTAAGTAGCTAAGTAGCAGTACAATTGACTACACCGTTGGAAAGCTGAAATTTTGGCTCAAATTTTAGGACTCCAGGCTGAATTTGACATGACAATTTTATTACCCCTGCCCTTGGTTTTTCATTGGTCATTCGAAAGATTTGACAAAATTCACTTTTCAGATTAATTTTTCACCAATTTTACCATCTTGAAAAACTATCATGGTACATTAGGGAGATGGGAAATTCAACATTCTTTCCAATGGTATAATCAAATTTGAATATTATTTGGTAATTAAGGGAGTTTCGACCATTGCAGTGAGTTAACGTGAAAATGACGAAAAAATTCTAAAAAATTTAATAACTCGAAAACAAAGCGTTAAAGAAAATTTCTAACACGAACTTTCGATTGGATATCAGTTTAGTCTGTGTTGTGGACCAAAATATGAACCGGAACCCGAGGTTGCCCAATATAATATTCAAGCCCGATCAGTAAGAGATTCGTTTTAGGATGGCTTTTAAAATTGAAATGGAAGCAGTGTGAAGTTATCGGTGTGAGTTGGCGATGTGTTAGTACTTTACTTACACGTGGAATTGATTAGAATAATTTGACGGATTTCGAGGGGGCAGGTCAATATTTTCCATTTTTGTCGAAATTTAAGTCTTTTTTGAGTTTAATGGATTGAATGCGGGGGTGATGAATGATGTATTGGTTTAGGATTACCATACGATAATTTTTACTGGGAACTGAACGGGCCTTGGGTCCGTTTTCTGTCAATACTTTGATAAAGATTAATCAAGTCGAGATCTGTTTTCAACTACTACTGATTTGTGTCGTTTGGTATATTTTCGTTTAGTTTTGCAACGTAGAAATAATGTATAAATGAAATAAGGAATGTTTATATGAGCAGGCTATTACTTATATATCATATCTGCGACATGTTGAAGCTGGAAAGGGTGTAGAAATTGCTGAAATCCAACTCATACAACTAATGATTGCACTGTATATACTGGCACCAATCGTGTCTTCATAAATTTTAATCGAATTGCTAAATGCTGAAATGCTGCTGTAAAAAAAAAGAAAAAAAAAAAAAAAAAAAAAAACAGCTGTAGAGTCGTCTGATCATTCATCGAGTGCTAAGTGCTGAAGTTGAGTATCCGCAATTGTAACTATGGTAATACTCGGAACTGTTTTGTCACAGGTTCTTGAAACAAGAGATTTATTTTAACTCATTAGAATGGTACTTGATTCGGGAAGTTAATTTTCGTTCATGAACTCAAAACGTTCGAACAGAATGTGTCTCTTAATGTCAAAGTGTCCTTAGAGGGTTCCGGGCTTAGGTCATATTCCATTCGAGAGAGCTAAGGGTAAAACGTGTTGTCTTACTTGGCGATGTAATAATCACTCGACGAATTGAACCCTTTGATTCTTACCTATTGTGAGATGTGATTCATATTCTCAACGGAAATTAATTTATGTCATTGCAAAATGTTCTATAAGCAAATTTTCGTAGAAAAAGAAGCTATTGCAATGGTTCCAAAATTTTTATAATAAAAAATTTCGAAATTTTTCTTCATGGAAATCCGTTTTGAGGCATCTGAGGATCTGTCTGCACTCTATACTTTTGAGTAGTGCAGCAACACCATTCACTCTCTTAATCTGCAAACTTGGATGCAGCATGAAAGATGTTGTTGGTCTTTTCATCAATTTCAGAGGAAGGTGATACGGTCAGGGTAGTCTGAAGACTGCGGAATGTATATGCACTCAATCGTAAGCATCCTTATCCAAATTTTGTATCATTTTTCAATTCTTCTGGTTGGATACCTTCACAAGCTGTTTTGGCTAGCTTCACAATCCAGGTCCTACTTCTTGTCAAGCTCTTACACTAACCAAATTACTGGATTCCATTTGCGTTGAAAACTTATAAGATCAAAAGAGTTTCACTCTATGGTTTGTTCCAAATCGCTAGATCTTTCCATTATTCCTAGAATGTGAGAGTCACCAACATTTGGGTTAAATGGTAGGCGGCTCTTCACACAAGTGGAAATACATTTCACTGGTCCAGTCGTCATCATAGATTCTCAATGCCTCGAATCTTAAGCTTCGAAAATCAACGTCACTATTGCTGTGTATGATCACGGAAGCATCCTATGTTGAGGCCATAGCAATGCTGTCTACTCAGCCTCCATCGCCACATTTGACAGATTATCATCACAAAGAGGGCTTCCCTGAGATATCTATTCGGATCGCGGATCAAACTTTATGGGTGCAGCCAGCCATTTCCGAGTATTAGCAAATTGGTTCAAGCTGCAAGCAACCATACATTCAATCAGTGTGTAGATGCAGCCCGCTACGGCTTCGAATTGCAGTTTAATCCTCCATTAAAGCCTCATATGGGTACCGTTCGGAAAGCAGGTCTGTTTCGCCATAGGTAATAACAGACTAGGCAAACAACAATGATGAAAGGGCGACTGTCGTCTTCAGAAGGCCTACAACCGCTCGTGACCATGGACCTATATACTGGCATATAGGTCTATCCCCGTCACCCATTGTCATCAGTCCCTTCTACCTTCCTTCCTCTACCTACCCGTCTAGAACCTTCCACTCCATTCTTGAACACTTCATCAACTTCCGCATCCATTTCCCGACTTCCCTATATCCGGCACACAAAGATCGTTTTCTTGAATTTGTTCAAGTAGCATCATCCGTAAACTGTTTGCATTACATTAACAAACTTGAATGTGCCACATGTTCCCAAAAGTCGTTCACATCTAGATTTCGAAATTTCATGGTTCAAGCGTCCAGTCAAAGCTGAGGTGAGATCTGCACAATTAAAACCTAAGTTACTTCCTAAAATAAGTATTATTTTTTTAAGAAGTTTGGAATAGCCATATTTGGATTTAAATGCACCTAAATCTGCTCATCAGGCGAAGGAGTTCGTTACGTTATGTAAAAACATAATACGCACCTTACTTTTCCAACGTTTATTGTTTGTTACTGATGATTACCTAACCGTCTAAATCTATTTAACGTTGTATATCTTTATTTATTCGTGGACATAGACAACGTTCTTCATTAACCACCGTTTTGAAATGGGTTCCCACAACTTAGTCGCGAGCAGAGTTGGAAAAAATGTACTTACAAGCATAAAGGTCAAAGTACAGGTACAATACTCGAAAAATCGCGAGTACAATTACAAGTACATACCTAATGTACTAGTACTTGAAATAAAAGTAGTAATACAAGTACTTGTAATTGGAGTTCTAAGTGCAAGTAGACAAGTATTTGTACTTATTAATCTTTGTACAAGTACATCAGAATTTGCTAGTACAAGTACTTGTCAGAAACGTACGTTTGAACCAATTTTATTTTCGACAAAAAAATTAGATGGCTATTCTAGGTTAGTGCTCTATACGAATACTGTCATTGTATGAGGAATTGATGCAGCTTGAGAGTTTGGACCCAATTGAACATAGTGAACATTAATTATAGCAGCATGCTTTGGGGGTCGTCTAAGGAGCGTGCTTCTAAAATTTAAGGTTTTTCTAATGATCCTTCATGACTTTAAATGTGATAAAATCAAGAACACAAATTTAGATCTAGTCAAAAGTACACCTCACTAAGGTTCGGCCATAACTGAAGTTGACAGTGAAAGTATTTGTAATTGAAGTACAGTATTTACAAGTATTTGTACTTGTTCTTCGGCAACTATATGTAATTGTACTTGTACTTGGCAAGTACTTTCGAAGCACTTGCGTCTTGTGCAGCCACACCTCGTCATTCTTATTACTGATTTTCTTCGACTGTTTTAAAATATTAGTTGATTTTCTCAAGTACTTGAAGAATGTACTACTTGGGTATCCCAACTCTAGTCGCGAGTGATTTATTTCGCGCGGTGAACGAGATACATAATCTTATAATCGCCATCCACCATTAGGAAGTCCTACGTCCATCTCTATTTAAGAGGTTAACTCTCAAATATCACTCGGATTTTGCCAAAATTGGGTGAAAAGCGTAAAGCTTTGCTTTTTACACCAACTACACATCTGTTCATCCGCTAAGGATGTCATTCTTCTGGGACCGAATGTAGTTCAAGAGGCATTTAGAGAAACCGCCAAACCACCAGGCGGATTCGCGAATTCGGAAGATTAACTGGACGATGATGATGCTCGGATTCAAGTGTACACACTATCCAAAAGATCATAATATTAAATTCATAAAATCTGGAATGACACACTAGAACAGTGTTCGCCGCCACAAAAGTGAGCATAAGGCTTCCTTTACCAAGTGACATTGAAAGCTAAGGGGTGAGAAAGGTGATGAGAAGGGTGTGGGGTTGGGGGTGTTCGGTTGTCAAGTTAATGAAGCTTGAGCCTGAAAAAAATCCCCTTCATACGGGTTAGCACTTTTTTTGCTCCATGTAATAAACATGAACCAACTCCGGATACATTAGTGAACCAGGCTGCCCATTCACGCTATAGTTCTCCATTTAGCTAACTTTGCCAGGTAGGTGCAATGCAATGGAACTTTAAACGAGAAAGCCGAAGAACATCGACCCGAATCAGCTGAATTTCAGCCTACTCCTGTAACCTTACAATTCATAGTTATGTTGTGCACGTTTATGGAAAATACATTCATTTCCCAACCATATGCTGCAGTAAAAATAATTGTTTTCACGGGATATATTTTTTCAAATTTTCAGCGAAAAAAATCTTGTTCACACGATTTTAATAATGGAAGTCGTGTTCGTCTCTCTCAAATTTCAAAAAGCTTGAGAAATTCAACAGCCCTGCGTTTCCCAGAACGTATGTGCAGAATATTCATTCATTCATTAGCAAAAATTCGATGAATATGAGAAAATTGCGAAATTGAAGGGTGCCAACCAAAAAATAAATGTTGAATTTATAATATTGTATTGATTTTCGAGGTTTATTGTTGATGAAGAAGATTTACGAATTAAATGCCATCCATTTTTATTCAGATGCGACACTATGGATTTCCAACCAGTTAATTACCAGAAAACGACCAAGCATTGTTAAATCTTCCAGTTCTACCTCATTTTTATGTTTATTTTGATGCAAACGTCGGTTATTGCTTGGCCCTAGATACCTGAGAGTGTCATCACAATTCTAATCATTGTGAAACATAACGAGAAATCAATCCCAAAGCTCATGGAGGTAATTTCTTCACGAGAATTATCAATTTGCTTCACCCTGCAGCTCTTTTGATTGCAATTATGGAGTGATTTATTAAATTACTATTCGACTAGACGAGCCGTAACGGATTTTTAGGAATAAAGAACATTTTGAAAAATTTCGTTTTAAATTCGTGGTCTCTAGCTGTTCTTCACGAGAAGAGAAATGATATTCTGGGTGAGGTATTTTTCTTGGAAACACAGTAGAGAAGTTTTGAGTATTGCCCATTGGAATATAATTTTCTAAAAACACGGCATTCAATTACATTTGATTTGATTTTAATTAATTCAAAATGCTTGTATTTTGATTTTGGTGATGTTTAATTTGATGACAATGCGTTGACTCTCTCCCAACTCTAGGTATCAACAAACCACAGTTGGGCTTTTAACCCCCCCCCCCCCCCCCCCTCACCACCCTCCAACCTCTACCTCATCCAGCATACGTTCTACATGCAAACATTGTTCTGAATCGTACCATACTTAGGATCAGGCAGAATTATTTAGAATGCTTCAATATGTTTATGCTTACGTTTATATACCTATTATTTGTAATGTGCTTCAACATTCTATCATGGAACTGTTTCTTTTCTTAAAATCGCTCACAAGTAATGGAATAACTTTGTTTTTCCGCAACTCGTTGCAATTTATCGTATCCTTTCCATGAGTGAAGGCACATGTTGGTTTAATCTCTAATGAAAAAAAGGATGTGGCAGCAACGAGAGCAACAAGAGAGGGATTAATGCTAGAGTACATGAGACCTAAGGAGAAGTTATATATTTCAGCCATACGTCATGAAGACAAGTGACAAAAATAATATGACCCAGGAGATGAAGGTAAATCCTATAAAAACCTGAATCTAAAATTAAATAGAATCCCGTAGTTTAGGAGCTATTATAAGTCAAAGCATTGTGTACGAATTATATGCAGAATGCAATCAAATCACGCACTGTTTACCTGAATCAGATTAACCTTAGAGATGATTCAATTCGTGAATGCGGATACCCAAGAGGGTGCTTAGAGCATATATTTAGGCATTGTCCTATGTAGGAAAGGGAAAGAGTAATTATGTTTGACAATGTTACACTAAAAGTGGATAATCCTTTCAGTTACGCTAGACTTTTATTAGAAAGAATCCAGAGACATGGGACGACCTCTACGAATTCGTAGAAAATAACCACCTGACAATTTGATTTTTCCCTCCTTTAAGTTTATGTTTACAAGATATCAACCATATAATATTGAACAAGTAACAAGAAATTATTATAAACCAAGAAGAATATAAGCTGGAATTTCAAATTTAAGAACTTTCAAACAAATATTGTGCAATTTCCTGGCTTGATATGTAACCAAGCCAATAAAGGAAGAAAAAAAATCTATCGTATGATACTATTAAATCTGGAAATTAATTTGAATTTGAACACTGTTGAAAAAAACGCTGCAAATTATTTCACAAAAAGGTTTATTATTTTTTCAATTGAGTATGATCGTAGTTTTAGTTGGCTTGCGTACGTCATAAGGACCGTCCAGACTCCTCGGCGTGTCCTATTTCGAGTTGCCACAACCTATACTTCTATTATTATATACGCATGTTTATATTTCTCGATTTGAGCTCCTATCTATTCAAATAGTTATTGCCTTAATAATATCATTATCTAAGTACGTACGAAAAGTCGAGAGGATATGTTATTAAATATGCGTAGGAAAAGCATTGGTATTAAGACACAAATATGACCTAGAAAAAAACATATATTCATGCCTCGAAGGAACGCTGTACCCACCTCATGGTGCCGCGGCGCCTCCTCTCACTCCACCCCCCGCTCACCCCCCTCATCACCCACCGTGACCCCCTGCCAAGCGTGCCAGGCGTGCGTCTAACACGTCTAACACTCAAAGCCTCAAAAAGACACTTTTTGCCCGTTTTTGGCCCATAGCATCTATGCGAGTAAAGCGATCGGGATGGTTAAACGTTAGGACCAACTAGACCCCAAATGGAGTCTATGTGCGAAAGAACAGGTTTTTTAAGTCAATTCTTAGGCCTTTTATGGCCCGGACGGCGGACGGCGGACACCGGACGGCGGACGGCGAACGGCGGACGGCGGACGGACATTTCAAATTTGGATTCTACGCACCTTGAAACGTAAAGTGACAAAGTTTGAGGGGGGGTTATAAAATTTTTTGCTACACGATCACATAGGCTTATTATTGGAAATAATAAACCAAAAAGTTGAAATATCCCAAAAGGCGAGTGTGAGTATTTTTAGGTTGTCCTGCAGTGCTGGGTCAAAAACATAGGTAGTGGTGCTGAATTCGACTTGACATTGAAACCCTGACTTTGCCAATAAGGAAGCCCTAAATATATTTTGAATATTTTCGTTCGTTTCTGACAAGAAAATACCAACTTACTCGTTCTAATTGGCAATAGATCGGAAAAGTTGAAAAAACCACGCACCCGATGTCTTAATAAAAATCATATAATCTACGAATGTGTAACGTCCGTTCTAGCATTGACAGAGGAAGAAGAAAAGTTGGATTAGGGTCAGTTTCATGTTTATTCAATGAACCTCATTTATTTCCCGCACGAAAAATACGAGTACGTGGATCGATCTTCATTACTCCCTACAATAACTGAAAGTGTCCTCGCAAGCCAAATTTTCCCTATCTCCGAACGCTCATCTTCGTAAAAGATTTACTTAGGATGAAATCACAAAAAGTTCGACAAACAGACACACGATGTACGCTGTATCAATATGTAAGATTCGGAACCTCTAGTAACAGATATACATGACTTTCTCCCCAACGTATAATATCCTCATAAATCATCTATGACGTATTACAACATTACTACTTGAATAGTATTCGAAAAATCGTTCTGTTTTCTGAGTAGTATCAACAAATACTTATCTCATACTATATCATAGTTCATTGAATCAATTACTGTAACTTGTTTGTGACATTTCAGACGAGATACCCATGGATCGCATAGGACCTCCCTGTACGGCGATCCTCTCTCCACTCAATGGGACGAGGCAATGAGTAGCATTAAGCGAAATCATCAAAACGAATTCTGATACTCCATATGGTGGACAGTTGATGACGTCCGCGACGCCCGAGGTAGTCGAACGAAAAGCCACAACCTAGAATGGTTAACTGTTAACCATTCTATAACCATTAAATTAAACCTGAATGGTTTTTTTTTTTTTTTTTTTTTTTTTCAACTTATCTCACACCTTATGTAGATGATATACTCTGAGGAGCATAGGGCATCAACTGGTGTGTAAGGTATTTTGCAAGGTCGACGTAATATAAGTAGAGGAAGATTTATTTTGGGGAAAAAAATGCATACACATAAGCCTCGTGGGCCTTTCAATTGTGTAAAAATTAAAATTACAATAAAATAAAAATCAGTTCTTTTTTTTAGACTAATTAGGTAATAAGATAATTTGTGGTAAAAAAATATAGATAATGAAAATCAAAAATAAAGTATGCTAAAACATAACAATCAAAATATTGTGGGGGGTGAGAATAAATAATTCAAGCTCCAAAATGTTTCTCAGCCAGCAAAAGGAAGGCAGAAAAGTCAGGGCAACGACGGATGGCAATGGAAAGGGCGTTCCATATCCTTGCACCAGCGATACGAAGGGAATTACCCAAGCAGAACGTTCGATGGGGTGAAACGTTCAAGACATGGAGCCTCCCAGTACGCCCATAGGCAAACATGCCCTCTACGAATTCCGGTGTAGCAGGGCCCTCACCACAGAAAAGCTTAAATATGAATATACAAATTCGAAATTTAAAATAGTTCAAAGAACAGCCAATCAATTTTTTTGAAAATTCAGTAATGTGACTATATCGGCCTTTGTCAAATACATATCTGGCTATTGAGTTGTAGCAAACTTGCAATCTATGGAGCTCTTTGGATGATAAACTTTGAGAAAAGAATTCACAGCAGTAAGTGAAATGTGGTATTAATAATGATTTTGCTAAGATCAATTTTAAACCAGGAGGAGTGAAATTCTTAAACCTTCGTAAAGTGTGTTCAATATGTGAGAAACTTGTCGATTCCAAGACAGCTGTACATCAAGGAAAATTCCCAGATCACGGACACTTGACACAGACTTAATGGTATATAAAAGAATAAGAAAGAGTAAGGAGAATGCCTGATACTAAGTTTTAAGAAAATAAAAATCAGGGAAAAAAATCCAACAGTATTTGGACTACCCATAGGGTACCACACTTACCAAATGTTTTCAATTTTTTGCCGAGTGACACCTCATTTTAAATATGATTTAGTGTTTAACACGATGGTGAAATTAGACTTGCGATATCTTCGCACCTTGGGAGTGATACTGGTATAAGTCCAAAAACTTGAATTCTGGGAAATCGCATTTAAAGATTTTTTATAACTTTGTTGGCGTACTACGGACACACCATTCATATTTTCCCGGTTCTTTTTGGTCTGTGTCATGCATATACCATCTACCTATACTGCCCTACTTCTAATTATCTTCTCCAACTTTCTGTTTTTGATTAACATAATTATAATTATAAAAATCTTACGATGTACGTACCTCTAACACGGTAAAACACAACAAACCTTGATTTTTTCCTACGTACAATATTGGTACATCGCGAGTTAATCACCAGGTTGCCTCAGTAGGACTACTAATCTTTTGGGCGAATAGTGGTGCATTGCAAAATATGTACCGGTACAACAGTGAAAAACACAAAGAAACTTGATATTCCTTGGTTCAATAGCGGTACTTCTTGAAATAGACCAGTATTGCAGTAAAAATAAAGGATAAATACCTGGTTTGTCGCATCGATAGTGATTTATGTCGGGATGATGAACCACTATTAACACCGAATTTTCCATCTTCGTTCGTTGATAGCTGGAACATGACTGACATAGACCGACCTTTCCCCGACGCTAGATGAAGACTTTGACCAGAATCATACTGGTTTATCCTGCTCTCTAACGGCCACTTTTTGTCCTATGATTAAACCGATACTAGCCGCATGTAGAGCTCGTCAAAATGTACACAGTAGTATATATAACTCAAAACTGACATTTTTGGACTTATACCAGTATCACTCCCAGGGTGCGTCTTATTCCGTTCTTAAATTAATTAGAGCTGATGAACCAAGAAGCACTTTTTTCCCCGTAGGTACTTCAAGAAAAATTGCGCATCGTTTTGGTTCATGCGAGCACGGAATTGGATATCGCAAGTCTGATTTCACAATCTTGTTCATCACTAAAAAAATTTTAATATAAGGTGCACTCGGAAAAAATGTAAGTATCCAATACACGAATACCCTTTGGATAGTCCAAAAACTTGGATTTTTTAATTTATTTATTATTTCCTTAAAACTTCAGGCAACCCGAAAACGCTCTCCAAGTTTCACTTCGATACATAAAAAATTGTGGGAAAATTTGGAGGAGGTGGGGAGGATTTACTTATGGGGCACGCTGTATAGGTATACCGTTACATATATATCCTATATCTTTGGGTCGTGGACATAGAAATATGAGTTGGGTATTTCTCTTACTTCTATGGTCTTGCTATTGCTTTTAGGGAGTAACCCAAGCTCAGGCCAGTCAAGATAGAATAGCAGGTCGCATCGCCCATGAAGGAGGCTGAAGACAGTCTCGCATGCCAACTGCAGAGTCCATACAGCAAGTTGGTTGGGTCACTTCGGGAATAATGTAACTGGCGAAGACCACCAAATCGGAATCTTGGTTGACCGACCCTTGATATGCTCTCAACTTTGAGTGAAATCTAGAAATGCAATGAAAAGAAATTGAAATGGAATAAAGGAGAAAGAATTCCAGATTTTTCGGAAAAGGATTTTCTACTTCAATGAAACTGTTGAGAATTTTTTAACAAGAAACTCGACTAAGATGACAAAACGTTCAGAAATGACCTAATCCTAATCCGTTTCAAAATGTACCACGCCTTCACATTAATGTGGTCATTAATTTTTTGCTCCATAATGTAAGAGTAGGTAGATAGTTATTTTTTCTTAAATACAATACGCAATCACATATTCCGCAAGCAGAATCATTTTCCAGTATCAGTCACGATAAGAACATCCCAAACATTGATTTACGGGAAATGCATCCAGGCTGTTTGCCCGAGACCTGATATTTGCATGCGAGTTATACGAGTCAAAGAGGAAACAGGATTTTCCGAGAATTATCTGCCCCGCTCATTGGATGCGTTGCATCGAGATCCAATATCAAACAGATTCAGATAGCCCATCCACATAAAATGACATCTGACACCCCCATATCATTATTCTCTGAAAGGCTCCGGAAGCAATAAAATGTCATTTGATAGCGTAATTTCCTATATTTAGATATGAAACCTCTAATCGCACCAAGTAGAATAACAAAATGTGATTGAAAGATGATGCATGGTATCAGAATTTATTCTAAAGAGTTTCTTATTTATTCAAATTGTACTACCGATATAAAGTAGGCCTATGTGGTACCAATGTACTATGTGGTTTTTATTTTCCCAGGTGGGTTTGGCATCGATCTCACTTCTAGCCTTGAAAGACGCAAATGCGGGAAGCAGCTGCTTACTTAGTACAGTATGGCCTCACCTCACTCTGCCCCACAAGCGTAACGACAAACTCTGACAGTTTAGGTTCTCAAAAAACTAATTAGTTTTTAGACATTATTTGCGCGAATAGTAACTAATAGATTACTTCTTTTTTTTTTTTTTAGTTGAAAACATTCAAATCGGAACCAGTCAGAATTTAGCAAGAAATTTTCTTCGCGCAACATGACTTTATGTGCTAGTTTCTATTTAAAACAACAATCATAATTAGTGTTTGCAATTTTGATTCTAAAAATCCATATACGTTTACTATTTTGGCGCATTTATAAGAAGAAGAAAATTAGGGAATTTGCGCATATAGTCATGTTACAGCCAATTCATCTTCCGGGATTGAAAACAATTTTTCCGCCACTTACAGGTAAATTTAGAACCAAATTTAGTTATTAGTTATTATTCGGGCAAATAATGACTAATAGAAAAACTCTTTCACCACATCAAACGGGTCTGTGTAAGCAACAGACACACGTCTGGAGGAGTACAAATACTCGATGGACGGTAACATAATTACATCGGAATTAAGAAAACCCCATCACCGCCTGACATTACTCGATGGGAGACATATTTAGGAAACTCGATCAAACTTCTTGTTGCGAAAACACGATCCACTGATACCTCTACTCGATGGACCATTAACAAAACTCTATCAGCTCTTAGCAACATTCGATAGAATGATGCAGTTACTCGATAGAAGTCGAGCGTTTTTAACTAAAACAGATTGATGTTTACACAAACTCCATTGGTTTTAGCTAAACTCGATCGGTTTTTGGCTCTGATCGACTTTCCATAAGCACATTTTTCTCTCAGTGTAAAAACTAGTTTGTTTAGTTAATATTCGCGCAAAGAACGACTAAAAACGTATTAGTTTTGAGTTACTAGTAGTGACTAAATTTTGTAACTAAATTAGTTGTTAGTTAGTAGTAGTAACTAAATTGTGTAACTAACTTAGTTGTTGGTTACTAATAGATATTTAGATAACTAATAGATATTTAGTTGTAGTTATTATTCGCCATTGTAATAACTAATTTAGTTGCAGTTATTAGTTATTAGTCGCAACTACTTTTTGCTCAACACTGATGTGTCCTTGACGTTTCGGTTTGACTTGTGATGGTTTTCAGGAGATAGTTGAAAGCTCAGGGCATCGCCAGAACGGGACAGAAGCGTAACAGACGCCAAATTCACTAGTTGACCACAGCCAAAATGTGTATAAATGAAAATGAGTGGATCGATTAAATGAGTGGATCGAGTAAATGTGGTGTCTTTTGCTGTTCTCTTTCTCCTGTTGATGGTCACAGGTCGGACTGGAACATCAAGGACACTAAAATGATTGCAAAATGTTGTAATTTTATTCTTCTCCTTTTGGGTTATCCAGACAGAACCTGAATACACATAAACGTACTTAACAGCCGACATAATAGTAATCAACTTTGGATATTAAAGGCAAGTTGGCTGTAGGAGAAAACCCAAGGATGGATCCAAGGATCAAACAGGATGATAACCAGTGTCTGGGTTAAACTATCTGGACTTGGGCGCAGGGTGCTGGTACGGTTTTTAGAGAAAACACTTAATTTAATCTCTGAACGTTCTGTGTAGATGATATTATGTCTACAGATTCAAAATTTCCTAAGAACCTACAAAAAGGATAATATTTATATACTCACATCCGAAACCTCATGCTGATTACGTTTCTAATTTTGTATTCGCTCTTAAAAATAAGATCGATCTGTGAAACAACGAAACTCAGCACTCAAGTATCAACTTTTTTCCCGACTAATGTAAAACTAAATGAGTCCGCCATATTTTCAGGGATGCGATGGTGGTTTTTTGCATTCCTTCAGTCCCTTTCCGGTGTGCCAACAAACCTGAACGGATTTGAAATATTTTAAGTGAACACCAAGATGATTCCACTAAAGGACTGATGTAATCTAAGCTTAGAAACGGGTTGAAATATTCATCATCCCATAGGAAATCCGAGTCGCAGCTGATCTGATTCGTGGAATCCTGATGAGTGGATTTTCAAGAAGTCAGTATCCGATCAGATATCAGTTATCCTCGAAAGGCCTGAATTTTCAAGAATGAGCGCCTGTTTTTCCAAATAGCTTACCGAATGATAATTAATTAACAGAATAATACTTTTCCGAATGTCCAACGTTATTTAACGCGTATTCTTCAAATTTAATTTATGCTTAGAATATAATACAGAACACGCTCATACCACATAATGGACCTAAAATTTATTTTAAAGATATTGTTTACGATAAAGTAAATTGAAAAAACGTGATGTTTCGTCAGGTTTTGAAGATTTTCCTCCGTGTTTTGGGGGGATTGTATACTGACAACACAACTGGCCATCTAGAAGTCGGAAAGAGATGCAGAAGCGCAGTGGGGTGATGATGGACCTTTTTCTAGCCTGTGTAGTGTTCGTGCACTATATCAGAAAACTCTCTTTGTCTACCTAACATGACACCCCACAACCAACTCCCAAGATTTCGGTGGTATCCGTATCTTAGAGCATATCTACCACGTTGACGTGGAACATTCAGTATGTCATTTGAGATGATACATTAATTGTAGAATGTAGTACTATATCAGTTTTGGGAAGATTATTCATAAGTAAATCATCACGAAAGGAGATGAGGAATGTAAGAAACTCTGACACATGTGCGGAGTCTTCGTTTAATCCGAAAACAATGAAATACATGAAGAACCATCTCGACACCGTCCTTCACAGGTTTTCGAATACAGATGACCACCGCCTTTTTTCATTAAATTCATTCGTGTCCAACTAGACCTCAACCGCTGAGAGCTTAAGAGTATCTTCGAAATCAGAATAAAAAAGTAGAAGGTACGATTTTTACAAGGATTTTACGTCCTTAGTGACCGTTTCAGTACCGGTAGTTATTAAATTCTTAAGCGGACCACACTGTCTGTACAAAAACTGTTAACTCTAATATTCACGAAATAAAATTTTCTAAATAATATTCTACTGCAATACTAATTTCAGGAATTTCAATTTTTTATTTTATATTTTTCATTTATCATTATTTTTTGTTGCAGTTTTATTGATTTTGTAACTCATTTGAACAAAATTCGAGTAGCATATTTTAGCGAATTTTCGTAGAAAATGAAGCAATTGCAATGGCTCGGAAAATTTTTGAATCAAAATTTTTGAAAAGTTTCTTCATTGAAATCCGTTTTAAGGCGTGAATCAAAAATAACCGTTCTTGCGCCGTTAGGATTGAGAAAAAAAATCAAGCATTCCAAACGAAAGAATGAGTTTGTTGGCCAACAATTTTCGAGTCAAATTTTGAAAAATGCATTTAAAAAAATCACTTAAAATGGCTAAAAACTACAAAAATCGTTGAATTTATACTTTTTAGCAGAACTTTAGTCAAAACTAAATTGTCAACGATTTACTAGGACATTTGAAAATGTTCGGTCAAAATTATACGGAAAACGTACTTAAGTTTCATTAATATTTGCTTAAAAAAAAAAAAACTACAAATAAATCTAAAATCTCTTTTGAGACGTCGAATTTTATTTAATATGAGTTTTTTGCCATACAATTGGTTTTGAACAATTTCTTTCTACTGAAATAGCTCCGATTTCAATACGATTCAACATGTAGATATTTTATGAAAATTCGCTCATACGATCATGCTGCATGACTGAAAATTTTTCAGCACAGTATCTTGCGCGAATTTTTGAATTTTTTGTCGATAGTTGAATTATTTCCAAGCAATTTTTTTAAGCACAATTAAAAATACGCGTACTTTATCGTGGTCAAATGCTCCCCAACGGACTTTTTGATCACTCATTCTTTTTTAACAAACGAACAGATTTTTAAAGCTCAATTCTGAGGAGAGATACCGTCTCGTATCCTTAATGTGGACATATCTTGACAACGAATTTAACTGTAATGATGGTGATGATGGTTTAATTTTAATTAAATTCATGGCTAATCACCTTCGGTTCATACATTCAGTGCGAGTCAACGATCGGAAAACTTCAAGCCAATCTGATGTGAATTCTTGTGTTTAATCACATCATCTGGCGTTGTATATGTGGGAAAATGCGTTGTTAGTAGCGAAAATTTTTAACCTTTCATATTTAGCAGTACACTTTAGAGACCCTCCAGCCCCACTGCAGAAGAAAAAAGTCGATAGGATAAGTGCGTGACCCTTATATGCAGGCCTCTAACACGCAATAGAACACGCCCTTGTACAACTACCCTTCGACTACAAGCGAATCCTGACCTTTAGTGGGAATGCGGTGTTCCTGAAAATTCACGTTTCTGCAACGCATCTACTCTCCGACGGTCACAAAGCATACAGGGGACCACCCAGGGGCAAACCCGCACAATCTTTAATATTTTAGTCTGATTCCGCCAAATCGGTTTGACATTTTGTCTCTGACAACGGAATTTTCGATTGTGCATAACTGTTTGTTGATTCAATTGAATGAAATTAATGGAAAATAAGTCTGAGTCCATCTTTTAACTATTCTCTGATTTTCAGTGAATTCGAGCCATTATATCGCAAGACGTAGGCGTTTCAGGAAAGTCAAGTTCAGGCATGCGCACATTTTCCTATTGGCCCACCGGCAATGAAACTTATAAGAGACCGTGTAGAGGCTAATCCACATAACCCCTGAGAATTTCATCAACATTGAATTATAATTCACAGTAGAAACGCTCGGACTTATGGTTCCAATCGGATCGGTAGAAACTGAACCAAAAATTGTTGAGAAACCTATGAAACGTAAAAAGCAAGAGAAATTTCTGATCACAGAGGATAAAACTTAACCTTCTGCAAAATTACATCCCTTCGATAGTGAAAAGCAAACATTTTATTTTTTCACACCCCGTAAGAGAACGTCTAGGTATGCTTCAGCTTCCTTAATAGACTCGGAAGCTGATATTTTCAAAACTCTATCATCTCTCCTGCTGCGGTTGTTCGCATTAGATTTTGAAATACTCGAAGTTAAACAAAATTTGTTTGAGTTCAACTCAATTTTATATCATCAAAAACATATTACCAGAAAAGGTAAGCTGGAGCCATCGTACCCATTATTGTGTGATTAGTAAAACGTTAATTATAATACTAACACTCACCATTGCTCAATAATAAAGGAACCATAGAAAAATAATTACACATCATTGAATAATTACTAAGATAACTGCTTTTCTCTTGCGTGAATGAAATCTTGAACTATAAATCAAAAACATAATGATAATCCCCTGTTTAGATCCAAACCTATCGTTATACTGCTGTTAATCAATTGGATGAAGGCGGAGTGGAACAACGAAATTCAACATCAGTTATCATTATAGACAGAAAAAACGATTATATAAATATTCATAGATTGTTATAGTTGTCAAAGTTCGATGGTGAAAAAAAGAAACAAGAAACCAATTTTTTTCAGAACCTTTCCACGCCTGATGTAACTCATGTTTTCAACTCAAGGGGGAGTCCCTCAAGTAAGACGATGTTTTATCATAAATCATCACGCGTCTGGCAAGAACAAAACCTTAGTTTCTTGTCAAAGCCCGAAATTTCCCAGACCTGGTTTGAACTTCTTGGGCTCTGTCACTATGAATGATTTAGTGTTGTTTTCCATGTTTCTAAATGCCACCATGTTTAACGATCTCGAGTTTCTTTATGATCATGAATCAAGATGAAACATGAATACCGCACTCGGGTCAAACGGGCGGTTTAATTTGGGGAACGAAACAGATGGATAAGTGATCTGAAAAACCTCAAAAATCGATGGTGGCATACCACCAAGGAGATGTAAAGCTTGTGTGCGTATGTTACAAAGTGTGTAACAGTTAATGCGATTGTTTTCGTCACGAAAGTGAAGAGTAGTAGACCAACTTGGGTACTTTCTGTTATTGACAGATACTTAGTAACATATTTAAGTCTTAACGTCATGAATCTATAATCCAACTCATTTCTGACATAAAGTGCCTACCTACTAAATTCTGCTTCTTCACTACGGCTTTGCGTTTGAGCAATAAGTAAAAAAAAGTTTTTTCTCCAAAATCAAATTGTCTGCTTGCTTCTTTCGTTCCAGAGCTTGCTGTCCCATTTCGGCTCCGTGTTTGCCTGTGTATCTGTTCCAATTCCTTGTCACCCCCAAAACTAGAGTAATTTTTAGTCCGATTTTCATGGAATTTTCAGCGATTGCGCGGGTTGATTTCTAGATGGTTTCCTATTCGTTTCATCACTGTCGGATCAATATTGGCGTGTGATCATGCGCATTGTAAATTACCTCTAGTGCTAGTGCTGCTAGTGCTAGTGTAGTGCTGATTCCTTGCAACCTTTTTGTTCGATTTCACTCAAGCTGATGGGAAGTTGATTATGTTTCAGAAAGATGTCCTATCAATTCGATTGTGATTGGCTGAGTAATGTCTAATGCGTATGCGCAAAACTATAGTTGGTTCACACACGAAAAACTCCAAGACTGATTTACCGATTTTGAAGTAATTTTCAGGGATTATGTATATTCAGATGACAGTTGGCTGTATGTTTCAACAAGGTGTCCTATAAATGTTATTGCGATTAGTTGAATAATTACTATTACGCATGCGCAAATCTAAAGTTGGTTGAAACACGTGAAACTCTTCAACTACTCAACTGCGATTTTAATGAAATTTTCAGGAATCGTAAGAGTTAGCTTCTAGATGGTTTCCGATAAACTTCATCACCGTTAGATCAAAAGTAGTGTGTATGCATGAGCAACCATGAATTTCTGATAACGATGATTTGGTCGAAATTAACACTTTCTTATATATGCCCATGTTACACAAGTGAGGAAACTATACTGCCCACCCAATTCGGTAGACTATTTTTCAAATATTTATTTTTCCGACTTATTTTAAGATTTCGTCACTTTTCCGACTAAAACTGCCAACATAAATGTGCCATAAGTACTGAATAATGCAAAAAAGAAGACCAATGAATTTCTAATTTCCCTTATACAGCATAAAACATTTTAAAAAAGGTTTAGAAGTTGATTAAACCAGATTTAAAAAGCTTGTAAAACGTAGAAAATGTTCAGTTAATTTTATTTTAAAAATGTACCTATTAATTTTCATATTCTCTAAAGCCTAAACGAATCTACCCATCCCGTCATGTTCTTGGTGTCTTTGAGTTTAAACGATTCAATCAAATTTTTTGAAGTGTTCGAAAATTTTGAAAAATTGATTTTTCTCTGATTTTCTGCTTTAGAATGGGAAAGTACGTTAAAGTTCAGGGAATATCAAGTATGAAATTACTTTTAGGTTTCACTTGGGGATTGGGTTGAGATAGAGGCGGTTTTTACGTTATTTTCCTTGCTGAATCGAATAGTGGCACTGCCGAAACTATGGATGTAGGCAATCTCCCTCATTGGTTTGGCTGGGTATCTACTATATTGGACTTTAATCCTTTACGAGCTAAGTAAAAAATAACCTACCGAGAGAAAAAATTAACGTAAAATACCAGGTAGGGTCCTTTAGTACCCCAACTTTTTTCTTCTTGTTTATACATTTTTGGCTTATTTTAAGGCTTGTGTTCACCGATACATAATTGAGAGTGGTATTAATGATGTATTATCACTATAGGAATCATGAAAATAAATGTATAAATTGCAGTGATCGATTGAACGGATTATTCCTCCCTATGTTACCAAGCGAAAAAAATTAACGTACAATGATAGTGGAGCCCCTATGGTTATTCATAATATTCGTCTTACCCAATATAATTACCCATTATAATAGTACCCAATATAATTGTGATCATCTAATAAAGAATCCACGCTGCATTAGTTCGTGCAATTAAGAAAGAAAACTCACGCTTAAAAATTAGGTGGGGTCCCGTTTCATAATATATTACCTGAAATGATATTGATCAAATAGTAAACAACATTAAAAACAGATTCAAATGATGATTGTAGGATAAATTTTACAAAACCTCATGAAAACTGATTAACTTTTCAAATCTATTTCAGTAACATTTGTTACGTGTGGGGTTGTTGAAGATACCACCTGGTATTAGGAGGGTTAAACTATAATCATGTTTTCATAGTCGATAGGGTTCAGACCACAGATCCAAGTAAACAAAGCAGGATGTTCAAATCAATGGCAGGACCATTATTAAAAGCCAGGACGGATACGAGACCGCTCTATCGGGGGAACTCGGCATTGCTGGGGTAGCTATGGGTAAGTCACGGGTTACACACCTCGGATCATTCCAAAATCCTCGATTTCCGATCTTATGAAACACTTCCTCCACTTTTTGCGTTGACTAGGTACATTTTTACCAGTTTTATGGATGTTACCCATCCACGTCACAAGACATATAAAGAAATAAGGATATAGAGGAATTATATATTGATGTAGTGTATTGATAGATTGTTGTTTGTTGTGAAACGCGAGTGAAGTCTAATTTTGCAGTAAGTATCAAGTCAAAAATTGTTGGGCTACCAAAGTAAAGTTCAGTAATCTATTATCTGTTACTAATGATGACCTATTCGTCGAAGTCGGTCAAACATTGTAACTCTTCATTTTCGTGGAAGTAGACATAACGTTCCTCATTGAAATGAGTTTCTTCAACATCGTCGTGTGTGGTTTAGTCGTGTTGGTTTTATTTTGATTTTACTGCAAGTTCATAATGTTGACTTGACTTGATGCGATTCCCGAGCGAAAAGTGAGGTACCCTATGTTTTGCTACCACGGTTAAACCTGCCCAATATCCAGGAATTTCGGTAGAACCAATGAAAATCACGAAATGTTGTCTAATGAGAAGAATTTGGAAAGTTTCCACCCCCAAGGTATAAAGTGATTCCCAACTAAATACTTGAATATTGCATTAATTCGGATCTCAAGACGAATTAATTTGTAGTTTCACCAACAAAGACGCCCACGAAAAAGTGCATGAACAAGAGCTATGACCCCCAAATCGGCATACCTCAGTCAAGAATGTCTTTGAGAGTGTAGTATAGTGTGCATGTGGTATATAAGAATAAGGCTAAAACGGAAAATCCCCTTTTTCTAACGAATCATTATCAAAACGCTGCAAAATATTACAAAGGTTTATCATTTCTGTATTGGATAGTCTTCCTACGCAGAAGACATGTCCATAATTATTACACGAAGTCTATTAGGTATACATTAGGTATCCAAATATATCTGCGTAGGTGTAGACGCCTTCCGAATTAAGTCGGGAAAAATTCGAACCAAATTTCTTGGAAGCGGCAGGCGGCGTTCGGGCATGCGACCTCCACCCCCAACCCCTCCCACTCACCCCTTCCTCCACTGCTCTTGCCCGTCTTCAGTTTTTGAGATCTCGATTTTTCAATATTTCAACCATTATTCGATTACTACCGGGTCCAACAAAACGGGTCCAACAAAACGGATTCCAATGTGATGTATAGCATATAACCGGCCAAATTATACTTTTTGAGCCAAATTTCGTAAAGTATTTAATCCAAAGGGTTATTTCTGCTAAGTAGAAATAGTAAAATTGTCATGTACGTACCTATCAGAGCAGTCCGTCGTCACTAGCACGTCGAGTAGCGGGGGCGAGCTATCCGATGCAACGACAAAATTAACAGTTGATTACGACATTAATAGTTGTTGTTTCAGGCCGTCGAAATAGTACTGAGTACTGTTGATGATAATGTGTTTGCATCGAAAGCTCGCCCCCGGTACTCGACATGCAAGTGAAGACGGATTCCTCCGAAAGATACGTAAATGATAGGTTTTGTAAAGTTTGGTATAGTAGTTTAGGAGAAAAGCTGCGGACGGCGGACGGCGCGGCGTACGGTGGACGGACGGATTGTTTAATTCGATTTTTGGATTCTACGAATCTTGAAACGTAAGCAAACAAATTTTGAGGAGCAGGGGGTTGGGGTTAAAAATGTTCTTGTTCTATTACAAAGATTCATTATTGAAAATAATAAACCGAAATAGTAAATCATGATCATCCACATTAACGCAATACAATCACCAAAGTTTTCGATGAGGATTCGCAACCTTAGGTGAAACCGAGAACCTCTTTCCTTCATGGAAGTTGCTTTCATGAGGAGTTTTGACAGCAAAAGAAATGTCATTTAGTTCCAAACTGACTGTTGAAGCACTTTATCAAAGAACAATTCATTTACGCAGTTTCAGATGAGACATAAAATTTAATAAGCGCTACCGACTCAAACTTCTCAAAACTTTGAGATGAAAAAAATTTATTCGTACACCATTTTACTGACTGAAAAGGGAAGACGTACAAGCGGTGGGATTTGTAATTTATATTTTATTTTGAATAAGTGTGCTACCAGTGGGCTTACTGCCGTAATTAAAAACTGACGTATTTTCAAAACAAAAGCTTATGAGGTTGGTATTAAGAATTCATATTATCATATTCAGAAGCAAGTTGGTAGTGTACAAGATGATATATATACATATATATATATATATAATTTGTCATATTTTAAACTTTGATAAAAGCTAGATAGAGGCACTGCATACACATGTATATTGGTACCGAGACTAACCTCCCCTATACCAAATACTCACTCTATTCCCCCAATTCTTCAATTACGACATTAATAATTGAAAAAGTATTATGTACTACTACGAAATTGAAAGAACGCGGAATGGCTTCATGTCAAAATTTGGTAGGACTGGGTTACTAGTATAACATTATCATCATGTGGTTCAACACAGACTACATGAAATCGATTTAAATCTAAGCTTGAATGTTTTAAGCGAATTTTGTGGAACATGGTTCTATTTCTCCCACTTCTTAAACCCCATTAAATCTGAATTTGTAACGAACATGAACATCCGTACTCTAGTTTCTTACATTCATCGATTATTTTTAAATGTGGTCCCAGTAAGTCGGAATATTATGTATGACAGCAAAAATCCAGTTAGGAAACAGGATCTTACGTAGGTTCCTACGTTATACAGCAAAATTTCTTTGCACCAATTGAGTTCACTTCATGCAGAATTGAAATGTCAAAATCCCTAGTCCATAAAAATGTTTATTTACCTGATGCGGGGGGGGGGGGGGGGGGAGCAAATTTTGTTTGTTTACACTCAATTTATTTAGAATGTATACGTAAATAAAGTTGCAATACACACAGTTCGATGGTGATTCTATGAAGTAAAAAAACACTTAAAACTTAATAGGTAAATATGAAGAAAAGAAAAGCCTACAAGGTAGCTCTGTAGAATTTTTAAGTCAAATTCCACAATTTCCACGTCAAATTCGACTTTATCCTAACCAAATTTAACCATATACAAACCAAACTCAACTTTTTTCACGTTCAACTTTTTGTTTTCCAATTCGATTTTTACAGTTAGAGATTTACCTTCGTTGTTGGTGATTGGTTATAAGTGACAGATTATGGTAAAAGATGATCTAACATACCTACCTATTATAGATTTTTCGGTTAATATGATATTCAAATTATTATTATGCATTGAGTAACCTGACATCAATATTTACTTGTTAACGTTCGTTTCAATTGTTGTCATTCTAAGAATAGTTCAAGTTCAGGAATACATGTTCCATTATTAACAGTACAAAGATTTGAATATTAAAGAACACAAAAGTTGACCCGGGAACGAAAAATGTGATGAGTTTTTTATTTTACTGATGATCCGAAGGGAATGAACTCACTGGGGGAACTTGTGTCGGTTCACCACAACCTTATAATGTTTGGACCAATACTTCGAAGATTGGTATTGAAACTTCCCTTCAGGAATCCGATACGAGGACAATGAAACTGGTTACCGATATTCATGAGAGTTTTGTGTGACAGGCAAGAAGGTCTTTGAAAACAGCATTGGAAACCCTGCCAAGCATTGAAAATATGATAGTGCCCGCAGGTCATATATGATTCGTGTACCACGGGTCGTCTCAATCGATCACAGAATAGAGTGGAAGAGGCATTCACCTTGGTCTTTCCCGATATTTGAATACAAAACATTGCCGATATTTTATCATTAAAATGGCGTTATGTTATTGGAGCCGTTGCATTACTTCAACTATAATTCTTTGTATCCAGAATTCAACATGATATCGGTTTTGGAAACTTGATACCGTTATACGCTAAGAAATATAATGGAAAATGCACGGGACTGACCGGATACTACATAGGAGGATGATAGAGTGGATCGCATCCATAATGATGGGATAGATCCTGACTCGACTCAATTCGCACAATTCTCAAATTACCATTCCTTCACTGAATATTTACTAATAAATCAAGAACATCAACTGAAAACACCATTTACCACGGTCATGTCCTTACACTAGACAACAAAACTAAGCACTGGAAGTTGACTAAGAAGTTCAAAAGGTTTGTTTGTTTATTATTTACAAGAAGCAAGTAGGTGTTGGTATCTACAACCAGTAATGGGTTTTACGTCACTATTTATTCAAGTAGAATTTCATTTTACAGTTTCATAGAAATGATTAAACTCGATTTGATTATAAGTACTTAAATAACACAAAATACACAACCGATTCCCGTTATTTCACCAAAGGGGAACAGCTCAGCATATAATATTGTGTGGTTTCTTAGGAGCATTTATGCACTTGTTCCACAAAGTGTCTCAATGAATGAACATCCTCATACCATAAATGAAACGATTTTGCAAGATTTTAAGTATACATATTCCACTTCAAATGCTCCTGTGAACTTGGGAATAGCAGATCATGCAAGCATATACCTAGTAGCAGTCTTGGTTTTCTGGTAGGTGCTTGCCTATTCTTATTAAAATGATATAATAAAAGTGCAGTGTAGAAATTATAGGAATGTACTACAATGGAGGAAATTTACAAATGTAGGATTTTGGTTTGGCAAAATCCCTGTGTTTCAGTTAGTACCAGGTAGTTTTGTAACTTCTGTTCGGGAAACAAACAACGGGCTCTTGTGCTCTGGTAGATTTTTTTAATCTAAATTAGCTCGATTTCATATTGCCTATCATATTCCTTAACGATATGTTACTATTCCACCAATCCTGATTCATAGTAAGGTAAACTTCAAAACTTTTGCGTATAAAGTAGTTATGTACGTAACTCTACCTAACTAGGGGAAGGGAGGCACCATTCGACCATCTAACCGAAAACAATTTTTAATTAGGGCATATATCACTGTATTTTCAAAATTTAGAATGCTTCAAGCAATTTATACTCTTTCCGCATCACTGAAAAAACGAATGGAAATAAAACGAGAGAAGACGAAGTCTCAAAGAACGTTCGGTAAAGATACGATTTTCAATGCCACGAGAGTCGGAATCAGAATCTACTTAGTTCATTTCGCTACCGCTAGGCTCACACCCTTATTTGGAATCGCGAATACAGCGGTGGGCTGGTTGGAGACATCCAGTCAACTGTTGGTTGGGGATTTGGGCTCTATTCTATTCTGTCTTCTGTGCAATCAATTCGTTGAAATTAAATATATCAATAATGATCAAAAACACTATTCTTATACAGAAAGTTTTCGAGTTTTTTCCAAGATTTTTTTTTTTTTTTCCTCAGTCCTCTAACTTTACTCTTAAGGTTTGATCGAAGATGATGTCGAGAGTTCAGAATCATCCTTGGCTCATATGTCATTCTTATTTAAGTTCCATTGGTCCATTAGTTGGGGAGAAAAGCTTCTTCGCAAAACGGAAAAACGAAGGAAGAATTTTCGGTAGGTACACCATCAGTGTAGGACGAATCTCACCTGCCGGCAATATTATAACGAGATAGATTGTACTCATGCTCAACGAAGGAACTCATCGCTTGCGGGGAAGTTTTGGACTAATTTTAAAAACAACTTAATTTTACATTTGACATGAAATGATTGGCGGAGGCGAAGAGGTCGCGGAGCACATCTGACAGGAAACTTGAGATTAGTTAGGTAATGGGTCTTCTCACTTTTCAGGGTTTCAGAATGTCGCTTTATGGCACTGGAAGTTGAGTAATTGTGACATTCCTTTATACGTATGTGATAAATGGCTTTCAACGTATCTCTTTGGTTTTGGATCGCACTCTATTAGGTACCATCAAAGTTGGGTTGGAAACGCGCGACACCGACGAATGGGGATCTTCCACTTCAACGAAAGGTGGATCGAGAATCGGAATCCATAATTATAATGGGTTCACAGCGAGAATCCAATATACATAACTTCTGGAGCGAGGCTTCATAGTGTATTCCCAAATTTTATTGAACTAAATTAGAGGCTTCAGGAGTCTAGGAGGCATTAGATAAGTTTATCCTATTTACCAGCTTCTATTCCAGTCCGAGTGAGTAACGCTTATTAAAAAATTTCTCCCTTCATAGCTGATTCCTTCGAAAATAAGTGAGCTCCAGTGCATTCATTAAATGAAAAACATCACATTCTTAGATTCCGACGTACCGAGGAGCATAATGGAAGAAAAGGTAGAGATCAGATATCACATTTTATTTAGGTATGTATTACATCAATCAGCTCGAACGGGCTTAACGTCGGTTTTAGTTTATTATTTCAATAATAAACCTTTGTAATCGATCATGAAACCTTTTTTTTTTTTTTTTTTTTTTTTTTTTTTTTTTTTTTTTTTTCAACCCCTCCCCCCACTCTTGAAAATTTGTTGGTTTTCGTTTCAAGATACGTAGAATAAAAAACGCTGCAAATTATTTCACAAAGGTTTATTATTTTTGCAATTGAGTATGATCGTAGTTTTAGTTGGCTAGCGTACGTCATAAGGCCCGTCCAGACTCCTCGGCGTGTCCTACTTCGAGTTGCCACAACCTATACTTCTATAATTATATAGGCATGTTTATATTTCTCTATTTGAGCTCCTATCTATTCAAATAGTTATTGCCTTAATAATATCATTATCTAAGTACGTACGAAAAGTCGAGAGGATATGTTATTAAATATGCGTAGGAAAAGCTTTGGTATTAACACACAAATATGACCTTGAAAAAAACATATTCATGCCTCGAAGGAACGCCGGCGCCGTACCCACCACAAGGTGCCGCGGCGCCGGCGCCTCCTCTCCCCCCCCCCCCCCCCCCCCCGCTCACCCCCCTCTCCACCCACCGTGACCCCCTGCCAAGCGTGCCAGGCGTGCGCGCGTCGAAAAAGACACTTTTTCGCCCGTTTTTGGCCCATAGCATCTATGCGAGTAAAGCGATCGGGATGATTAAACGATAGGACCAACTAGACCCCAAATGGAGTCTATGTGCGAAAGAACGGGTTTTTTAAGTCAATTCTTAGGCCTTTTATGGCCCGGACGGCGGACGGACATTTCAAATTTGGATTCTACGCACCTTGAAACGTAAAGTGACAAAGTTTGAGGGGGGGTTATAAAAATTTTTTGCAACACGATTACATAGGCTTATTATTGGAAACAATAAACCAAAAATCAAATACATAGGTAATAAAAAAGTCATCCGTCCACCGCCCTGCGCTTTCCTCAGTATCTATGTTGTTAAATACAGAAGGGCTGGTAAAGTGTAGGTATTTAATTTAATTCAATTAATTTCCCCTCGGTAAGCGTCTACGCCTGTGCAGGCATATCTAAATAATGTGTAATGGAATTCCATTAATAAATAATAAACGCTTCACAACGCTGAATCCTGTAGATCGACGCCAGTTGCACGATATGATTTTCTATCATAAGTAATCTGGAGTATGATAGATACAATGACACTCCCAGCTGAAGCTCGTTTTTTGGAACCCCGCGCAGGTTCACGTTCCGCAAGCCTCATTCATGTAGTTTTCTCCCAAAAATTATACGTACCACCTCTATGCAGACAACCACGACTTATGGCTTGTGTGAGAGCCCGAAGAGTCAATATTGGTGCGCCATCTCGTGGAAAAGATACAACTTTGTGCCTATTCGTTCCTTGTTTGGTAATGTTTACGCAGCGAAATATCTGAACCGGGCGACGGCAATCCTACGCTCAAGGTTATTATTGCCAAAACAAAGCAAGAATCATTACAACCACGAAAAGCTAGTGGGCATTTGAGGAGTGTGGATTCAAACTCAGGTACTGCATTTGACCAATTGTATAGTGTTGTAGCTTCTTTATGTGACTATCCAAGTCAAGCTAGAGAACGAAAATATTTCAACATTAAATCAAAACATAAAGGTGCTGGAGGACAGTCGAAGGACAGTTGCATATCTGGGCTCGGCAAAATCAACAGTAGCTAACGGTGGCGGAGTAAAATTACTCCCGCTACTTTTCTAGGGTTAAGAATGTAAAAATAAATACCTAATTGAAGAGCCGAAAATCCAGCCGGTTCAAAAACGTTTAAAAATAATAAAAACAAGGATGCTACCAAAATCTATGGTATAAAGACTATTTTCCTCGCTTAGTTGTGAAGATCGAGCCGGTGAAGAAAACGCCTAGACTCATTCCCCAATGCGAAAAATGCCAGTTATACCTTCACACTCTGGCGTACTGTGGTAAGGAACCTGCATGCGTGAAATGCGCTGGGCAGCATAAACCATCTGAATGTACCCTGGGCAAGTCAGATGCTCTCAAATGCGTCAAATGTAAGGGCAATCATCCAGTAAATTATCGTGCGATCGAAGTAGCTTAAAAATGCGAAACAAAATTACCAAATCCCATGTTAATCTCGATGTATTTATCGAGAGGTAAATCAGTAGGAGGAAATTGGTTACTTTAACCACAACAGAAGCAACATCGCCAAAGGTTTCATATGCCTAGGTGGTTGGGAAAAAAGAGATTACTGTGTCCAACACAGGCAAAATCCTAGCATAGATACTAGAAAGATTGTCGCTGAACAAAAACATACCAACAAATTGTTATTCGAAAGAGTAACCAAGCTGGAAATGAGTCTAACAAACTACGATTGCAACGTGGAATGCAAACGGATTATTCAGCTATATCAGGGATGTGGAACTATTTCTTCATTCCAATAAAATCGCATTTCACTCGATTCCGAAACTAATTTTACTCGTACTTTATGCGTTCAAATGATAGTGTATGTTTTCTTTCATACAAGAAGAAGAAAATGCGAGTAAACTCTGTCAATGTACAACTTATAAACAATCATGCTTTAGGCTAGCAGTAATCTACTGTCCTCCTGAGCATAACTTGAAGATAGACGACTTTAGAAGACTTTTTTTTTATACAATAGGAAATAATTTCATTATAGGAGGAGACTATAACGGGGCTTATATGGGGACTTATTGGGGCTCACGACTAACAACGAGGAAAGATAGAGAACTGTAAGAGGCAGCTCCTTCATTCAAGTGCGATTTCCTCTCATCCGGAAGACCAACATACTGGCAGACAAACAGTGATAAAGTCCTTGATCTATTAGACTCGTTCATAAGCAGAGGTTATCGCAAGTGGATACACGAATGTAAAGGATAGCGATGATCTACCCTCAGACCATTCGCCCATCTTATTGACTATCAGCGAAAACGTGATCCTAAAACTAGATGACCCATGTTTATTCAACAAAAAACTTGCTGGTCCGATTTTCGATAGCTACTTGAAACATTTATTGTTTTTAAAGTGCCTTTGAAAACTCCATAACGATCAGAACACGAACTTGACATATTTATTGATAATATACAATAGACAGCTTGGCAAAGTACTCAAGCCAGAGTTACTCAGATTAAGAAATCTCCTGTCAGAGTACTTGTCAGAGTAAGAAATCTCCTGAATGCAAACCGTAGAGTCTGGAAAAGTTGGAAAAATTATTCAATACCTGAAAACAAAATTATACTTGACAGATACGTTTACAAACTGAAACATCAAACTAATAAAATAGAAAATGAATCCGTTGAACATTATCTGAATAACGTGACAGCAGAGAAGGACTCGGAGTATTCTGTCTTTAAGCTTACCAAAAATATAAAGACCCTAAGTCCTCCCACCTCCAATCAAAAATGATGTCGGGACAAGAGCCAGAAGTAACCAGGTGAAAACACAACTTTTTGCAGAACATCTCTATGAAACATTTTTATCATTACTAAGTCAGACATCGGACAAACATACAACTCGGTTCGAAATAACCGACAAATTCGAAATACCCATTCGAAGAAATAGTCTTCCGGTTCCACTCTCTAGCAATCATTAATGGAATTTAGAGATTGATTGGCTAGTCAATAGATTCGCTAGCAGCGCTTGATTTCTTTATGTTCTCGCGCCCAGAAATCCAAAGGATTTTTCTTTTTTTCTGAAATTCTAGCCCTTAGGGAATGTGAGCGGATACAGCGTTGTGAATGGTTATAATCGATTGATTGGGAATATAGTTATCATTTACAAGCAAAAAATCATTACTGTTACCTAGAAAGTTTTCGAGATCTCGATTTTTGAATAAGTTAGCCCTTAATTATCACCCTTTAGGGTTGATCAAAGTTGATGCCGATGTTACTAACTCATCCCCGGTCAATATATGTTTTTTGACCGAAATTTCATAAACTTTTGTCTTCAAAATCCAAACAGTTACACCGAAGGAACTTAAAAATGAAATAAAAAGCAAAATCGAAAAATACGCCTGGCTACGACTTGTTGACGGGAAGAATAGTGATGGACTTCCCGAAAAGGCGATCTTGAAATTGCTTCACATCATTAATGCTGTGTTGTACTGTCAAAACTATTCGAACAATTATTTCTTAAACGGCTTAAACTAATAATAACGAATTGAAATTTGATCCCAGATTATTAATTCGGTATCCTGGAGTAAGACACTGCGATAGATCAAGTCCACGGAGTCACTATCGTAGTAGAAAAAGCCTTAGAAGGTAAACAAATATGTGAACAATTTTCTTAGATGTAGCACTGGCCATTGACAAGGTTTGGCTTGAGGGATAACAATATAAAATCACGGAGATCTTCCGAGAGAATCAAACACAATATCAAAATCTTACTTTGAGATCAACATTTTTAGGGTGGAACATGATGATCAATACTCCAGCTCAGTACTCATATTAAAGCCCATCAAATCAGGGGTCTCACAAGTGAGTGTTCTAGAGATACAAAGATACAACTGATGCTAATTTCACAGAGGACACGGCCTGTCTGTTGGAGACGAAATAAAAACTGCAAAACAAATGCTTCCGACGTCTGCTGATGAGGTCTCTAAATGGGCCAAGATGTGGAGAATAAGACGAAACGAATCTAAATCGAATCGCATAAACTTCACTAACCGAAAAATCACAACCTTGAAAGTTGAAATCAATTCAAGTGTCATACCGGTTGAAGCTGCAATTAAATACCTGGGTATGACTTTTGACTTCGATCTCGACTGGAATAGTCACATCTAGAATAAGAAAGAAGAGCGGAAAATCAAGTTCAGAAAGATGTGTATTGGTCGTTGGGAAGAAATACCCAGCTTTCACTTCACAAAAACTACTCATATATAAGCATATTCTTAGCCCTATCAAATATTTAAAATAATCCAGTTTTCGCCAAATGAAATGCTGAGAAGCATTGTGGATGACCCATGGTACACAGGAGACGTTGATATTCATCGTAATTTAAGGATGGATACCGTCAATCAAACCATTGTAAAATACGCACGGAACCACGAACAACGCCTTTACAAACATGAGAACCGGGAAATGCTGATCGTCCTGGACAACCAAGGTTAAACTTGGGCGAGCCAAGCGAAACTAAACTGACCTTGTTGTGCTAAAAGTACATTTGTACTGTGAAACTCAGTGTTAATATATCTGCTATAGCTCAAGGGTTAGGTTTAGCTGTTTACCTACCGTACAGCAGTGTGATAATAATCATTAAATGAAGTAACGCTAGATGGTATGTATATATTTTCAGTCGCAATAAGCAAATCACGAAATATAGATGTACGAGTATACATTATAATTCACAGGCCTCTTATAAAATATAATTCTGTGTACCTACCAGTGTTTTAGTCGGGTTCTGTTTCTTTTAAAACACGGACATTATTTCCTACTATTTTTGTGAGTATTTACTTTTCTTTTTGAATTTCATTTTATTTATTTGTTTGAACATATTATTGAATAAATAAATACATTTAACCCCCTGAATGTAACTCTCATAATTTTCATCTAAATTTATTATAATAAAAATTACTTTTAATTGAGTCCGAGTTTTGAAAAGAATTTATTACCCTGCTTTTATATTATCTCCTCATCTTGTGGGGTGATTTTGTGAGAGGATTTTTCGTGGCGTTCTGATTTCAGTAGCAACACTCTCAAAACACCGCTTTGTTCGCCAAAAAATCAAACATTCCAAATGGGAGGACGGGCTCATTTTTCAGCACTTTTTGAGTACAGTAAATTGCTCAACTTTTAATTAACGTGCCGAAAAATTCACTAAAATTAGTCTAAACTGCTGAAAATAGTTAAATTAATATGTTTTAGTAATATACTACTCATGAAGAGTATATTAACTGTGTACTAAAGATTCAAAAATATTGATGCACAAATCCTGCTGCTAAGTGTACTCTAATATCATTAAAATAGGCTAAAATAATTGATGAAAACTGTATAAATTCTATAAATCCAAAAAATGTATGTTCAAAGCTGATTATTATAGAGAAAAAGTTGCTTTCCCCGTGAAACATATAGTTTACGATTTATTTGCTTACAAAGTGCGCAAAATTCAAAACAATTCAACCTAATATAAAACGACAAATTACAAAAGTTCACTCAAAAATGATCATGTTGCATGACTGGAGCTTTTATTAGGTACTTTCCATGATGAGCTTATGTAATCGACCATGAAAATAATTAAAATATAAATAATTAATCCCTTCCGCTTCCTCTTTTTTTTTTAGGATTACAGAGATTTTTATGTTTTGGGGCATATTAGAGTGGTTTTAAAAAGTTCCAGCCATGCAGCATGATCGTATGAGCGAATTTTCGAAAATAATCGTACTAGATTAGGTAACATTGTTTTGAAAATTAAGGACTTTGAGGGAAAAGAAATTGTTGACTATTAATTTTATGGCAAAAAATTTTCTAAATAGTATTCTGCGATTCAAAGAACGATTTTGGATTTTTAACTTTTTTAAAGTTTTTATAGATTTTTCAGCGCATTTTAATTAAATTTAAGTTTATTTTCCACCTTAAGTTTGAACATAAACTTTTTAACATTGTGTTTTATAGTTCATAAACTTTATTTGAGCAATATTCTGCTAAAAATATAAATGTAGCGATTTTTAGCTGTTTTTTGCTTTTTAGGGATTTTTTCAGCACTATTTTTTTTTTACATATGACCAATTTAATGTGCTCAAAAAATGCTGGCAAACGAACTCGTCCTTTCGTTTAGAAAGCTTGTTATTATTATTATTAGTATTATTATTATTATTATTATTATTATTATTTTTTTTTTTTTTTTTTTTTTTTTTTGGCTCAAGAACGGAATTTTTATCTCAATCCTAAGGAGAGTTATCGTCTGGAAGGACACATATATATACATAAATGTATACACACACACACACACACACACACACACACACACACACACACACACACACACACACACACATATATATATATATATATATATATATATATATATATATATATATATATATATATATATATATATATATATATATATATATGAAAAAATGTTAAAAAACGGAATTCAATGAAGAAAATTTTCAAAATTTTTTTTTTTAATTTTAGTAGCCATTGCAATAGGTTAATTTTTTACGAACATTCGCTAAAAGGTTAAGAAGAAAAAAACCATTATTGGCCTAACCTGGCCAATAATTGGCCAGGTTATAAATTGGCCGACTTGGTCTGAGGCACTCTACGCGTTAACATCTTAGTGAAATAAGAGAATTCGTGTGATATCAGTGTTTGTAGGATTTAAGGCCCTCACATGCTCAAAGAAAGTCTTTGATGGCCTTCTAGATACATACCCACTTGATCCCTGGAAATCTCGATGAAATCTTAACTTGTACAACAATGATCGTGAGATCTATTGATCATTGCAATGGAAAAACATGAGATCGTCTAATCACTTAACAGTCCTCAATTTCTAATAGAGTAGACCCCCAATTATCCGCGGGATTTGGTGGCAAGGGCACCACGGATAGCGGAAGTCGCGGATAACCCAACAAATGAGGTGAGAATACGAAAAAAAATGTGAGTATTAAAACCACGTTTTAATGTACGAAAAACATCATGTGAT